>BSBM01000094.1:21582500-22182500 GCA_027924585.1 Larix kaempferi | reverse complement strand
TTGAGTTAAATATTCCCCCCTTCCTTGGCTTACACCCAATATTCAATGTGGACCTCCTTAGGCCATATCTTCCACCACTACTAGACACATCGAAGGTGGTAGAGCAGTTGACACCTACAAAACTCAACCCTCACTACATGGAACAAACCACCATTGATAGGATCATGAACACACAAGTTAAGGGCACTCGATGTTGGCACGAGCTTAGTCCACATGAAGTGCGAAAGCTGACAGCAGCGAATAAGGACCATCCGTGGAAGAAAGGACCATTCGCGGAGAACAAGGAAGTGCAAGACTAGTTTAGTTTGTTAGAAAGGGTCATTTGGACCATTTTGTAACCACCATAGTTAGCTATAAATAAGAATATGAATGTAAGCCTAAGGGCAGTCGATCCGATCCTAGAATGAGATCTTAAGGGATTGATAGATGTGCGGATGAACTCTGTAATGTTTTGCTCTGTTTCCGATAGTTTTGTATGGATCCACGATAAGGTGTTTTGAAATGTCCCTGCGAAGGTTATCCCACAGGTTTTTGATGAGTTAATGCATGAAGATGTTCAGATCTCTCTTTTTATCTCTGTTTATGTCGAATAATGAGTAAAGTGTCATATTTGAATGTTGTTCTGTAAGGTTTCATTGATGTGATCTCTAGTATTACCTTGTTGATGCGAATGTTAATTATGTATTGAATATGCGAATGGTGATTACATGATTAATGTGCGAATGACGAATGTATGTTTGAATTTCAAAGCATGATGCGAATGTGAATCTCTGGTTTCTGTTGCAATAGAGTTGGAATAGATGCATGTCCTTTCCCCACTGCGGAAACTTGGTTCCTACAGCCCCCTTAATCATCTCGGGTGAGACTTCACTCGCTTCGCGGGTGTTGCTGGAAAGGGTAAAACCTTTCTGGGCCAGTGCTTAAGGGTGTTTGGTTGGTGTTTGTTGACAACAGTGTGAAGTGAACCCCTGTCGACAGAACTGTGTCAACAAATGGTTCCGTTGCCAGGACCTTGAAGAAGAAAGATAACGACATGTTGTGGCACCCGACAAAATCGAAGATTCAGGATTGGTTTGACAAGAAAGCAGAAGAATTCATGGAAGGAGAAAATCGGAACCCCAGGCATACGACAAACAGTTGGTTGGAAAAGCATATTTATTCTGATATCCACGAGATATTTTTCTGTGAATTCCTGGTATTGCTGCATGAGTGGTTGGCGCAGGTGACCTTTTGGAAGAACCATTGCCAAGGAGGTGAACCTAACCACTGGACACTAGAACTGATCCAACAGCTGAAATGGGTCGACAACAGGGTATCACGGGCTGTTGACTTCTGGGTGGACAATATCTTAGAGGGATACATCACTGGGTTTCCGTGGACATGATCAAATCATATAGCGACGTGGAAAGGAAATTTTTCAAAGGGCCTAGAGGGAGATTCATGCTATCGCTGAAGTTGTGGATTAAGATGCTCGTCTGCGAAAAAGGTATACTACGATGAATTCCGACGAGTAGACGATCAATGTGCGAAATTTGTGGGTACCGCATGAATATGGGTCCGGTAGAAAGATGCGGGGTAGATGGACATGAGTGACGACGAATTTTTAAGGGAGGTGGAAGACAATTGTGGTACCTTGAGGAGTGGGGTGATATTTCGGTGACCAGAGAAGAAGAGGAGGACTGAGAGAGAGTCTCCTGAGGGGACAGAAATGGAAGACTGCGAAACAGGACCACAAGGGATGAAGTGACCTTATTACGACGAAGAAGAGAGTGAACAGGCTACCCCAGAATCCGAAGAAGGACGGACCCTAAGATACAACGTACCTTCAACTCCGCGCACTACTCAGAACTTGATAAGAGGAAATACAAGTTATTCGCAGATCTGTCCTACGTGTCATAACAGTAGTAAGAGTAGCGGATCAGTAAATAATAATGGTATAAGCACAAGAATGGAAGGTGACGACGCAAAGATGCCAAGCTTCTAGGGTAACGGGATCGAGGATTCCGAACAATATTGGTTTTTGTGTGAGGCAGTATGGACCATGAAGCAGGTACAGGATGAAAATATAAAAAGGGACAGTTAGCGCCGACCCTCAGGGGCCGTGCGCTAGACTGGTATATGAAGTTTACTAAGGTACCGACGGGAACTCCGGATAAAACATTGCCACAGATCAAGGCGGGGATGATCAGTGAATTTAGAAAACCAAAATCCGAGTCACAGTACATTACTGAGCTCAAAGAAATCAAACAGTTTCCCAATGAATCAGTATGGGAATTTGACCAGCGATACAAAACACTAATGGCGAAAGTGAGTTTCGGGATGAGTAATATGCAGCATAAAGAATGGTTTATCGTTGGGTTAGTGCTGCACATTCGTGGGCGATGAAGCTGGAGGCTTCACCGATCGGCGAAACAGGCTTAAGCATGGATCAAATACAAGCGTAGCTGGTGAACTTGACGATCCAACTACAAGACATGAAGAAGGGAAAAGAGGCCCACGAAGATGTATGGTGCACTAGATGTAAGATGGAAGGACATCATAAGGATCAGCGCCCAGAATTTCAAGAATATTTGCAATCAGGTGCACTGAATCCCCTCATTCAGGGAGGGATGCCTTGGTGTCACGTCTATCAGACGAGAGGACATCGATCGGAAGAATGTGTGTACCTGCAGAAGATGGTATCGAAACCAGTGAACTTGTATTAAAAGTTCTGTCGATCGGTTGGCCACGACGAGAAATACTGCAGAGCTTATGACCTACTCCAATAAAGGACTGTGGATACATTCTTCATGAAAGGAGAGGAGCAACCACCAGTACAGAAGCAGCAGCAACAGTATAATTAACAGCCGTCTCAATATAATCTGCAACCGCAGTATGATCAGTGTTAGTATGGTCAGCCACAGTATGGTCAACCGCAATATCCACAACCACAATTTCAACCACCGCAGTACGGTCAACCATAATATCCACAACCGCAGTATGGTCAACCGCAGTACCCGCCATACTTCCACAGAGGCTGAGGTCCGGTGTTGGCCGAGGAGGAGCTGTTGGACGAGGTCGAGGACCCATCATATGTTACAATTGTGGTCAGCAAGGGCATTATCAGAGGGATTGCCCGAATCCAACCCCACAATGGACTTACTGCAGCGTTGTGGACCATGGTGTCGAAGATTGTCCTCAGCTCATTGCGAAGTGACAAACTAAGAACCTACCCCCACCTCCACTAAATCAGAATAAGAACCAGAATCCACCACCAGTGGTACAGAAGATATCAGTAGAGGTCAGAATTCAAAATACGACTGTCGGAATAGTGACCCGAGGAGGAGTTGTGACAAGGGTCGACAGGTCACAGGCTAGTGTCCGATCGACAGTAAGAAAACAAGTCACATTTGATGCAGAAGTAGAAAAGGATTTTTTTTGAAAGCACAGGAAGCAATAAGGCAGTTGAGGCAGCCACCTCTTTACCAGAAAGAAGTTACTTATGACATGCTGCTAACATTCGACATGACGAATTCGCAGAAAAAGGCTAACACCTTAAGAGCCTTCCTGGAGAGTTGCCTGGAGCTGGCCAAAGATCAGGACGCATTAGCAGAAATATCTAGCATGTTGCATCGACGGGAGGGTGCACGATAGGAGCGAACGGTCAATCACATACATAAGATAAAGACAGGAAGAGAAATGCGGATTTCCGCGCAAGTCAGAGCATTTGATGTCGACTCCATAATCTTGGATTTTGGATCAGATGTAAACATCCCGACAAAACATACCTGAGAAATGATGGGGAAACCACAGTTTGCTTAGTCCCCGGTACAACTACAACTAGCAAACCAGAGTAAGGTCACCTCGATCAGTCGACTATGCCAGGTCCCCGTTGAGATCAAGGGACTCAAAACATATGCAAATTTTGATGTGATCGAGATTGTTGACAACACAAGCCCCTATCCAGTGCTGCTAGGGATAGACTGGTTGATGGAGAATCATGCTATTATCAACTTCAAGAAAAGAACTACGTTGTTCGAGAACCGTGAGATAAGGGTCGTCGCACTGCTTGACCCCGCGGAGGGCAGAGATATGTTGAGCCAACAAGGGATGAATTCACTGAGGGTTGGGACAATCTTTACAACATCTCAGAAGACTACATCAATCCAACTGGAGATCGAGGGTTAGGGTGGCGCAGTAGCAGTTCAGCGTCATCAGATTCAGACGAAGCACTTGAAAATTGGCAGAATCGAATGCATGAGGTATCATTTAGGAGGTGTGCACGGATCACTCATTCGCTGCGCTGGGTAGCTACCGAAGACTACGAGCTATCAACGTATGGGGGATTTCCCAAATTTTCTACATTTCTCATTGAATTTGAAGAGGAAGTGGTAGAACCACAACAACTATTGGCCTTGGAGGAAGCCCTGAAGGCTACACCAGCGCGATGGTGGGCGGCGCACAAGTCCACAATAACTAACTGACCACTATGTCGACACCTAATGACGGTTAGGTTTGGCGACACTGAAGGACACTGCGGAAGGAAGTACGGTGGAAGAGATCCGAAGGAGCATTTGCATGAATGCGAAAGCAAATGGGGACAACGAGTGAAACAAGAATGGGTCCATGCGTTTATTCACACACTTGATGAAGTACCTCAAAGTTGGTATATCGCAGTAGAACTGCGACGCGGAACAACCTCATGGAAACAGATAACAATTGGATTTAGCCAAACGTTCAGTTTCTCCGACGAAAACCCCTTAATCCATAGCGCATTACAGGAGGTCCCGTAGAAGGTATTCAACACAGTCCCGACAGAGAAACCTATGGGACTTCAGTGGACTGCGACACCCCAAATGCTGATGGAATGTTACAACATAATAGGAGAACCAGACGATGAGGATGATCCGAGGGTTACGCATATCCCAGAGTCAGAAGGAAGTCGCAGCATCGAGGCACCAGATATGCCTTCTGCCAAGTTTCAACAGCCGTTGCGAATCAAGAAAGTGAACATTGGGTCGGAAGAAAATCCCAAGTTCGCGAGCATCGAAGATTACTGGGATGACTCCACTATTGCGAAGATGACTGACCTATTGCACGCGTTTCAGGACTTGTTTCCGACAAAATTCTTGGAGATGAAAGGGATTTCGGGGGACCTAGGCGAGATGAAAATCCCACTGAAACCTGATGCGAAGCCGGTCAAGCAGCGACCTTACAGGTTGAATCCGAGTTATAAGGAGTGGGTGAAGGATGAGATTGAGAGAATGCTGGAAGCAGGCATTATAGAACCAGTCGAGGAGTCAGAGTGGATCAGCCTGATGGTGTTCCAAGATAAGAAAACCAGCGAAGTCAGGATCTGTGTCGATTTAAGAAAGTTGAATGATGCATGCCTACACGATCCATTCCCCACACCATTTACGGATGAAGTATTAGAAGGAGTGGGAGATCACGAAATATACTCCTTCATAGACGGATTCTCAGGCTACCACCAGATAAAGATTGCTAAAGAGGATTGGCACAAAACAATTTTCATCACGGAATGGGGATGTTTTCAATATACAGTGATGCCATTTGGCCTGAAGAATGCACCAACAATGTTTTCAAGACTAGTAGTTGCGACGTTCAAGGATTACATCCATAAATTTCTCGCAGTATACATGGATGATTGGATAGTGTACAGGTTGGTCAAGGATCACGTCGCGAATCTGAGGTCGATGCTGGAAAGATGTCAACAACATCAGATCTCATTGAACCTAAAGAAATGCATTTTCTATGCTCCGTTTGGGATTTTGTTGGGGCACATTGTCTGCAGGGAAGGAATGCTGGTAGACCTGCAAAGAACGCCATTATTGTCGACCTACCACCGCCAACAACAGTCAAACAATTGAGAGCGACGTTGGGACATGGGATACTACATGAAGTTTATCAGAGGGTATGCAACAATCACGGCACCGATGGAAAAATTGTTGAAGAAAGACGCCAAGTTCGAATGGAATGAAGAGTGCCAGAAGAGTTTGGATATCTTGAAAGCAAAGATGGTTGCAGCACCCATACTAGCATTTCCAGATTGGACAAAGGAATTCCACGTTCATGTCGATGCATCATCAGTCGCACTGGAATTCATATTGGCCCAGCTAGGAGAAGGAGCGATAGACCACCCGATTGCTTTCGCAAGTAGAAAGCTGTCTACTGCGAAGAAGAATTACACGACCACAGAAAGGGAAGGTTTGGTGATGGTCTATGCCTTATTGAAGTTTCGACACTATCTCTTAGGGGGGCATTTTTAAATGTTCACCAATCATTCAACACTCAAATACTTGGTGAACAAGCCTGTGTTGGGGGGAGAAATCTGTCGCTGGTTGTTACTCTTCCAAGAATTTGACTTCGAGATAATTGTAAAGCCTGGACGACTGAATGCAAGACCAGACCATCTGTCACGGATAAAGTCCGGAGAAGAGCCAAGGAACATTGACGAAGGATTGTCCGATGCTTAGTTGTTTAGGGTCAGGATGGTTGATGACCATTACGAGCAAATTATTCAATTTTTGGTAACAGGGAAGGCGTCGAAAGAATTCACCACCAACCAGAAGAAGCAGTTAGTCGTCAGAGCTGTAGATTTCCAACTAATTGCAGGGCAACTATATAAGATGGGACCCGATGAGATACTTCAACGATACGTCCTTCCGCATGAACATGGAAGGATTTTAGCGGAAGCTCATGATGAAATCGCAGGAGGACACTATGGAGGACGTGCCACTGTCAGGAAGATCCTTTGAGCAGGACTATGGTGGCCAACCATGTATGGAGATGTGCGGACTACGCCAAAAGCTGCGACATATGCCAACGGACAGGGAAGCCTTCATGAAGGGATGAAATGCCATTAGTACCTCAATTGACACTGCAGGCTTTCGACAAGTGGGCAGTTGACTTCGTGGGACCCATCAATCCACCAGGAAAAAGAACAGGGTCGCGCTACATAATCACTGCGACAAATTATTTGACACGATGGGCAGAAGTTGCACCGGTAAAGGATTGCTCCGCTGCGACTGCAACAAGATTCCTCTTCGACAACATGGTCACCAGGTTTGGGTGCCCAAAGATACTAATGAGTGACCAAGGGACTCGTTTTGTTAATTAGACGATTGTAGCGATGACGAAGGAGTTTCAAATTCAACACAGGAAGAGCACCCCATATTACCCACAAGCTAACAAGATAATTGAGGCATTCAACAAAATCTTGGAGCATGCACTCACGAAGGTATGCAACACAAATCGTGATGATTGGGATTTGAAGATTCCAACGATACTCTAGGCGTATCACACAACTTGCAAACAATTGACCGGCCAGACCCCGTTCAAGCTCGTTTATGGGCAGGAAACCGTAATGCCGATGGAGTATATCGTCCCAAGTCTGCGCATCGCAGTAGCCACATGTCGACGACGGAGCACTGGAAGAACGATTGGCATAGTTGGTACAACTCGATGAGTATCGGTTCATTGCAGGATTTCATCAGAAAGTAGAAAATGATCGACAGAAGGCTTGGCATGATTGCCACGTTAAACCAAAGAACTTTCAGTGCAGAGATATGGTTTTGTTATACAACAGTAAGTTTGCAAAGCACCCAGGTAAGTTACAGATGCATTGGTTAGGTCCTTACATAATAACTTTTGTCACTGACGGAGGTGCGGTGCAGCTACAAAGTTTAGATGGGATATTATTGCCAAAGCTAGTAAACGAGAATCAGTTGAAACCCTATCGCCATGATTAGGCGCATAGTAGTTGAGGAACATGTCGAAAAAAAGCAATTATGACAAAAAGTGGGAGACATGGCTAGACGGGTCGCCTGTCGATGCTTATCATGTTTAGCACGCGGGAGTCCAATCAACGCATGATTACTGCGACTAAGCATCATCGGAAGATGACGGAGACGGATGATGACACACTTGAGGGCATAATCTGATTGCTATGGGAAATATTTTGCGAATGATTCGATAATCAAGCGTCAAGGACACGAGGAGCAAGCATAAATACAAGCGCAGAGAATGAAGAGAGTCAGTAAGTCGAATGATGAGAGTCAACAAGTCGAATGAAGTAAGTTGGATGAAGAGAGTTAGTGGGAAAGTCCAAGGAAGTTGTGGAAAGAGGAAGTGAGATAGTTGCAATGGTGCATTTCGTTTCCAGCGGAAGCACCCAAGGTGCGCTAAAGGCAAGAACAACAAGTGTTCATGAGAAACCAGGTGATGCAGAGGCACCTAGTATTAGGAAAAACAAAGATGAGGTTTTACTCAAGATGGTTAAGTAAGTTTTGAGTGTTAGAAGAGCAGCAGTCCCTCCGACCGCAGAAGTACCAAGAGCCAAGGCACGCCGACACCAGCAAAGGATGATCAAATGTGTGAAACAGATGTGCCGGAGCGCTCCACCCACTCCATAAGTTGGTGCTGTCAAGAGATTTCTGTCCCATCGCAAGCCAGGGTCAAAGTTAACGGATGATTGCGAAGGAATATATCATGAAGGTTCCAAGAGACTGGAGGATGAGTTCGAGAAGTACATGAAAGCGACCAAGAGAATGGAGGATGAGTTTGAGAAGTACATGAAAGTGACCAAGAGACTGGAGGATGAGTTCGAGAAGTACATGACAACAAGCTCCATATGGAAAGAACAACCTCAGAAGTTTAGCACAGCGAAGGATGAGAACAATTCCAATAGAGCCAACCGAAGTGGCTCGAGGGCGAGCCACGAGTTTGTGTTGGGGGCCTGTTGGCACAGGGTTAGTCCGCATGAAGTGCAGAAGCCGACAACAGCGATGAAGGACCATTCGCGGAAGAAAGGACCATTCACGGAGAACAAGGAAGCGCAAGACTAGTTTAGTTTGTTAGAAAGGGTCATTTGGACCATTTTGTAACGGCCATTGTTGGCTATAAATAAGAATATGAATGTAAGCCTAAGGTCAGTTGATCTGATCCCATAATGAGATCTTAAGGGATTGATAGATGTGCGGGTGAACTCTGTAATGTTTTGCTCTGTTTCCGACAGTTTTGTATGGATCCGTGATAAGGTGTTTTGAACTGTCCCTGCGAAGGTTATCCCGCAGGTTTTTGATGAGTTAATGCATGAAAATGTTCAGATATGTTTTTTTATCTCTATTTATGTCGAATAATGAGTAAAGTGTCATATTTGAATGTTGTTTTGTAAGGTTTCATTGATGTGATCTCTAGTATTACCTTGTTGATGCGAATGCCAATTATGTATTGAATATGCGAATGGTGATTACATGATTAATGTGCGAATGACGAATGTATGTTTGAATTTCAAAGCATGATGCGAATGTGAATCTCTAGTTTCTGTTGCAATAGAGTTGGAATAGATGCATGTCCTTTCCCCACTACGGAAACCTGGTTCCTGCAGCCCCCTTAATCATCTCGGGTGAGACTTCACTCGCTTCGCGGGTGTTACTGGAAAGGGTAAAACCTTTCTGGGCCGGTGCTTAAGGGTGTTTGGTTGGTGTTTGTTGACGACAATGCGAAGTGAACCCCTATCGATAGAACTATGTCAACACTTGCCAACATAAGCTCCAAATCTATCGGGTTGTCAAAGCAGGGAAACTCCTGCACCAAGGCGAGTGGATCACAAAGCATTAAGTTCAACAACAATTTCCCCATTTGATGGGGGTACTCAACGTAATGGAGACCATTGCTTCCTAAGGAGGGAGGAATGATCTATGTGGACATCGTGGCCACCCATGTAGTCCATTGGCTCAAAACACAGTATTCCATCTTGACAAATTTTACAGTTTTTTCGGGTCTTGAACTTCCAGGGCCCTTTTGAGGCCCTAAATGATGTTTTTTGGCATGGTAGCACCCTATGTATTAGCATTGGCATTTATTGGGCCGTTCAAAATGTGTACTTCTCGAATAGACCTTTCTGATGGGCTACCAAGTGCACCAAACATATATCTTATGCAAAAGTTACGCCTTTGGGAAGTTGACATATCAATTAACCACAATGGGGCCCACAAATCTTTTGGGGTTAGGGTTTTCTCATGGATGCTTTATGTTAAAAGGCCTTTTTGGTCTGATTGTAACTCTCTTCTTACGAATGCACATAGCCATCACATCTCTTCTCGAAGATAAGCTACCACAATTCCAACGAGTTCAATTCACTCTGCATTTTGTTATAGTTCCTACATATTTCATTCTTTAATAAAAACTGAGTATTACTGTATCTCTATGCTTTTGGAATATTTCTATATTTCATTTGTTCCCTCATAAACCCAGATCAAATTTTTAATTATAAGGTATATATATATATATATATATATATAATATGACTGTTATATATATGTAAACACACACATATATAATGTTGTTGTATTGTGTTTTTATAAGTTATTTGTTTAATAAGTATGTAGAAATATTTTTTTCCCAATGTTTTAATTAGAGTTCCAACTTGTATCTAACTTATGCTTTATGCTGTCAAATCTCGCTAGCTCATTCAGTTTAGGTATGGGCCTCATCAGTAGGGCGACCTGGGTTCAGTTCCCCTTAGGGGTGAGCTAATTGAGAGGAGACACCAAAAATACAACCGGTTGAGGGTTGGTGTGGCCCAGGCCGAGTGCGATCACCGGGTGATTTTTATGGCTTAGATGCCCTTGGGTCATGGTTTCTTAGACCAAAGGCCACTCTCGCAAATCAGGGAGATTCTAGCAAACAAAAAAAATTATGCTTTTTGCTTTACAATAATTACATTAATCTTAGAATTTGGGGTGGACTACCATCTATGCTTTTCCTAGATTCAAGGAGGATGGGACAAGTGTACTGTCCAAATTGATTTTATAAGTGTCGTTCAAAATTTGAAATAAACAATTATAAAAAAAAGAAATAGAAAAATAACTGATAGTTTATGGATGGATAACTTATAACTCATGCATGGATAACATGTAGTGAGAGGCAACCCATTTAACTAAAGAAGGTAACAGGTAGCTGAGGCATAGACAACACGTGATTACAAGTAAGCATGGAGAACAAGTAATATATAACTTGTTCATGGCATTTAACTTGTGACTTATCAGTATTCATCGGTCATAAGTTAAGTGGCTGTGCTAGTGTTAAAAGACTACTTCAACAAGTATTCACCACCATGTAACCTCATATATATATATATGTTCCACCTCTACAATTACTTTGGTCATAAGTTAAGTGGCTGTGCTAGTGTTAAAAGACTACTTCAACAAGTATTCACCACCATGTAACCTCATATATATATATGTTCCACCTCTACAATTACTTTGGTATAAGTTTCCTTGGTAGTCATAAACTACCCGTCGTTTGCCACTTGGGGGCTCGTACTGTGCTAGCAAATGTAAGGTCCTCCTGCTACGTTCAACCTCAAGACACCATGTTGAAAAAAATCCCAACTAGCACATTTGAGTGAATCTACCTGAATCTGAGACTTCCTAAAATCACCAACGACAAAAAAAAGACTTTACCAATTCATCTATAAACATAAACCTACCTTGTTTCATATATATTATATATCATATGGCACATTACACCTTTTTTTTTTTTTTTTTTTGGAAAAATCACCTTCTTGCTATTCCGAAGGAATCAAGGAAAGCTAACAATGCACCATAAATCTCAACAAACTTCCTCACATATCATGGATGGTAGGTGGAGCCAGTAATCCAAGCGAGAAAATGTCTCAATGAAATTAAACCCGGGTAGATGGAATGAAATCCATCTAACCCCACTAAAGGACTCCGTATCTTGACAACACATTACACCCATGTTGCTTATTGTATCGATATTTGGTTTAGTATTAAAAATATTTATTCACATTATTACTCTCTTATCACTAACAAATTTAGATACTAGAACGAAAGGGCAGATCGACGCACACAAATACATCAACCTGCATAGAAAAATAAATTGCATGATATATGTGTTTTGAAACCTGTTCGGATACTTTGATTCAAATGGCATACTGTTAGCCCCATTTTTCTCATAACTTCTTTTCTCTACTATTTTCTTCTTGCAGTTGGTATTTTTGGTTACATGACGGCGATCCAATGCTGCACCGTTTTCATTCCTTCTGAAGCCAGTCTCATGTCTGATTTTACTCACATATTTGCATGCGTTTTGTATTGAGTTTGCCGAAAAGATTATCCGGGCTTCCATATTCTTGTCCTTTGATGAGAACCCTCTATTTATGGTGGACTGTAATGCTTCATAAACTTCTGCACCGCTAAGTTTTCTTTGACCTAGTCCTTGAATTCTCATTTGGTTACTCGGCGACTTGGAGATCTAATGTCGGTTGCCTGATCAAAAAATCAATTTCAGGCCTGTACTACATATTGGGTTCCCTTGTTTCTGTCAATTGATGGAAATAATACTTGCAGTAGCAAATTATTTCAACTTCCTTTTCAGCCTTGAAATTTTGCAGCAAATCATTTAAACTTTCTTATCGGCCTAGACATTTTGCAGCAAATCAATAAGAGTTATACCAAGACATTTTTGCATGCGTTTTTTTATTGAGTTTGCCCAAAAGATCATTTTAGTTTATACATTCTTGTCCTCTGAGCAGAACCTTCTAGTTATTGTTGACTGTAATGCTTCACAAACTTCTGCACTGCTAGTCTTCTTTGACTTTGTCCTTGGATTCTCGTTTGAGTTCTTGGCAACTTAGGGGCCTAATGTCGGTTGCCTGATCAAAAAATCAATTTCAGGCCTGTTCGGCATTTTGGGTTCTCTTGTTTCTGTCAATTTGATGGAAACAAATCTTGCAGCAAATCATTGAAATTTCCTTTTCAGCCTAGAAGTTTGAAGCAAATCATTGAAATTTCCTTTTCAGCCTAGAAGTTTGAAGCAAATCAATACGAATTATACCAAGATTCTGGACTGATTAATTTTTCATTCTCAAGCATTTGAAATTTATTGCGGCCTTGTGGGTCTGTCCTAATTCTCTAGTTCTGTCGTTTAAAACACACAGATTTTACATATCAGGCCCATCAGAGTTTCCTATTCGGAGGTTTTGCTGTTATTTTTATCTTAGTTTTGCACCCTTGACAGCATCGCCAGAACAACAATGTTTGGGGCATTTAGAAAGGATAATGGTGTCGCACTCAATACTGATAACATATTTGCTGCACTCGAAAGCAGGAAGAAGGGAAGTAAGAAGAAAGACAATGTCGAAGCGCTCAAGAAGTCCACTGAATTTTGGACAAACGCTCCTCTAGTTGTGAAGTCTTGGGCGGACTGTGAGGATGATGATGATTACTATGCAACTGCTGCACCCCCTGTTTGGGGTAATGATCAACCCAAAGAAAAAGAGGAGTCTGATAAGGAGGTAATGTTCTCTGTTCCTTCTTGTGTTTCATTGAAGAAAGTATTCTGTTATCCTCAGGTTGAAGAATCAGAAGAACAGCCTATTCATACGTTTTCTTGTATATTCATCATTAAGTTGGAAAAATAACATACAGACTACAAAAACCAGCCGATGAGGTTCTGTCGTCTCTGCTCATTGTCATGTTGATTCGATTGATTTTAGCTATATATTCCTTCGTGTCAATAATTGAAGGATTCAAGATGGGGTTTTGTTGTATATCTTGTTTTTCAAAATCTGAAGAGTACTTGATAAAATCTGAAGATATTTGCACTTTTCCTCTGGGTAAAGCATATAGTTTTCTGGTTTTATGTGTTCTGTATTTATTTAGACCTCATAGCTCAATTGGACCATACTGAAAATCAGTTAGGATTTCTATTATTAGATTTCCGTGTCCAGTGAAATTATCTCTCGCATGTTTTACTAGTTTTTGTTTGCTATTTTCCTTGCTGCATTTGTCTTTTTAAGCTGGACACTGCGAGAGACTGAGCTTTGCATTTCCTACACCATTCTTGTTACGAAGTTGCATATCCGTTTATTGCATGGGGTTATCGATGCAACTTATCACAGGTTCCCATGGTAGGTGTTTATAATAAGGAACTGTTATTCAATTCTTGTAATGCAGCCATTTATCCAGTGTTGTAGTTTCTTTCCTAGCTTTCGATGGCTACTCGGCCTTGACTTGATTAGAACAGCGGAGATATAGATAGTCAAGAGTCCTATACCTCAGACTCAATAGTACATTTCGTACAAGGTCCTGAAAAACTTGGGCTTTAGGGGTGTGAAGTATGACTTGAATACAATAGGTACAGAGTCCCTTTATTTCTTTGCCGCTCAATTTTTAACATATTGATGATCTTAAGGTTAGGGTTTTGGCATATCCTAACTCTTGATAAGGGTTAGGGTTTTGGCATACCCTAACTCTTGATAAGGGTTAGGGTTTTGGCATACCCTAACTCTTAATAAGGGCTAGGGTTTTGAACCCTCTAGAATATTTTAAAAAATCAACGTGTGACTATCTCCATGTGTGGAATGGAAATTGATGTGACATCCACTTGGTACTATTGTGGTCAAAGCAGAAGCCAACTTCTTGGAGGCATAACTCCCTCATATAGACTTCGATTGAGGTGCTTTTTGGATCATTGTAAAACTCTGGACAAGTAAAACAAAGTTGAGGGGTTGGGAGCATTATTATCAAGGTCTTAATCCTAAGAACACTTATTTAATGCTCATAACAAGATATATAAATTTTAGGACCCCAAATCACCATACTCGACCCCTAAAATGGACTCCACAAGGCCATGGCTCTGATTTTACACCCCAGAAAGTACTAACACAGATGACAAATTATATCGTGATCCATTTCAAATCATACCTCTCCATCTTGGGATGCTTTTGGTCCACAAAAGGTTATTCTTGACTTCTTTTGAAAAATCATCTCTTATGCTAACTCTGCCTGAGCATATGGTGCTAATTCCTATGCTAGGTGAGATGTGCCCCTCATTTTCCTCATCAAGCATAGATGGCTCATAGAGTTTTAGATTCTCCACATTCACTATTGATTAATTGCACGAGGACGCATAACTTATGAAATTTGTCCACTACCACAACCCAATAGTAATGTCCCCTCATGGTTGTTGGCAAACCACATATCAAATCCATAAAGATACTCTCCCATGGCTTAGTAGGTATAGGTAAGCGGCGATATAGACCATGCTTCCTATTGCTAGGTTTATTTGTGCAACAAAGTATGCATCCTCTAAGGAACTAAGCTACATCTTCTTCACACATACTTTTGCAAGTTGGCCACTATTTTACCAACACCAAAATGGCTTGCAACTTTGGAGGTGTGAGCCTCTCTTATAACTTGCGTCCACTTTTAAGCACATAGAGCTTATTCAACTTGTAAAGAAACCCAACTTGGAGATGGTAGACAGCCCTGTTGTCACCTTCTTTTTCATGAACTTGGCTTTGCAGTTTCTAAAATATCTCCTTGAAGTCCTCATCTTTTGTGTATTCCTCTTTGTATGCATCATGGGTGAAAGGATCCATGTCCTTACGCGTACCCAATGTTGGGATCTTCATTGCTTTTGGTCTTGACAACATGTCTACAAATTTGTTATTACTAGATTTCTTACTTGTTGATGAAATGAAATTGCTGCAACAATTCTATCCATTTGTAGTGTCTTGCTTGTTGAAGCTTACTTTGGGTTTGCAAATATTACATAGGTTGGTGATTGCATGGTTGATAGTCTCCTTGTCTATCAAATAGTGCTTCCATTTCTTAATAGCTTACACAAAAGCATAGAAGTCCTTGCCATATGTGGGGTAGTTCAAGGGTACTCCATGAATAATTAAAAATGATAACAAACAAACTTTCCTCCTTGCATCAAGATTGCTCCCATAGCATACCCATTTGCATCTATCTACACTTTGAAGGGCCTTTACAAATTGAGTAATATGAGAAATGGTACTTGACTAATATTTCATTTTAGTGCTTCAAAAGCCATCTCTACTAATTCTTTCTCCACTAGAAACTTGTGTTGTTGGTTGTTATGGCATGGAGTGGTGCTACCGCAACTAAAAGGATGCTATGAACTTTTGAATGTGCTATGTTGCTCCCACAAAGCTCTTAAATTTAGTGACATTGGTTGAGTTGGTGATTTGATGATGGACTCTATCTCCATAGGGTCCATCTTGAGTTCTCCTCTACCAATCACATACACCAAGAACATTGTGGATTGCTGGGGAAACTCTTGTTTCTTATTGTTTTCCACCAACTAATGCTTTCTTAGAGTCTAACACCTACATTATAGGTGAGATATGTTCTTCCCAAACGACGCTAAAGATTAATATATAATCCAAGTACACTATTACAAATGAATCTAGAAATGGACATACAACATTCATCAACTACATAAATTTAGCTGTTACATTACATAAACCAAAAGGCATTATTAATAACTCGTATAGACCTTGCCTCTTCTTGAAGATAATCTTCTAGGTGTTTTCTTCTTTGACTCACACTTGGTGGTATCTCGATTTGAGATCCAGTTTAGTGAAGTACGTGGCATGCTATACCTATACCTAATCCAACAAATCATTGATCCTAGGTAGAGAGTACTGATTCATGAGGTTGATCTTATTTAGAGATTTGAAGTTGATACCCATTCTCCATGTCCCAACTTCTCGGGCACTATGATTATAAGCGATCCACAAAGAGAGATGCTTGGTTGTAACTCTCCTTTCTGCAACAATTGGCACAATTGTTTCTTCACTTCATCTGCTTATAACATGGACTATTTATACATTACCATGCTTCTAATAGGTTTGTTTGTACAATCCTATGTTTAGCTATAGGGAGTTAGGCAACAAATTTGTCTTGTGCTCCACTTTCCTCTTAAGTGGTAACCCTTTAGTCTCTTGGAATACTTCTTTGTAAGCCTGCTGAAGCCTCCCTAATTGGTGTTTATGCCTTTTTGTACATCCCTCTAGGGATGCCTCCACTTTTACTAACCTCTTTGTTGATTTTGTCTCAAGAAGAGTGGTACAAACTTTCTTCTTGAACTAATGGATTTCTTGGTTTGTTTAGCACTTCCTAGCAATATCTTGTATTTACCTTTGTGTGCATTGATGATGAAGGATTTTCCATCCTTGACTAGGTGGTATTGGTTGGCTCTCCTCTAAAGATAACATCCCTCATGTAAATGTAGGAGATTGCAAATAGTTCACAAGCCAAATGGCAGTATATCTACCTCCACTTCATCAGTGTAATTTGCACTAATGGATAATCTAATCTTGCATTGTTTAGAACTTTGAGCTTGACATCCCTATTTACCCATCCTAGTTGGGTGTGGATGAGGATGGTCAAGTACCTCCAATCCAATCTTATTCACTAGATCCTATGTTATGAGGTTGACTTGTGAAATAGAGTTGAATAAAGCAAACACCTTTGTCTTCTTGACTTGAATCTTGATATGAAACAATTTGGTCATCTTTTTCACTTTCTTGTGATGGAGGCATGTCATCTTCCAACACTTGTCTTTGATATAGCCATCAATGTTATAATGGTTATATTGGTTGTGTGGATCTTTGCATTGGTGAGTAGTGGTGACATTCTTCATTCCCTTTACTTTTGACTTCTTTCCCTCCTTGGAAGCACCTTGTTGATTTGTCTAAATGGTTGCCTTGTCTTCTTGTCCATCTTGATATATTGTGCTTGCATATAGGCTTTGTTGATGGTCTTAGGGTTAAATACCATCATGTGCCTCCTTTAATGGCTATGTAAAATTTAGACCACCCAAATACTCGAGAACTGCATTTGGTTCTTGGGAGATATTCCCAACTAAATGGCTTGTTTTCTAAACTTGTTGGTGTGCTCTTGCACACTTTCCCCTTATTTCTATCGGTAGTAGTGCCGACAAAAACATTGGTCCTCTTCGTAGCCAATAGGGTGAAACTAGGACTTGATGAGAGTTTTAAATACCTCCTACTTATTTACCAAAGGTTCACCCTCTAGTCTAAGTATCTTCATTTAGCTTTCCCACCAAGTTTGGGCACGACCTTCTAAGTTTAGTAGGGAAAATGATATCTTCTTGTTTTCTCCTACACTATGCTTACTGAAGTGGACTTCTAGTTGATGTAACCATTGATTCAACTTCACCACGTCGATCCCACATCGATAGGGGTTTTTTCACTTTCGCTTTCACTTTGATAGAGGTTGGGAAGCTGTGTTGTTTGAATTTGACATCATTTGCTTTGTCTTCTTCTCTGGCTCTTCTTTATCTTTAGGTTTCTTGTTGGAGCCAATGTCCTTATTAGAGTCAACGAGCTCCTTGAAGGTTCTGGACTTGTTCTTTAGTGTTGACATTAATGTTGCCATTCACCAGGAGATGTCAAAATACTTGCACTTCTAGTCTTGTAAATCTCTCCTTTGAGTCATCCTTTTTACAATGCTATTGTATTAATTCACCATGTCTAGTTCTTGAGACTACTTCTTTTAGGTTGATCTCTAGATCAAATAATATTCCACAAAATCCCAAATGACACTTCTTTGATACTTGTATGATCTACTACTGTGAATATTCCATTGGATAGATTGTCACAACATATCTTAAAATGTTGTTGCAAAGACAATGAGGTTATACTCTACTATGCAATGGTTACTTATGACTAATATGTAATATAATAATATTAAAGGCATACTGTGTTTGAAACTTTGATATGACAACTAACGGAGGAAATTAAGAGAAAGTTGTAGTAGTAAAATGAACACACCACCCACACAATGAACACAAGATGTACCCTAGGAAACCCAATGTGGGAAAACCCAACAAGAAATGAGTACCGTGCTTTCCTTTTTCCTTCTCATATTGACAGTGCAAGATACAACGAAAGATTGACTCACTATGGACTCTGGAGTACAATAGAGTCATATAGATACTTTGGACTGTGATAGGTTGCTACAAGATCAAATTCTTCCTCTATTTTGTTATGATGATCCACTCTTGCCCAACTGTAGAATAACAAATCAATACAATAGGAACAAACCTTATATTCTCTTGCAACTTGATATTTAACATGCCCTAATCATTGCTAGGGTTAGGGTTTGTGCATGACTCAACCCCCTATTAAGGTTAGGATTTTGGACCCTCTAGAATATTCTTGAATGTCTGTGTGTGTCTAGCTCCACATTAGTGAGTAATTGAAGCTGACGTGGCATCCACTTGGTATTGTGGTTGTTAGAGTGTAGCCCAACTGTGGAACAACAAATCAATACAATAGAAATGGGATCCTTCCTTCTCTAGCAACTCTATTTAAACATACCCTAATCATTGTTAGGGTCAATTTAAACATACCCTAATCATTGTATGGCCAATTCCTTATTAGGATTAGGATTTTGGAGCCTCTAGAATTATTTTGAAAGCTTGCATTTGTCTAGCTCCACATTAGTGAGTAACAGAAGTTGATGTGGCATCCACTTGGTACGGTGGTGGTCAAAGCATATAACAACTTGCTAGAGGCGTAATTCCCTTATATGGACTTTGAGTGGGGTTCTTATTATACTATTGGAATCCCTTGACTAGGAGAATAAAGTCGAGCGGATGGGAATTTTGTTTACAATGTTTTGACCCCCAAAACGGTTGTTTATTGCCCAAAATGACATTTGGAAGTTTCAGGATCTCAAACTACCAAACTTGGATTGATCCTTAAAATGGACTTGACAAGGCCATGGCTTTGATTTTCCAACCTTGAAAGTACCATAATGGATGATAAATTATATTGTGATCCATTCCAGATCATTGTTTTGATGGGCAATTTTATAAGTTTCTTGTATTGGTGAGAAAATTTCATTAGCATATCTGAGATGTTGATGTAATGCTTGTAATCGTTAGTTTAAGTATTGCAAATCTGTACATTGATACTCCATGAGCTCAGGGTGTCTCGGTCTAATAGATAATTAATGCCATTTATAAAGTTTTTTGGTTTATATTAATATAGTCAATAACATTATGGCTAATTCTATAGGCATATAAACCTTGAATTGGGAAACTTGGGATTGTGTTGCCTTGTAGTTGTTAATTGTTCCATTAAAAAGGTAAGTAGAAAACCCTTAGCCTTGAGGGTTAGCTCAATTGGTTGGTGTCACTGTTGCCGGGTCATTGTCAGTAATCTGATGGTCTGTGCAAGTTCTCAGTATGATTCCCTCAGTGTGAGGCACACTAATCTATGCCGTCCCCCTTACATTTGGCACTATCCTCAGATTGGGGGGAAGTGGCTGGGGGTTTCCCAGGGAGTTTTTTTAAGGAAAAAATTTAAAAAACCCTTGCCAAATGGAACTGTTATCTTAGGACTTACATTCTGATGATTTATGAGACAAAAAAGACTCTTTGTCATTTCATAGTTGAGCTCATTTCAAGTGTGTTGTGTGGATAAGGCTTCACACTTTCTAGGAAATTATACCATTTTTGAAGTTTGACATTTTTTGCACCTTGATCCCCATGATCTTGGCAGTCTCAATTTCTGTGGTTAGGATTTTGGATCTGCTGAAATTTGACCCTTCAGCATATTGATATTTAGAATTTGGGTTTTATTTATGATCTTGAATACAAGGCTCCAAAGCCAAGTCTTCTGGACTTATTCCAACTTCCAATGGCATTGTCAAACTTGGGTTGTGTTTACGTGGATAAGGCTGCACACCACTAAATAGATTATAACCACTTTTGAAGTTGTTCCCTTTAGCATCTTGTTTCCCATGACTGTGGTAGGCTCATGTTCTGGATCTTTTCGTGGGTAGGATCCTTGTTAGGATTGTACATGCTTTTCGAAATTTGTCATTAACATGTTGATCCTGATGATCTGGGCTGCCTTTTTTAATTTTTTAAGATAGAAGTCTTGAAAAGTTAAGCCTGTACAATATGTGTGCAGGGCCTTAAATACTGATGCATGATATTTTAGTTGGTAATCTTCTTTCCAGTTTCACTTTCATTGAAGATTAAACAGTTCTCAATCCTTTATGCAGATGTTGTGCCTTGGTAAAATTCAGAATTCAATGGTAACAGGATTGTTGTTTAATTTTTTTTTTTTAAATTTTTGTATTTTAACTTTTAAGTGGCAGCAATTGTGAAGTAATTCTGGTCTTTAATTTGCTAGACCAGAACCTCAACTTCTATCCATTGGAGATGCTTGAACTTTGGTTATCATTTAATTTTTCTCCAGGATAGTGAAGATCAGGAAGATTATGACATAGACGAAGATGTAGATGAAGAGACAGACACAAAAGAAGATGATGCCAAATTATCGCACGATGTTTCTTCAGTTGGACCCATGGTGTTGCAAGTAAATAAGACAAGAGAACCCGAGAAACAACTATCCAAAAAAGAGATCAAGAAAAAGGAGCTGGCTGAGCTTGATAAAGTTTTAGAAGAGTTTGGTCTTTTGACTAAAGAAAAAGATGGTATGATGGCTTGCCCTCAGCTTTGTTTTACTTACTCATTCCATTTAACTTCAACATTTGTTAGTTTGTCTTAAAGTACTTTTGATGCATGGACTTTTATTAAGTATGATCATTGGCAATAATTCTCTGCCTGAGCTTATTTCCACATCTTTCATGGACTCCTGATTCAATTACCTTGTACTTCAAGAAGGATGCTTTGTTGGCTCGAGTAATAATAGTATTTTCATCGATTGAGATTATACCATGAATCTCATCAGACATTGTTTCATTTCTTAGTACTTTGTGATACAAATGCTTCATGTTCCCAATCAACAATTTGCATTTTGATCACGTAGGGTGCCTGACTTGAACTGATTCTTGATTATTTCTTCTTAGAAATAACTCCCAGTTTGTATTCTGGCTTCCATGTTGCCAGTGCCACATCAAGTTTGTTTTGGCAGGGAGAATGTAGTCAACCTCCAAAACACCACAATGGGTTCTTGTTTGACTGCTGCTGCCCAAGATGTGCGCACTGTTTGCAAGGTGGTTGTCCAATTTATGCTATCAAGAGGACAGGGATGTGTCAATGGATCCCAATTCCTCTTGAGTTTTCTGATTTACTTATTGGCGAGAGAACTAAGTTTCTTACCCATTCAACCATCAGTGCAAAACATCTTGCTTGTTCGTTGAATCAGTATGCTCGTCATCGAGTTGGATGTCATTAGGTGTTTGGCATAGATGTTCCCTGAGATTGGACATCTTGACCTATAGTAGATGAGATTTCTGGAAATAACTGTGTTAGAGTTTAAAGAACCCGGCATTTCGAGTGGTCACTCCACCCATCTTCAGGGACCTATGTGATTTATTTCTTCTTTTCAAACTTCGGAACCAATCTCTGAGTTCATCCCTCACTTCCCATAGGGGGTAGAACTGCTGCACAAAAGAATCAATGGCTCCTATATAACAATGTTGTGCATGCATAAGGGTTGATATTTGTGGGCTTCAAGAGCAGTGCACAATGCTGTCTCGAACTGTAGGGCTTCATTGTGCTCATCCAAAATAGTCAGCAATTTGGCTTGTGCAGTCTAGGTTGCAGTTTGCACTGAGTGCATCATTTTCAGCCTTCATGAGGGTGACCGCATGTTCTTTTAAGCTTGTTACCTCAACTTCCAAGTCAAACCAACTAGTTGTTGTGAGAAGGTTCTCTACGACAGAGGCGACCCGTAATCCTTTCAACTCCACGGGGTGAATGCTTATCTTTCAAATATGCTTCCATTTTCAAGCTGCTGTTGCCTTTCATACTATTTGGTTACATTGGTGTGAAGGTTGTTGTGCCACCAAATCCTAATGAATTCCTTGCAAAACTACACGAGCATTTCATGCCAACATCTTGAATATCTTCATGATCATGTTGTCTCACAAGCCAAAAACCTAGCAAGTTAGCTTCTAAGGGAAAAAGTAAAACTATGGGGCCAGAGAACCTATTAAAGAATTATCATGGTTGGCATCCCATGAGGAATTAACATGTTCTGTGGTTCTGCATGAATGTGAATTCTCTCCCTGAAAGTAAGCAGGGAATGAGGATCGGGTCATGGGCATTGATGTTAAAACTGATTATCGGTGGACTAGGATTGAACTTCAAGTTGTCCGATTTGCTAACCCCCAGATTGCCTGCACAACTGGAGGGTTAAGGTCCAGCCAGATTCCGCTGGTCCATCTATAGGTAATCCAGGGTTTCATAGTGACCAGAGTTTGCTACACAGTCAATTTTGTTATATTCTGAGAACTTGCTATTTTTAGCAGTTCTCCTATTTTATAGGAGCCAATGTTCTGGGGACCGCATGTCAGAGATAGCCACATATTATTGATCCTGGTGAGCTCAAGCAGTTTCGTGGCAGTACTATTTTGAGTAGTTGTGTTCAGGGGTTTGCATGTTGATTCAGAGCACATACTTCAGTTCCTTGCAGAAGGACGAGTCTAACAAGACCATTTTCAGTGACATGTGAGTGGTTGCTATTTTTAGCAGTTTATTTTTGGATGTGCTATATTTAGCAAGTCTCTCATAGCAGTCCTCCTAATGGTCCAGGTTTCTTATTTTTTTAGTAGTCGGAATGCCTTTTTTAACATGTTTATATTTAGCAGGTAGGGTGGACAGTGTGAAGTCCAAGTGTGCAGTGGTGAAGTTGTGTTGACTTTGGACAGATTTCCTAGACAGAAGGGAATGTTGGTTTAAAGAGAGGTAACATGCATGTGTTTAAGCCTAAGATTGTTATTTCTTAAGCCTAGGAGGTACACCTTATATCGAAGCATAACCTTTGCCACGTTTATCCCATATACGTTATGCTATTTTTATTCCCCTAGGTTGCCTTGTGAAATATGCCATAAAACCTTGATGCCATAAAACCTCGATACCATGCATCACATAGTTATATTCTTAGAAAAATATGCTATGCATGGTGTTGCCCATTAATTAAAAAAAAATCAAAAGGAGTATGGAGTTTGTATTGATTAAGGTTGTGTATGGTTTATCTCCTATGGTTATCATGAGACAAGCAGTATGTACCTTGGGATCAGTTCACCGTATGGTTTATTTCCTGTGGTTATTATGAGATAAGCAGTACACCCTAAAGACCAAGTTCCAGCAGTTTTCACTCTTGTGATTAGGATAAACTTATAAAGCAGGTTTATGGAGGAAACAGTACATTTATTTGACAAAAACAGGGCTATTCTTGAACACTAGCACTTTGATGGAGGATTAGACAGTAGTAATAACACAAGAAGGGTGGCATTCATTGATCTATATTCTAACTCTACGTACCAGCTTGTGCATGCTTTTTAGAACTTTGTTTAACACAAGCTTATGAGGAATATGAGCATTCTAGTGTAGGAGTTTACACCTAGTTTCTAGCAGATAATGGTGTTCCCATCAGATCTCCATGTTCAGAATTAGTGAACAGCTATATTCTACAACAGAACAGCATTCCAAACAGCAGTTAGACTTCAAGTAGAGCACTGTAATGACTGTTTTTAGCAGAATAAGGGTGGAGTGATTAGGAAAACAGACATGTTCTGGAGACTGGATTCCTTATGGGGGCTGTTACAGCCTGATTTGATGGTTAAAGTTAACAAATAGCAGTTATCTTTGGAAACAGTTAACGTAGAACACTGTAGCATTCCATTTCAGTGAGTTTCTGATGTTAGAATTAGTAAGCAGCCATGTGAGTTAGAGAGAGCACTCAAGACCTAAGTTACCGGAAACGCCGAAGCAACCTTGGTGAAACGCCATTCCCCGTTTCGGATCCTGAAACGGAGGGGATACAGCCTTGAAATGTCACTGATACGTATCAGATTGGTACGGATACGTTTCAAGGGTTTTGGATACGTTTCAGGGAAATGGTATAAATTCTTAAAGTAAAAGTGATATTCTCCTTATATTTCATTTTCTATCCTTTTACTTAAATTTTTAACATTACCATTAATTGTTTCAGGATGTTTGAGAGTGGTTCCAACCTTATCAGACTTCATATGCAAAAACTAGAATTTTTAATCCCATTCAAAATTCAACAGATTTAACAGTTTTCAGGATTTCAGGATTGCAACATTGCCACTGGATTCTATTATATGTGAGGGTATGGGATTGGCATTCAATCAAGCACATCAACCCCTCTATGTACCTTGATGTTGGTGGTGCTGATTGTTGAACTCCTCTGTCTTGGATGGACTTGGACCCACTTCCATAGCCAGAGGATGTGAACATTGGTGTTGGACAGATGCTTTCAAGCCCAGGGGAATCAAGCCAGGCTCAGGATCCCTATTTTGGATCTACTTTTGTTGAGGACATAGATGATGACTCTAACTCTGAGCATGAGGATTCAGATGATATTAGTTAAAAGTTTTCATAGAATCATGTTTCATGTATGATTAATGATATTTGATAGTAGTGTCAGGTGGTGATGATGATGTACAATGATAATATTATGATGACAATGATACTATTTATGATGATGACGATATATATATATAAATATATGCTGTTTCCCTGCTGTATCGTATCTGGCTTTTTTGAAAATTTGCCGTATCCGTTTCCCTCCCCCCCCCCGTATCCGTATCCGTTTCCGTATCCGCTTCAGTGCATTTTAGCTCAAGAGCAGTGACATGCTGGAACTAGTTCACCCTAAAGGCTGTTTCAGCCTGTTACTGCATATATTTTGGGCAAAAATCACCTAGAAAGTCAGTGGAGACAACACTTTAGCGACTGTATTGAGCATATTAAGATGATATAATTGGAAAATAGAGTTTTGGAGGTTAAGCGCTTTAGTGGAAGAGGATACAGCTGTTTCTTTGTTTGTTATTGGTAAATGAGAGTGATTCCAGCAGTTATGTCCTCACCGTTGGTAAACGACAGCATCTTCCTCAAAAGATAGCACTGTGACTGCCTGTTTGCAGTGAGAGTTGGGACCACATTGAAGCAGTTAGGTCTCTCCTGCTTCTCTCATGCACAGCTTGGGCACACTTTTTTCTTTCCATCTCTCCTTTGGATCCTATAAAACAGAGTTGTTGGTGATCAGTCTTTTTGAGGTTGATTTGGTTATGCACAGGTTACGGGAGCATCGCTATTATCTTTCTTTCATTCCAGACTTGGCAACACCTGCTACTGCACGCCAGAGATTGACAAGACATACCATGATGTATTGGTGTTTATGGTTACTTCAACACCACCTCATTAATATATCATTTCAGATTTGACTATGCTGTGTTATTGGCTTCTATTCTGGTTGTTTCCTGTGTAGTTGTGCTACAGGGTTGTGTGTTTGTTATTTCTTTGCATTTACTTTGAATTAGGCATTCACTTATGGTGCATTTTCTTTGAATTGGGCATTCACTTAAGGTGCATTTTCTTCTTATTTCTTTCATATTATCGCTGCTGTAATTCTGTTTAATTAATTAATAATTTAATATCAGCATGAATTATTCAAATCTATAGGTTTTATGCTACTCTTGAGTGCATCCGAACACTCTATGGGCAGACCTAGTGTGCTGATCTGATGTGATGTGTTATGCAGATTTTATTTATTAGATAATAGCATACAATCCATAGGGACACCCCCCTTGAGATGGGAAAAACACCAGTCCGAATGGAGAGGTGCCTAACAATGACAAGGGTTAGATTGCTTACAGTTTTCTCACGGATCTGTTTATTCTCGAGTGTAGATTCACATGATAACATGACTGATGGCGCTTTTAGCTGCTTTTGAGAGGGAAATGCCTACACACTTCCCTGCTGCAAAGGGCGCATGCCAAGAAGGTTGTTGTTGAAGAGCCACCTGCCAAGTCTTGGTTAGTTGAATTGTAGGTTGTTGCTACAATAGAGGGGAGGCAAGCACAGATTGGTTTAGAGGGGGAGAGTGGGGCTGGATTTACTCATCAGTGATTGCCTTGAGGGGATTTGGGAGGACTGGCACCAGGGAATTTTGAGGAGATGGATCTAGGGAACTCCGAGGAGAAGGATTTCGGGATGCAAAATTGTTGAGGATAGGAGAATGATTGGCCTTTGGGAGGATAGGTTACCACTTGTTAGCGGGGATAGAGGAATCTACCTATTGGGGATGAGAGGTTTCATGGATAGGTGTGGTGGGCCGAGTTGCGGAAAGAGGGATGTCCTCAATAGCACAACGATGAGGTATTATGGAGTGGGTTTTCCTTACCAATGATGGTGGCCAAGGCATTGTGGAGTTCCTCATTGGACACGTCGATAGGCTTAGCTCCAAGTTGGGGAGAACATGTTAAGTTGTCTCATGTACAAGCTTTACTACATGTGTAGAATTATAGGGCCCATTGTTGGCTTTTTACATGATGTATTCCTTTGGAAGTGGAGAATTGGTAGGGGATGACCGATGATGGAGGAGCGGAAGAAAGGGGCTAGCAAGAATGATATGCTTTCGGATCAGGGTGTGCTATTTTGGGGAAGGGATCTTGTTATTTGTTGTGGGGCTAAGTTTGTGTGATTTGGGGGAGGGGACCAAGTAGCATAACTCATGCAATATTTGGAAGTTGAGCAAGTGACAACACTTGTGTGGGGTAGAGGGTTTAGGGAGGTTTGCGGCAGAGGTAAAAGAATTACTTTCATTTCGCCTTTTTTGACTTCCTTGGCACTTGGGGGCATGTTGCTTTTGATTGTCTTGGATTTCAGAGGTCAATAAGAGCTTGCTTCAGTGGAAAGTTGGATGTTTTTAACAAATGGAGATACTTTTGAAGAGGTGGCTCAAGAGGTTGTTCACCCTTGTCATTGGTGCTATCTTTGTTGTGGCACACTTGTGTAGTTTGGTAGGGTGGACTCTATATTGGATCAACTCTCACTAATTTGGATGTTGTTTAAAAAAAATGTTACTTTGGTTTCAATGCTTCCTAGGGTTATGCTTTTACATTTCAATATTGCCTCGTATAACTTTTCTATATCACATAATTTGCTCAACGTAGGGCCATAATGATATCTTTTTGTTCCTAATTTGAACAATTTAATCTACATTGATAGGGTTGTTGCATAGATCTCTTTTGCCATTTTGTAACTTAGCCAATTGTTTTTGGGTATTTGTATGTGGATTTGAATTTTGTGTCTTAGGCTAGAAAATATGGTTCAAGCCATAAAAGATGCTCAGGAAGGAATAAAACAAAAGAAGGTAGAACATTACATGTCATCATATCTTATTGATTGCATTCTTATTAGGAATCCTTTCCCAAGGCTCGAATGCATTTGGAATCCAAATGAAACTCCAATTTATGTAGCTTATCAGATTCTGTGGGCACCTAAACATGCAAGCTTCTACCAGCTGATTTGTGAAGAATTTTTGATGCCTTTATATAAATTGATTTTTAATGAAGACCCAAATTGCATGTCAGATGTAGCACTCGAGGTAATCGGTGAATATGGAGATTACTACTTCACTCTCGAAGGGATGTATCTACACGCATTTACGAAGGCACGAAGTGACAGACACAAACTCACCGAGAGGGGGGGTGAATCAGTGAGTAAACACTTATTGACAATTTCAACTTCTTCTTCAATACTCAAACTTATATCATTTACAAATTCAATTCAACATTACTTTCATCAATCTCTAAACTATATTTCAGTAATCAACTTAACACATGTCATTCATCAAGTAAAACACATTATCATCAACACATTGCAAGAGACACAAGATATAGTTTTGTAATCTTTTGTATTTCTTCAATCGGCTACAACCGGGGGGTTAATCAACTACAACTGAATCAAAAGCACCAACTTCTATTCCAAGACTCAGCTTGGTCTTTTTCTTAGATCCAACTAAGAAAAATAATTACAAGACCTAGCTTGTATTACATATATGTTCTTATCACATTACATTTCATACATCATCCATACACATCATCATTCTGTAGGTTCATCTTTATTTTGTCCACATATTCATGTTCATATGCGCATGTCTTCATCAATCATCTGCTACTATATCATCATTCTGTCCAGGCATCATGCCTTCATCATCCTGCTGTCAAGTTTAACCCAGAAATCAAAGATAAAAAAATACTTCTTCAGTGCTACTCCTGCTGATTCTCTGCTGCAGCCACCGAGCCTGTCCTCAGACCTCCTGACCCCCGAAATCAAAGCTCACTCACTTATTCGAAATCTTCCACACCACACTCTCATCCAAACCAACGATTTGATCTTTATTTATACTTTTTCTTTGTCCATAACTTGTGGAGGATGGCTTGTCATTTTTCATTTCATTTTATCAAATGATATATATATATATATATATATATATATATATATATATATATATATATATATATATATATTTTATTTCATTTCCATGTTATCCTCATTCAAAATATATATATATATATATATTTTATTTCATTTCCATGTTATCCTCATTCAAAATATATATATATATATATATATAGATATTTAACTTTCTTGCCACATCACAATAGTGGGTTTATCACCTCTTGATTTTTACTCCATCATATGCACGCAAGGTTCATCACACAATGCCCGCAACACTCTTTTAAATATGCCCGCAAAGGTGGTTAGAAATGCTCGCAAGGGCCTCATTTCATGCCTTTATGACTCCAAGATTATGCTCGTAATTCACCATAAGAATGTCTGCAGTGGGCTCCACTTTTATGCTCACAAGGGCCATCAACAAACGCCCGCAAGGGTTGTTACTTATGCCCACACATCCTCGTGGAGATGCCCGCAAGGGTCCTTCCAAATGCCTGCAACCTTTATGCAAAATGCCCGCAGCCCCTTCCTCCACCTCATCATCTTTGCCATATCATTTATCTTGATTTGTTTGCCATTTCAACCATGCTTGTCATGTTTTACAACGCTACTTGTCTTCCATGTTTGTCAAGTCTTCCATGTCCTAGTCACCTTTGCCATTGCCATTAATTCCTTGTCTCCATGTGCTTGTCCATTGCTTTGTCTTCATGTCCTTGTCCTCAAGCCATCCAATGCCATGTCTTGACTTCTTGCCATGGCATCTTGTCTTTTGTCTTGTCACCTTGCCATGTCATCGTGCTTCTCTTCATTTGTCCATGTCAGCACTTGTCATTACTTCAAGCTCACCAATTTAGTCATGCTTGTATGATCTTTGACCTTATCATTCTTGCTTGCCTTCTCCAAATCCTCATCCTTCTTGTGCCATGTCTTCATGCCATGCGTTTCTTCATGTACCAATTTAACTTTTGTCATTAATGTGTTTTCATCGTTGACAATCATATTCATCACGAGGAGCCCCTCACTGATGCCCAAATATGTTACAAATTACATCATATTGAAGGAAATGGGAAGGCAAGTATTGTTAATAGTGTTGGACATTTCCTGAATGAACATAAGAAAGCCTCATGGCCACCACTCCCACTTGTGGTTGGGACCTATAAATTCAATAAAATCAAAGGAGCAGAATGGTACGTGAAAGAATCGGATGCTTATCACTTTGGGGAAAAGTTTTTTGTTAGAAATGACAACCAACAGAAGTGGATAAGCATTGCTTATCATGCAAGATTAATTTTGAGTATACCGATCATTTCTTGAGGGAATATGAAGTGATAGGTTATGTCAAGACAAATTTTGTAAATATAAATAGGAGAGATTAGATGAGAAAGGGGCTTTTGGCTTGTGAAATATTGGATTAGTCTCATCTTGTAAGAAAACTATTTTTCTACTAATGAGAAAAAGACAATTTTGGCTGGGTGAAGGCGTACATGGAGTATTGCATGGAAATATGTGAATGAATGTGCATAATTATTTCTCTTTTTGTTTATCAATATGCTGTAACATCTTTCCTCTTCTGTTGGATTATGCTAATTGTAACGTACCCTTCCATCAAGTAATGCAGGGAAGGAGACGTTAACAACACAAGGGGTTTTTGACATAGGCGTAGCCCCAATACTTTTACTCATAATTTCATAACAATTAAAACTTCTGTGTGCAAATTTAAACTCAATAAAACACAGCGGAATTAAACATAACAACACACATACAACATAGATTGCATCAGCATATTTATCTCAAGCAATCAATAGGCAGGGAGTTCAATCCCCTTCTTAGGCTATGCACAGACTACATATCGATTTCATTAACATGAATAATTACCATTCTGAATTAACACACTACAAACACATAATGCATATAAGGTATACCACAGAGAGTACTTATCTTGCAATGCAAATGTCCAACGACTGGCTACGTGAGAGCAACGTTCCACCCAACCATAGATCTCTGTCTAGCTTGTATTCTTTCAGCTGAGAGATCACCCTCGAGTTGGGCTGTTTATCCACTAAGGAGGAACTAGATGGCTCACTCACAGTCAGGGTTTCACTCAGACAACCATGCTAAGCCAACACACAGTTGGGTTTTTCAAGCATGCGATGGGAAATGGAGGAGGATGCTCGTCCCCTGAGCTCAATCCCAGAGCCACATACACTTCAAGCTGGACTCAGCAATTCCATCCTCTGTTCATACATCCACACTTGGATTTCTCACAACTTGTCACAAATAACCCCAAATCCGTCACTGATTTTCTGGGCTATCCAAACTGGGTTTTCCCATGGATTTTGGGGTAGCCATTGCTCCCAAATTTGCCCCAAGGCTCATACCAACGGATCCCCCATTGGATTTCACTGTCCAATACCCATTCTGGGTGTTTTTGGCTTCCCAAAACGTGGGTTCTCTCACAGTCGCGATTTCTGGTTTTCTCCCTACTGGGAGCTCGTTTTTGGGTGGAGAATAATGCCAGCCTCCTTCACCCTGGAATGGGGATGAGAATGAAGCCACCTCCCATGAGGTAGAGTGACTTGTGGGACAAGTAAACATAGCCCATACCTACCCATATGAATTTCTGGGTTGCCCATCCCCCATTAAAGCCATGGGCTGACATCTCAACCACTTCCTTACAACAGGCATAAATGTCATCTAGGGAAGTCAATGGGTTCTCATAATGACATGTGGCAGCCTAGGGTTTAGTCCCATAGCCCCTCACCACTCCCTAGTGGATACTCGTGGCCCCTTCTCATTCGTTGCCTCCTTAGCCAGTTTTGGTATTTTATATTGCATGATGTTTAATTACACCCTTTTACAATGTTCCATGGCTTCATAGCACATGGTATCAAAATATCAAATACTTGCCCTTTAAATAAAATTCGGGCTTTCACTAGCGGGGCCTTGGCCTTGAGCTCCACGCTAGGAAAACATACATCACATGTACACATTATTTACATTAAAGGCCAATATATCCTAAGGGTCGAATTGGGGGTATTACATTCCCCTCCCCCTTAGAACAACACCGTCCTCGGTGTTCCAAGACTTAGGCATACATATACAATTTACACATGTCCAAAACTTCAAAAACTTTGCAGATCTGCCCTGCATTCTATCCTTTACTTTGAACTTTCAGGACCAAGTCCTTTGATCTTCACGAGCTGCTCCTGCTGATTCGGATCTTCCAGCTCATCCATAAGTCTAAAAACTTTATGGCTACTACCCTCTTGAGGTTCTCTTGTTGGGCAATTGCAGAGGCAATGATCCCCTCCACATTTCCAACACTTCACTGGTTGCTTCATCTTTACCTGTTCAATTTCCTTTGAGTCTTCCCACCTGGAGCGTTTCTTAATCGGACGATTGGATGAATGCTTCTTCATTGATCCACTTTTCTTTCCCTTGCTGATTGCTCTCATAATGCTTTTTACCTCTTTCTGCAGACGAAGAGTGTCCTGCAAGACCTTGTGGTTCATCTCGTTCTACTGCTTTTGCATCTTGAGCATCTCTCCAAGATTTTCTTGGGTCTTGGCAATTGTTTGAAGAAGACTTCCAGCCAATTCTAATAGCCCTTGGTCTGCCGCCATGGTCAATGGAAACAACTGACCACACTTTGCTCACTAGCAACACTTGCCTGCATCGGCTGCAACCAATTGATTCAATTTCCACCTGTGAAATTCATCATTACAATTCTTGTTAGGCCAAGCATAACCCAAACATTAAAAATCAGTCAATGGTTTTTTCCCAGTTGACATGGATAGTCCATGCTTTACTCATGAGACTTCCACACTTTTTATGCTTGCCCAACTTACACCTGAATTCCTTCATGCTCATCCATTCACAGGAAATTCATTTATTAGCATTCACAATTCATTTTAATCAAATAAACACACTGTTACTTTCAGTCATGCATGCATTCAGCAATTTTTCTAATTCTATAAATGCATCAATAAAAGGAAAGAGAGAGAGCAGTGAGAGTTTCTCCTCTTAGTTTTGTTCCGTTCTGGAACCCACACCACCACTGTGGTTTTCATGCTCCTGTCCTCTTTCACTTCACGTGAATGCTCGACTTGCCCTTCTTGGCTATGACACGTAGTGTCCATGGTCTATTCCAGACCTCTCAACCATGGAGTTCCTCCACTTGGTTGGTCTAACTCTTGGCTGCTAGGACTCACACAGTTCCACTAGCCCCATCTTTCAGTACTGCTCATGCTGATCTCTTTAGGGTGGTTACATGTCCACATGCATCCTTAGTTGGATGTCTTCACTTTATTCCATAGGACCCTTCTTTGCTTTACAAGCCTTGGATCTCCTATGGGTATAATAACGAATATTGGGATAGCACGCAGGCTACTCCTCAACATTAATTAATTTTGCATGTTTGGCAGTGCACAGGCTGCTCCACAACATCAATTAATCAATGCTCAACCAGCCACTTCCTGGATTTACCAAGCAGCTTACAGTTCCTTCAGAGTCCTTGCTTCCTGCATTGACCAAGGTTTCCAACAAAGAAACAATAATGCATCAGCTCACTGTTACAAGCTTTATGCTTGAAACCTTCATTATTCAAATAAGAAATGAATGAAATTGAATACTTATCTGTATTGTGCATTTCCTCTCTGGTCCACAGGGTCCTGCTTTTACTTTATAAGCCTTGGGATCCTCCTGCGGACTAGAATGTTTGGCCAGCACGCAGGCTGCTCCAAATCATCAAATAATTAATGCCCTACCAGTACACCTTCACGCCGACTGGGTTTACCAAGCATTTGGTGGTGCCCAACCAGTCCCATACCTGGTTGGTCCTCTCCATTGCCGAGCCAGCACATACGTCTGGGTCATCGGCCAATGGAAGGTAACTGCGCCACCGACCATTACAGGTCAAGGATCCACTACTCTGCCTTAGGCTTGCATCAACCTTTCACATGTATCACAATCCCTCAATGCGCATAACAATTCTTCACCCACACAAGGGTGGCACTTCTTCTCTTGTGTAAGCCGACGGTTCCATTTAGGAATTCTTTAGGTGACTTTCTTAACTGCAGGCTATCATGGCCCCATGATACCCACTCACCCTACACAAGGGTTACCACTGCTCACACAGTCCTCTTGAGTATTCTTTTCTTCCCTTTTCCTTTTAATGTGCAGCCCTAAATTTCATATGTATAATCTGTCAACACAAAATGGATAGCAAGCTCATTAGTATCGCTGCTCTAGAATTGTAAACATATTTCATAACATTCAATATCCAACCTTGAAACACCAGGAATGCGTCCATTCCCTTAAGGCGTAGTCAATATTGGCATCCCTAACATAACTCAGCACCAGAAAGGCGTGCACTCCTTACTGATGTGAACTATGAAGGTCCTAATCATACTTCAAGCAGTTTGCCATAATGAAAATAAAATCAAAACATGTTCTGCATATTAACTCTAATAATTAGACATGCATGTATGTATATATATATATCATTCAGGGTTTGTAGAACACTTATCCATTTTTCAGATGTTATTTCTCTTCTTTAATGAGGAATGGAGGCTCCTTCTCTGAGTTGACAGTCCCTCGGTTTGCCATCCCAATTCCTTTTGATGTTACATAACCTTCATATGTCTTACCGACATAATCTTCACCATCCCACTCATATTGTTTACTAATCATGTAGTGCAGATGAGACATTAATAATGTCTTATAACATTTCACCTGAAACCCATTTTCCAAATCATGGAATCCCTTCCCATGAAGTTTGGCTTCTGCAGGCCCACTCTCAGGGTCTTACTGCAATGTGTCTCCCTGGCACACTTATTGAACAGCCAAACAGTTAGCAACATTTAACAATACAATTCAAATCCGATTGTTCCATAACCAATCCATGGCACTAATAATTAAATTCAGTATGAATTTGCAACTCTGTCTACTACAAAAATTGGTTTTCTTATCCATGAGGCTATCCTCATATTGTTTGGCTCCTGTAAGTGACACCACTCTGCCCGTTATGGTCTTATGCACGCTGCCATACATGAGCATCCACTTACAGCATGTCCTCCTGACACATTTTCATATAAGCCAAACAGTCATTAGCAATTATTAGCAAAATTTCAAATTCGAAACATTTACAAATCTAAGATTTACAACTGTTCTTACTAACAGAACTTAGAGCTCTCAACCATGAGATTCCTTCTCATAAGCTCTAGATCAAATTTTCAAATCCGTTTCTCACAGAAATTTGATTTGCAATTGTGATATTATTCTCATGAGAATGTTTTCAGATTTGTTTCATGCATACTTTACAACCATGAGAACCTTCTCATAACCTTTGGCTTTTGCATATGGTAGATCCTGGTCTCTATTATGGACTTATCCTCATTGCCATATGTAAGACCTTTCTACCTGAAATTGAAACTTCAATCAGCCAAACATGTTGTGAGTATCTATGCATATAATCATTTCGTTGCCACAACAGTCACTGAAGTGATCTCAGAATTATAACACTAAATCATTCAAACGTCTTCAGCTATTAACATTTGAAACGCAACGAAATATATATACACTTCTATATATGCATCATTATCACAATAGAATTTCAAGACATAGTCATACTATCCATGCAACTTAAATAAATCGTAAATACTCATTATTTCACAGTCATATCATTCATACAACTCTGTCCTTCCACAGAGCATTCTAGCAGCCCATCGATCATGATTGGGCTCTTCATGCACTTACTATTCTGCATTCATAACATCCCATGAAATGATCCTAGAATTATCATCAATTCATCATTTCATTCATTAATTATTTTGCAATAACATATGCATCATCCCTATGCATTCATACAATGCACCACAAGATTTATAAAATCTCTTGATGCACATCTACTCAATGCTACCTTGCATTGTTTCATGAGTACTATGCATTCAAGCATATTATGATCGAAACATGACTATCTCATATAACTTGCATTACCATTATCAGGACCCCCAGTCCTCACTTGCTTTGGTTATTAAGCACATAACCAACATGCACATGGCATGATACAAATTTATATGAATTTATTGAGATTTCTAAACAGTCATAGGGTGTAAGGATCATTTCCTTCACTTACCCACACCTCACCAAGCTTGGTAGGTTAACAGTCCCCATCGGTATTCAATATTACATGCGAACTAACTCAACATAGCTCAAACATAGTTTGAAGAGATCTTACCAAATCCTCTTTCAACATTCATGCAAATTGGCACCAATAATCATTACCTGCATGGTTACCATTAACATCGCCTGATGTTACCTGATCAGTTGACCTCTTACCAAGGCTACTCAATCTTTTTGCCAACTTTATGGTCATAGATTTGTTGCACCATCATTTCTGCATAAGGTTGTTGGCTTCATGCAACAACATCCTCAACACATTTAGCCATGCTCTTTGTTATCTTTGGTCCTACAACCAATACCAACATCAACAGTCATTATCAACCACAATATTCTCCATTAGTGGTTCATTGCATATGTAGACTTCATTATTTTACCAATATGCAATATCCCATTTATGCACAATCATTTCCATATGCACTATGCAATGTTTGTTAAGATGCCATCTAGTGCATATACATCTATGTAATCCCTTACAGTTTTAACATTTTTATGCCATATGACAATTTCATGATTATAAGTATGATAACAAGCAGGGGTTTAAAGAATTCTTCCCTTTTCGATCCCTCATTATAACATGGAATTCTTCTTCCATATCATGCAATTGTAGAAATTGCCCATATCGACAACAAGATTGTTTGTCAAAACAGCCGCTGGCACTCTTCTGCACTAAATATCTATGATATATGTAGACCTCATCTAAACTCTGGTCATGCATCATTGTTCCCTGCTGGGCAAGCTTTCCAATGCCTGTCTTCATGCTCCATTCCGACATCGGGTGCGGGAACTGCATCTCTTAAAAAATGACAACTTTCACTCCAATTCTGCACATTTTACACAGTTGCATTTTGGTCCAGAATGCCAACTTTAGCCACCTGTGGAAGAAAATCTATGAGGAATCACAAAAACTTTTATATCGGGTGAAGTTAGTCCATATAGCAAGGAACACTCAACAATTCACGGATTTCAATTCCGATGCACCATTCATCTTCTATGAATTTCTGGGTTTTACTCCTCACTTTTCACATTTTTTCCAAAATTCCAAATTTTGGGCCAAAAATGGCTATCTCCCAAACAGTGCATTTCTGGGAAATCTTCGTCTAACGGAAATTGTCCGTCTTAATGAGAATATGAAATGTCTAGTTCAGTAAAATTTTTGATTCCCACATCTAGGGTCACTTTTACTACCCACAAGCTTTTCAAAATCGAAAAAGTCGCCCGGAACAGTGCTTTTTGGCCTTCTTGCTCATCCCGACTCCACATCCTTTGGAGTTTGGCTCCAAGATTCTGAACTTAACATCGTGTCTGCTTCATGGCCGCGCCTGATCAATTTCAGCTCAAACCGACCTTCCGTCAAGCCTCGGGACTCTGTCCTTCAAAAGTCACTATTATCCATTTTCTGTCAAATCGGAGTGTAATGGGCTCGGGGTCTTCACTGGTTCTTTCATCGCCTTCGTCAATGGCCTCTGAGCCCCACAGGAAACATCCCATTCTGAACCCGAATGCTCCCCCTAACCATTTTTTTTTTTTTTTTTTATCCGTTCTGCCGCTCTGCCGTCGTCGCGGGACGGTTCGCCGATCGCTCCTCCAATTGCGGAGCAATTCGGCGAAGGATCCCGCAATTGCGGAGCCATTCGGCAAATGCTCCCGCAGTTGCGGAGCCTTTCGGCGAATGCTCCCGCAGTTGCGGAGCGATTCGCCGAACGCTCTCGCAATTGCGGAGCAATTCGCCGAATGCTTCTGCAGTTGCGGAGCGATTCGGCGAATGCTCCCGCAGTTGCGGAGCCATTCGCGGAATGCTTCCGTAGTTTCGGGAGGATTCGCGGAACTCTTCCGCAAATTTCGGAAGAGAATCCCTTCCGCAATTTCGGAAGAGAATTCCTTCCGAAAACTTTCTTTTGACGCCGAACACTTAGAAAAATTTTCCGCTTTTTCGGAGCAATTTGCCGAATTTTTCTGCGTTGCGGGACAACTCGCGGAATCCTTCCGCAAATTTCGGAAGAGAATTCCTTCCGCAAATTTTGGAAGGGAATTCCTTCCGCAAATTTCGGGGCGACTTCCCAAACTCTTCTGCGTTTGCGGAAAAACTCGCGGAATGCTTCCACAGCTTCGGGGCAATTCGCCGAATGCTTCCGCAGTTGCGGAAGACATTCGGGAATTCTTTCCGAAACAGACTTAAACAAATTTTCAAAAACTTTTGGAACAATTTCCGGATTCTTCTTTCCTTCTGAATATGTGCCTTCTGATAAATGGCGATAGCATTCATTCGTGCTAGCCTTGAATACAGTCCATTTATTTCGGTGAGAATCATATATTTCCATGACCATAGCCTTACCTTCTCTAGCATTTCTTCCAGCTATGAGAAAACAACATCTTGTGCAACGATTAAAAGAAAAACCATAGAAACCCCACCATGTAAGTTCAATGCAAGTTGGAAGTTCAATCCATGATCTAGACACAGGATTGCAGATGTATTTGGATTCACCTATACCAGAACAACAAAGTATGCCTTTGTCACTGGCCATCACAGACCTCAGACTTGGAAGGAAATCGATTGATAATCTGTGGAACTTATAGCTGCTTTCCACGCTAATCCATAATTCCTTGATGCCATCTGAGCGCTGACCACATGAAGTGAGAAAGGCCGGAGAAACAGGAACCGTTAAGCTGGAGGTTAATTCTTTAAATTCCAAGGACTTGAAAATGTTGTTCCAGTGTTTGCATACTAGACACAACCTGAAGATTGCTTTCATGGGCAATCTCGCCAAAATTTGTAACCCCAACTCTTCTGTTAGTCTATTCCATGTCTCTTCTGCAATTAGATTTGGCCCATAGAGGCCCAATGCTGCAACCAGCAGCTCTGATACCACTCTGTAACGTACCCTTCCATCAAGTAATGCAGGGAAAGAGACGTTAACAACACAAGGGGTTTTTGACATAGGCGTAGCCCCAATACTTTTACTCATAATTTCATAACAATTAAAACTTCTGCGTGCAAATTTAAACTCAATAAAACACAGCGGAATTAAACATGACAACACACATACAGCATAGATTGCATCAGCATATTTATCTCAAGCAATCAATAGGCAGGGAGTTCAATCCCCTTCTTAGGCTATGCACAAACTACATATCGATTTCATTAACATGAATAATTACCATTCTGAATTAACACACTACAAACACATAATGCATATAAGGTAAACCACAGAGAGTACTTATCTTGCAACGCAAATGTCCAACGACTGGCTACGTGAGAGCAACGTTCCACGCAACCATAGATCTCTGTCTAGCCTGTATTCTTTCAGCTGAGAGATCACCCCCAAGCTGGGCTGTGTATCCACTAAGGAGGAACTAGATGGCTCACTCACAGTCAGGGTTTCACTCAGACAACCATGCTAAGCCAACACACAGTTGGGTTTTTCAAGCATGCGATGGGAAATGGAGGAGGATGCTCATCCCCTGAGCTCAATCCCAGAGCCACATACACTTCAAGCTGGACTCAGCAATTCCATCCTCTGTTCATACATCCACACTTGGATTTCTCACAACTCTGTCACAAATAACCCCAAATCCGTCACTGATTTTCTGGGCTATCCAAACTGGGTTTTCCCATGGATTTTGGGGTAGCCATTGCTCCCAAATTCGCCCCAAGGCTCATACCAACGGATCCCCCATTGGATTTCACTGTCCAATACCCATTTTGGGCGTTTTTGGCTTCCCAAAACGTGGGTTCTCTCACAGTCGCGATTTCTGGTTTTCTCCCTACTGGGAGCTCGTTTTTGGGTGGAGAATAATGCTAGCCTCCTTCACCCTAGAATGGGGATGAGAATGAAGCCACCTCCCATGAGGTAGAGTGACGTGTGGGACAAGTAAATAGGGCCCATACCTACCCATACGAATTTCTGGGTTGCCCATCCCCCATTAAAGCCATGGGCTGACATCTCAACCACTTCCTTACAACAGGCATAAATGCCATCTAGGGAAGTCAATGGGTTCTCATAATGACATGTGGCAGCCTAGGGTTTAGTCCCATAGCCCCCTCACCACTCCCTAGTGGATACACGTGGCCCCTTCTCATTCGTTGCCTCCGTAGCCAGTTTTGGTATTTTATATTGCATGATGTTTAATTACACCCTTTTACAATGTTCCATGGCTTCAGAGCACATGGTATCAAAATATCAAATACTTGCCCTTTAAATAAAATTCGGGCTTTCACTAGCGGGCCCTTGGCCTTGAGCTCCACGCTAAGAAAACATACATCACATGTACACATTATTTACATTAAAGGCTAATATATCGTAAGGGTCGAATTGGGGGTATTACACTAGTGGTTTATGAATCATCTTACTGTTTATGAATATCAAATGCATTTTTCTGTGTATCTATGAGTAATGAATGAATGAATGCCCTATCAAAGCTATCTTTGTGTTAATATTATCACGTGACTGTGAATACATTTATTTCAGTAGTTAACTTTTGTAGTTGTAATAAGTAGTTACAGTCATTAATCTATCTTTAATTTTGCTCCTTGCAAGGATAGGTTAGATCAGATAGATTAAAGTTATGCATTTTGGTAGGATATGCGTGGTTGATTGGTAAAACATGGGTGGTAAGACGAGAGGTAAGAACCTGCGCATCACCTTGTGAGGCCTTTGTTTACCTGTCACAAAAGCGTAGGTAGGACCATGCACATTTAAAATCAGGAATTTGCATTTGCATACATAATATTAAAAATTCAACGGTGAATGTGGTTGTAACAGATAAACCTATAACAACAACATATCCTATGGTAGTCGAACCGTAAATCGGAAGGATTCCCCATTCCAAACAGTGAATAGTCTAATTGGGACTTTTCTTTGGGGAGAATCCCTACTGTCGATGCAAGGATTTTTCCAGGCGTCAACATATTTGGTCTAGAAGGAGGGCAGCCAGTGTATGGTTGGTAGAGGAAGTCCATTCCCTTGAGGAAATTTCTCTGGGTCTACATTTGAAACATCTCAACCCAAAGGTTCAATTTCCGAAATTGAACAAGAAACTAATTATCAGGAAAATCATAATTTTGAAGCTGAGCACATTGAAACTTTGTATGTTGTTTCTCACCAAGAAGTAAATAATTTCAGGAGATACACCAAGTCTTACGCTAGAAAGCTTGGAGGATTTCCTAGAAGGCGTGCTCCTAGGAAAAGAGCTATACAAAATAAAGATTCTGTTTTGGTCGAATCATTGGAAGAATTGGTTGTTTTATCTTTGCAAGAAATACTAGAACCTATTGATCAATTGAGACCATCTTCTCCTGATTCAACCTCCTCTCAACACACATAATCACCTCCACATTCACCTCCACGGTCTCCTCCACGGTCTCCTCCACGTATTGGTAATATGGCTCATAATGCTAATCAACCATCGGCTTCGAGAGCTAGAGGACCTTTGAATTTACCCACTCATTTACATGATTTACTTAAACATCCAGAGCGGGTGTTACCTAAATTTGATCCCGGAAAAGGAATTTCTACAGACGATCATTTGAAGAGTTTTTATCTGGCTTTAAATTTGTTGGATGTAGAACATGAAGATGTGGCGTGTTGTCTCTTTCCTTATACTTTCGAACCTAGAGCTTCATCATGGTTTTTTAGTTTACAAACTAGTTCAATAACTTATTGGGATAGTTTCGAAAAGGTTTTCTTAAGTAAATTTGGTGAACAATGAACTTTAGCATCACTTATGAAAGAGTTACTGTCTCTTAAAATGGATAAAAAGGAAAACGTGCAGGATTTCAATCAAAGGTTTACCACTGTTTTGAATAAGTTTAGTGCTGCCACAAAACCTGCAGAAGAATCTTTAATTGAATATTATACTACAACATTACATCCATCTCTGGCTATGTTTGTTAAGCGTTCATGTAAGAATACTTTGACTGGAAACTTTGAAGAAGCTAAGAAGGTCGAAATAGACATGAATAGTATTGTAAAACATGTTGTGGAAATAGAATCTAAGACTATTACTTCCAAGAAACCATTATTATTGACAAAGCCTATTGAAAAACAATCTTCTGACCTTGAAAGCGTGGTCAAATTGGTTCAGTAATTGTCTAATAAGATAGTGGATTTGCAAAAGGAAAACGAAGCTAGTTCATCCACAAGAAAACCTTTCAAACCTTTTTACAAGAAAAAAGATGAAAGTCCAAAGCCTCCAACAAATAAGACATCTTTTCTTAATTTGAGTGAAGTAGGTATGGATCACTTTTGTACATTCCACCAAGAACATCATTCAAAGAAAACTTGCCCACAATGGATAGATTCCATGACTTTGGCAATGAATCAACTATTGGACAAACAACTCCTAGATGAAGAAGATAGGAGTGACAAAATATAGTCAAATGAAACAAGAGAAGATAATGAAGAAACTACACTTGTATTATGGGATTGGGCACCGAATCTCGATTTGGAAGATGAAGAAGAAATAGAAGAAATTCAGAATTTACAAGTTTCATCCATTGATTATGCCACTAGGAGTAAAGGACCAGTTGAGGATCAAAGCATATCAATTCCAAAAGGGAAAACAAGCAATGCTGCTATTAAAAATCAAAATAAGACTAGTGCTATGACTCAACCGCTTCAAAAGGTATCAGAGAAAAGACCTATCAATCCCTCAGAAGTTGTAAAGGATCATCTTCTATGACTCATAAGGAAACAACCCTTTCTGCTATAGGTGGAAATATTGGGACAAATCATAATATGGGGTATGATATCCTTGAAGACATTAAAAAGACCAAGGCTAATGTATCTTTATTTGAAATGTGCAATTTGCCACATCAGAGTAAAAGATTATTGGAAGCTTTTGACCTCGATACAACGTCAAGTAACTTTGCTAGTAAAACTAAGCAACAAATCATCATTGAAGCAAACACTGAGATTAACGAAGCTAGTATTGGTGGTAAATCTATGTCTCAGACCCACCTTTTCTGCTTACTTTTGAGATATTTAATTATAATGTGCACAATCCTTATTAGATGGATTCTCAGGTTATACCAAGTGTTAGTGGCCGAAAATGATCGTCTCAAGACAACTTTCCGTACGAAATGGGGAACATTTGCTTACAGGAGAATGCCATTTGGCCTTATGAATGTTGGAGCCACATTCCAAAGGGCCATGGACATTGCTTTTCGAGGATTAATCGGCCACAGTGTAGTCGTATATTTGGATGATGCCACCGTTCCCTCTAAGAAAAAGGAAGACCATGTTTTTCACCTAAAACAAAATTTTGAATGATGTAGAAAATATAGTATTTGTCTTAACCCAAAGAAAAGTGTATTCGTTGTTTTAGAAGAAAGATTACAGGGACACATCATCTCGAAGAAGGGAATCTCAATTGACTCTGAAAGGATACAAGCTATACTTCAGATTCCCATGCCCCACAATAAAAAAACTATGCAATCATTTATGGGCAAAATAAAATTTGTTTGAAGGTCTGTACCATATTTGCACAAATTGTAAAACCTTTGCAACAAATGGTTAAACATGACGTGCAATTTAAATGGACTAAAATAGAAAAGAATGCTATTAAAGATATTAAGACTGCAATTGCTCATGCACCGTCACTAAGCAGTCCAAATTTTGAAAAGGACTTTATCATTTATACATTCGTGTCCAATCATTCTCTTGCAGCAGTGCTCACTCAAAAAGGAGAGCAGGGGGATGAATATCCAATATCTTTCATGAGCATGGGGTTATAAGGTACTGAACTAAATTACCCAGACGTAGACAAACAGGCTTATGCCGTCTTTAAAGCTGTGAAGCAGTTCAGACCATACATTTTTAAGAATAGAACCAAAGTCATAGTACCTCATCCAACTGTTTGATCATTATTTGTACAAAAAGAGTTGGGGGAAAGACACGGGAATTGGGTAACTGCATTATAAGAATATGATTTAGAATTTAAACCCGCCAACATTGTCGAAGGTCAGGGACTATGTAAGTTAATCACTGAGAAATCGACCAAAGAAGCCAATGGATGGGATAATGAGGCTGAGATGAACTTGCTAGAAGTTTGTTCCATTCACACTACTCCCGATTCTTGGTATCGGGATTTAGTACACTATCTACAACATAGGTATACTCCGGAACATTGGAATTCCAAGCAAAGAAGAGCCCTCCGTTTGAAGTCAACTGCATATCAAATAATCAATGGAGTACTCTTTTGAAAAAATTATGATGGAGTATTTCTTAGATGCTTGGAAAAGGAAGACAGAGAAAGTGGTAAAGGAGTTACATGATGGTCTTGCTCGAGGTCATTACTCTAGAGATACTAATGCGCATAAGATTTTAAGGGCGGGATATTATTGGCCCACAGTTTTCAAGGATGCGCATGCATATGCTTGGAAATGTGTTGTGTGCCAAAAACGTGACGGAAGATTAGCAAGACCAACAACACCATTGCAATCAGTAATAATCTCAGAAACATCAAGCAATGGGGCTTGGATATCATCGGTGAAATTAATCCCAACTCCTCGCTCCAGGACCGCTACATTCTCACGGCCGCAGATTATTTTACCCGATGGACCGAAGCTATCCCTTTGCGTAAATTCAATGAAGATGTTGTTATTAAATTTCTGCAAGAGAACATCATTACCAGGTTTGGGGTTCCAATTTCTTTAGTTTTTGACAATGCTTCCTATTTTTCTTCTTTGAAATTAAGTGAATTTGCTATTGAAAAGGGAATTAAATTGCATTATTCCTCAAATTATTATCCACAAGGGAATGGGTTGGCAAAACCCACGAATAAGAATTTAATTAGGATTTTAAAGAAAACAATCATTGAAAACCAAAGAAATTGGCATGCTGCTCTTCCTAATGCTTTATGGGCTGATAGGGTAACTTCAAAGAATGCTCTAGGAGTTTCTCCGTACACCTTAGTTTATGGAAAGATGCGATACTCCCGTTGGACATTCTTTTACCTTCACTATAGTTAGCCCAAGCATCTAGAGGATCCAACAACCGAGCTATTCAGTCAAGAATTAATACGCTGCTGAAACTTGAGGAAGAAAGAGAAAAAGCCAGGAATAAGTTTAATTTTCATCAATGCAATATTAAGAGATGGTTTGATAATCGTAAAGCAGGGAAGAAAGAATTTGAGGTAAGTGACTTAGTTCAGAAGTGGGACCAACCCTACGAGGAAAAGGGAAAGCACACCAAGTTTCAACATTTATGGCTTGTCCTTTACACTATTGTTGAGAAGCTTGGCCCCGGAACATATCATTTACAAAATCTACAAGGGGAAGTGGAAACTCTTCCTACAAACAGCCGAGCTCTCAAGCAGTATTTCTCTTAGTTCTAGGAAAACCTTTGTACATAAATAAAATTTTCTTTTTTGTTTTATTTCTTATTTTAGCCTAGTTGTTATTTCTATAGAACCAAATGTTTTTTACCTTGTTTTGAATTTTTGAATAAAGTTAGCTCAACAGTTAGAGTGATGAATGGGAAGCTGTGATCTACTATTATTCATGGAATATCTCTTTGGTAAAGATTTTGAATCTTAGAAGGTGTGAGAACTGTTTCGAAGTTTAAAAGTTTCTTCTTGTTGTGAAGAGTCATTAATGCGATTTCAAGCATTATCATTTTAAGGATTTTAACCTGTCTGCTTTATCTTATACATATTGTTGGGACAAAGATTTCTAGGTTACTATCTTGGGGCTACACTCACTTAAACATATAAATAGCCTTGTCTTAAGTAGTATACTATGACTGACCCATGGAAAGGAAGCAAAGTATTGCAGATATATAGCAATCAAAATGATCTTATACCAAAATATTATTGCCAAAAGGCACAAGCAGAGTCAGTTGTTCCCTAGTACGATTATCCACATAAGTCAAAGATGGATACTTGAAGAATTAAATGAAGGCATGAACATACAAAGCGAGATGTTCAAAGCAAATCAGGAGGTTACTTCTAATAACACTCAAAGAAGGCTCTTCCTCGTCCGTGGGTATGATAAACCAAATAAAATATTCATTGCCCACACAAAAGGACACTATGGATGGAAGAGCCTAGGATATACCTTTAAAGAGAAAAGGGAACCATATATCAAAGCGGCTCAAGCATCAAAGAATGCTAAAGCATCAAAGGAATGCATCTGGTTTAGGAATGAGGAAGAAACGGTTACATCTGTATGATTTTGTTACTGACCTATGGTATCTTACCTAGTTACCTCGAGAGGACAGGTTAGGTAAATAAACTTCATATTTTGGCCTTAGGAGAGTGGCTGTGAAGTCTTAACTAAGCTACCCTATCCCTTACACATTAATAGTAATATTTGGTCAATGTGATACTTAGTCCAACTAGAAATAGAACTATTTGAACTACAAGGCAGATCAATAATCTATGACTCTTACAATTAGAAGATATCGATAAGTAGAAATGATTTCTTACCCTAACTAAAATAGTCTTTCCCTCAAGAGTATTCTTTGTTTGCAGAGATCTAAGTTCTCCCAGCTAGTCGCCAATTGTTGCAGTTGCAACCTTTTCCCCCATTTTGTCCAAAATTATGGCCCCTCCTTATTTTTGTGTTTAACTTTTAGTTTTATTTTATCGTCTTTTTCCACCAAAGAATTACTTGTAGCTTAACTCTCCACATAAAAGTTGGCACTTAGAATTTTTTTGATTTTGATTGTTTCGGCGACTTGCCACAAATGCAGAGAAACATTGGATCAACTTCAAATTTACTGTCGAAATGGTCATATTGAATTTTAGTTTAACTCCGAAACATCAGATCAACTTCCAGTTTTACGTCGAAACTGTAGGCTCCATTTCATATTTGACGCTGAAACAATTGGAGGATTTCAAGGTATTACGTCGAAATTTATTAATGGTTTTGGTTTGCTTGAGCTTTCGTTTTCACTTAAAGTTTTTCGAGTTGAAGTCTTGATCACACAAATTTATGATAGTTAGACCGAAGCTCATCGCAAGACTTATATTTTTCTGCGAGATGAGGTGTTTTGCTGTGATTTTTGGTTTAGCCCCGAAACATGTCGGAGTCTTTCCCGATTTGGCTCTAAAATGGTTGGCCCGAGAAAAGTTCTACTCCTCGACCCAGTTTCGTGTTTCGCGTAATGACTTAATTCTGAAACGTTGCTGAGTTGTGCCCAATTATGTCGATGTAGAATTGGATTTGTCGCCGAGTATATCGACATAGAATGGGTTTTGTCGCCGACTGTATCTGTGTAGAAGTTGATTTGTCGTCGAACGTGTCGGTGTCAATAATGTTTTTGCTTCGACTAATCACGGCGGAAGTGTCATTTTAGCATCGATTAGACCACTCTAAACTTATAAAGGGGATTTGTTTTAAGAAAAGGGCACTAGCAACACTTAACTGTCACATAAAGCTTATACCCACAAGAACCTGTTAACTAAATCTTAGACATTTTAGGGTTTGAGGTTGTTTATATTGGCAAAGAACCCCGTTATGAGCTATTCACTGTCTTCCTGAACGTCGTTACACCACTAGAGCCACCTAGACAGAGAACTCTGCTAGGTCGATCACCAGCTCGTCAATGTGCTTCTCACGCTTCTAGGTAGGTGGATTTTTTTGTCCTTATTTGCTATTTTGTCACATTTGTTTGCATTGGATTGGTGTTAAAAAAAATTTACATTAAAACCCTAAGTTTTGTGCATTCGAATCATGGATTCCCTAATGGCATTGTAGTGGGAGGAATACCGCAACCCTAGCCCGTATCTGCCTCATTCACACAGTTTTGACGCCAAGCTCTCGAAGTTCAAACACATTTGGTTTTCCCCCATTTGGTTTTAGGGAAATGACTTCAAACCCTAATTAGTTGACAATAGTGCAAATAGCACGTCGAGGCCATAGAACCTGTGCATCCTATCGACCACAGTACTCATTGCTCGCCATTATTCGACCACAATGAATGCATCTATTAAACGAAGTGAGTGTATTCTAATCTAAGTTCTTGTACCTATTCTTGAACCAAGCTTGGATGCGTAATGGGAATCTAAACCTAGCCGACGAAGTTGCCCCCAACGTGTTTTCAACCAGAGATCTTCCATTTGAACCCTAACCAACCCCTCTTCTGCAGATTGCAGGCACTTGAAGTTGATTAAGGCCCTAAGCTTGATGAGCCCTTTTAGTGTAAACGGTTGGACCTTGGTGCTTGACCTCTATTTGTCACCAAGAGAAGCGTTGCTCGACTTGAACCCTTTCTATTTGGGTCTTCAATGTGGTCATTCGCTTCCAAGGATGTTAAATCTAACTCATAGTTTTTCTTCCAAACACATGCATGTTAGATAGAATTTTAAAATTCTAATCCACAGTTTGATTCATGAGTGGTTCTTTGCTGCGAATAATGTTATGGATTTGTTGATAGCATGATCCTTTTGGCTTGCATTTTAGTTTCATTTGATAGATCTAATTGAAGAAAAATGAAAATCTCTATTAGGGAATAACATGTCCAGTAAGATCTTTATGTAATCATTCTTTCAGTATAAATCTACCTAGTGTGTTATCAATGGAGCCCATGCCATCAAATGATGTTGCTTTTATTTCATAGGATTCAGATATGTCTAAAAGAAGTTCCAAACGTAATGCGAGGGTGTTGGAATTGGACTCGGATGTAGAGATGATCCCAGAGACAACCATGGAAGCGCAATTCTAAGATACCAAATCTGTCACGGGGATAGCTCCCGAGTATAAGTGGGGTGAGCTTTATCATCTTATAAGAGATCAAAACATACCTGACGCAACAATAGAAGAAAACTTGATATACCAAAATATCAAGAAGTCTGGTCTTCATAAAGCAATCACGCGCCTAGAACTATTTCCATGTTCAGAAGTGATTGGATGGATTCTGCCATATGTAGATGTAAAATCTAGAATCATTACAAGTGCAAATGGAAATGGTTTTGTTTCGTTTCAACTTGTGCATATAAACAAAGCCTACAAACTGCCAGCACCTAAGGTTCTCCTAACGGATGATTCGGTCAAGAGTTTAAAGATTGAGCATTCAGAATGTGCAAGAAAGATGTTAATTCCAGGCAAACAATTGCAACAAAGGACAAGTGGGGAGTATGAAACCAAGAACCTTAGAACCCCGTTCAAGGTCGTTGCTACGCTCTTATGCAGAATATACGGAAGAGCCAATGCAAGCATTTACAAGCTCGGTTGGATTCCACTGTTGTATCATGTCATAACACACGACACCGTATTCAATTGGGCGGATATTATTTCAGAAAATATGGTTCAAGCCATAAAACATGATCAGGAATGAATAAAGCAAAAGAAGGTAGAATTTTACATGTCATCATATCTTGTTGATTGCATTCTTATTAGGAATCCTATCCCAAGGCTCGGATGCAATTGGAATCCAAATTAAACTCCAATTTATGTAGGTTATCGGATTCTGTGTGCTCATAAACATGCAGGCTTCTACAAGCTAACTTGTGAAGAATTTCTGATGTCTTTTTATAAATTGATTTTTAATGAGAACCAAATTGCATGTTAGATGTAGCACTCGAGGTAATCAATGAATAAGAAGACTACTACTTCACTCTCGAAGGCACATATCTACTTATGTACAGAGGCACGAAGAGCCCCTCACTGATGCCCAGATATGTTATAAATTACATCATATTGAAGGAAATGGTAAGGCAAGTATTCGTTAATGGTGTTGTTCATTTTTTGAATGAACACAAGAAAGCCTCATGGCCACCACTCCCACTTGTGGTTGGGGCCTATAAATTCAACAAAATCAAAGAAGCATAATGATACACGAAAGAATTGGATGCTTATCACTTCGGGGAAAAGATTTTTGTTAGAAATGACAGTCGATAGAAGGTGGCTAAGCATTACTTATCATGCAAGATTAATTTTGAGTATACCAATCATTTCTTGAGGGAATATGAAGTGATAGGTCATGTCAAGGCAAATTTTGTAAATATAAATAGGAGAGATTAGATGGGAAAGGGGCTTTTGGCTTGTGAAATATTGGATTAGTCTCATCTTGTAAGAAAACTATTTTTCCGCTAATGAGAAAAAGACAATTTTGGCTGGGTGAAGGCATACATGGAGTATTGCATGGAAATATGTGAATGAATGTGCATAATTATTTCTGTTTTTGTTCGTCAGTATGCTGTAAGATCTTTTCTCTTCTATTGGATAATGCTAATGGTTTGTGAATCATCTTACTGTTTATGAATATCAAATGCAATTTTATGTATCTATGAGTAATGAATGAATGAATGCCATATCAAAGCTATCTTTGTGTTAATATTATCCTGTGACTGTGAATACATTTATTTCAGTAGTTAACTTCTAGAGTTGTAATGAGCAGTTACAATCATTACTCTATCTTTAATTTCGCTCCTTGCAAGGATAGGTTAGATTAGATAGATTAAAGTTATGTATTTTGCTAGGATATTCTTGGTTGATTGGTAAAACAGGGGTGGTAAGACGAGAGGTAGGAACCCGCACATCACCTTTTGAGGTAGGAGGCCTCTATTTACTTGTCACACAAGTGTAGATAGGACCATGCACATTTAGAATTAGGACTTTGCATTTGCATACATAAAAATAACACTTAAATTGTGGATCGGGCCGTAACTGATAAACCTATAACAACATATCCTACAGTAGCCAGACTGTAAACCAGGCGGAGTCCCCTTTCCAAACAGTGAATAATCTAATTGGTACTTTTCATTGGGGAGAATCCCTATTGTCAACACAAGGATTTTCACTCTGCATGACAGTTGCATCCAATATGAAAGAGGACTGTCTCTACAGGATAGTTACATCCAATATGAGAAAGGACTGGCTTTGTAGAGGTGTGCATCCAGTATGAAAGAGTATTGGATCTGCAGGATAGCTACATACAGTATGATAGAGGAGCTTTGTAGAGGTGTGCATCCTATATGAAAGAGGACTGGCTTTGTAGGATAGCTACATCCAATATGAAAGAGGATTGGCTCTATAGAGGTGTGCATCCAATAAGGAGGACTGGATCTGTAGGATAGCCACATCCAGTATGAAAGAGGACTGGCTCTGTAGAGGTGTGTATCTAGTATGAAAGAGGACTGGCTCTGCAGGATGGCTACATCCAGTATGAAAGAGGACTAGCTCTATAAAGGTTTGCATCTAGCACGAAAGAGGGCTAGCTTTGCGAGAGAGTTGCATCTAGCATGATAGAGGGCTAGATCTACGAGATAGATACATCCAGCATGGAAAAGGGCTAGCTCTGTAGAAAGGCACATCCAGCATGAAAAAGGGTTGGCTCTGTGGATAGTTGCATCCAACATGAAAAAGGGATGGCACTGCAAGGTACATCCAGCATGAAAAAGGGTTGGTTCTGTGAAACTACTTATGATATATATAGATTCGAGAGATGTCAGATGTCAATAGTCAGAGTACAGAAGTGCAGCAACTGGAAGACGATTGTGACGATGTCAGAATATTACCTTCCTTTTTAAGAGGGAGTGTTGAAGAATGTAACTTCGGAAGATATTCTTATTTGTATTATTTGTATCAGTTTTATTGTACTTCCTATGAGAATTATTATTTATGTAATTGATCATGTAAAAGTCATTGAAAGAGTCAATGTAAACCTTAATTGTTATGTCAGCCTAGAAAGATCCAAAAAAGAGTATTTTATTGTTAATTGGACAAGTTGGCCCTGTTAGGAGAGCCAAGTTGGCCATGTTGGGGAAAGAGGTCATGTCACTGATTAGTATAAATGAGGAGCTCGCCCTCCTCATTTGGTCACCTCACTCACTCATCAAGTTTGCATGAGTAGAGAGATAGTCATAAAGAGTAGCTGCTTTTGGAGTCTTCTTGTTTTGGGTTATTGTAAGAGCAATACTATTGTACACTCTAACGAATCTATATGGAAGAAGTTTGTTGGGTTTTTATGCCCCACGAGGGTTTTCCCAGGATAAATTATTGTTTACTATTGTCTATGTTGTGCTTGATTATCTTTCAGTGATCCTTATTGTTACCGCATTTAAAATTCTAACAATGTCACCGCACCAACCCTCTTCTGCACTTTAGGTTTTCTCTTCTCCAACTCAAGGGGTGCTTCCCTAGATTAGGATTACTTGAACTCACAATAAGGTCCAAGGTGAAATGAAGAGATGGCTCCAGCGAAATGATTTTAGTAATAAGAAAATAAGTGGATGGAAATTAGAAGGACAAGGGGCTAGTGTCTTATCCATTGGGCACTATGGCGTCAACCAAGGCTCATATGAAGGTTAAGGAATAATTTGAGAGGGTTAGGGTAGCAAGATTACAAACCCTAGCAACTCTCTAATTGCTACATTGGAGCCCTTTAGGTCCCTTTTTCACGATTGCTCTGAGGACGTGTTCTATGTTCAGGAGATCAATCTAGTTTCAATGGGATTTTATCAATCATTTGACGATGCTTTGGGACCTTTTATAGGGTATCGTAGGCACCTCCTATGTCTTGGAGAATCCCATGTGCAAATGATCCTTAATGGCCTCCCCTGCTTCTCGGCATCCCGCTCCTTTACTTGTTTACCTCACGGTGGTGGTACGATTAGTGGATTACGTCCTTTTTAGTTAGGACATGCTCCCCTTTATTCATTACTTTTTAGTAATCCCCATCCCTTTGGTTGACCATGCTCTTCTCTCCTCCCTTTAGATTGACACCCCTCCACCCCCACCCCCCTCCTCTTTCGGGCCCATTTTTGACAACTATCCTCTTTGTTAACCTAGGTAAAACCAAGATCACGATCTTCGGTGGGTAGGAGAATCTCCTCACTGATCGTCATTTCTTTTTTAGAGGGGAGGAGATCGAGATCACTAGCACCTATACCTATTTGGTGGTACAGTTCATAGGACCTCGTTTTAGTTTGTGGCATGCACTTCAGTCTCAAGTCAACAAAGGATATGGATCTTTAGCCCTTCTGAATAGATGGTGCTTTAGACACCATTTTTAGGACATCTCGTCTAAGATGTCACTCATGGACACTCTCATTTGACCAATAATCCTCCATGGCTCAGAGGTTTGGGGGCCTTGTCTACTAGACTCGGATTTGCCTCAGCAGAGTGTGTTGATCCTCCCTCACATCAACAAAAGCAAACAATAGTACCTCAACCCATCATACTTGCGAAGCTTGGTGCTCGACCCTTTCGGCATGAGATTGTGTTCATCCTTGTCTCAGTCTCACACAAAGTTTGAAAAATCAAAATCGGACTTGGAATCGGTCGAGGGTCAACTCGAAATCGGAATCGGAATCGGAATCGATAATGAATCAGTAAAAAATCGGTCGATTTGAATTTAATGAATCAGTTTGCTCAAAAATACATAAAATATTTTTTTATTATAAGAAAAACAACATTTTCAAGATTCTAATTCATGATTCCATAGCATTAGAAACAAAATATCCAATCTCTGCTCATGTATATACCATATAAGGGTCAATATATCAAAATGGCACAAAGTGTATTATGCAATACATATCTAGGAGACTGGAACTGGAACAAAATACATAATCCATGAGGCCTATAGGCTATATGGCCAGTAGAGTCCAAAAAATAACATGATATATAGTCAACTACAATGTACATCAATCGAACTGATCAAATTGATCAAACTCATCACCATTGCTACGGCGAGGAGTAGAAGTAGAACCAAAAGAACCAGAAGCTGAAGGACTAGCAAAGGCATCAACATCTGGCTCAATCTCAGGCTCCTCAGGCTCAGGCACACAGTCATCTACTACTGCAGTAGTAGTACTGGCTGAATGCCTACTCCTACGTCATCGTCGTCTATAAGTAAGAGGTCTTGGTCCACTAGTGCTTGGGATATCGGGATCCACACCTATATGAACTGATGGCATCGGCAATAGAGGATCTGCATCTAAATCAGCCCGAGGCGCTAGCATTTCCTCCATCTCAATATCCATATCAAGACCAAACTCTGGCTCTGCGGTCTCCACTACCCAATCTGAGGTTGGATCTATATCATCTAACATAATGGGATCCGTATAAGGTCTTTTGTTCATCAACTGGTTGCATCTGAGTCGCAAGTTGTATTGCACGAAGACTAGATCATTTAACCGTTTCTGCTCTAAACGGTTTCTCTTCCTCATGTGAATCCGCTCAAACAAAGACCAATTGTGCTCACACCTAGAAGCGTTGCAGCTTTGACTAAGGACCTGAACTGCAAACTTTTGCAATTGTTTTGTATGATTACCAAATGACTTCCACCATTGTGCTGCAATTGCAAATGCGAAGAGTCAAGGAAGTTAATTCAACAAATTAGATTGTGAATTTGGCTAAGAAATTAAGAATCAAGGTATATAGTAATTTACATTGTACAATTTAAACTTTAAAGTTAAATAACATAATTTAATAAAACAATGGAATTGTTTACCTGGTTGGCTCTCCTCTATTGCACGCTTAGCCACAGATATGCCAAAGAGACCTGTGGCTTCACTGAAAGAGGTGATCTGCCGATGTATCTCCAATTGGGTCTCCTCATTTGGGACCATGCGCTCAAGGCAAGTATAAAATCCATTCGCTATCTCCCCACTCGGATCAGCATCAATGTCATCTCTATAATTATACTTCGGGTTCAAGAAATACCCCGCTGCATGTACAAAGCGATGGAGTTGATTGTTCCATCTCCTATCAAAGATCTCCCAAATAGGCCCATACTTGGCTACTCTATGTTTGTATGCTTTCTTTATTTGCTCCTTTGCCTGATCCATAGCTTCATAAATGTATCCCATGGCCAATTTTTCCCCATCCACCAAACGCAACACCTTAACATGTGGCTTAGTAATTGCCACAACCTCTGCTGCTTTTTTCCAATTTGAAGAGCTTTTAATTTTCTTCTTAATGTCTCTTCCATCTCGTGTGCTAGCCCAATTAGATGAATTCCATTCATCACTTGAAAACATCTTCTCCAAGTTTTGCTCTTGGGAAAGGAGATATTGCAATGTGAGGAAGTGAGTTGCAAATCTAGTAACTGCGGGCCTAACAAGCTCCCTACCCCCCGTGTGTCTTCTCATCAAGCTCAATACGCAACCGTGGTTGTAGATGTACTTCGTGATGCTTTTGGCATAGTCCACAGTGAACTTGATCCAATCCTGTTTGCATACATCCTCAAGCATGAGGTCTATGCAATGTGCCGCACATGGGGTCCAGAATATGGTTTTATGCTTTTCCTCTAACATCCTACCAGCAAGAACATAGTTAGAGGCATTATCGGTGATGACTTGCACACCATTAGCAGGCCCCACCGCCTCAACAACCTCATCCAAAAGATGAAATAACAGTTTTGCATCTTTCACCCTATCGGATGCATCATGTGATGACAAAAACATGGTTCCTCGTGGGCAAGAGACAAGAAAGTTAATAAGGTGTCGACCCCTTTGATCTTTCCTTCCATCCAACATGATAGTGCATCCCGAGTTTACCCATGAAGCTTTGAAATCCTTCAGGTATTCTTCTATGGAAAGTTTCTCTTTTTGCAAAAGAGATCCCCTCAAGTCATGCATACTAGGGCCTTTGAATCCCTTACCGGCAGCTACAATGGCATCCCACATAGGTTGGTAATAAGAAGAGTGGGCAACATTGAATGGGAGATCAACATCATACCACCATCTTGCAATGTACTCATGGGCAACTTCTTTGTATTGCTTCTTCCAGTGCTCATCTAAGGTGGGCTGAATTTGTGTTGAATGTTGCATCTGAGAAGCATTGACACTGGCAGAAGTGGTGGGAGGTGTGAAATAGCTTTCAATGCCACCCCTCTTTTTGGCTTTGCCCTTATCTTGTGTACTCTTGGAGGGTGGAACATATTGGAAAGGATCCCTAAGAATGGTAGAAGGGATAGATGAAGAGCCTTCTTTCGAATTTGAACCAGGGGCATAGGTTCCATCCATCATTTCAACAATCCTCCTCTTCCTCCCTACCTTCTTCCTCTATCTCTCTTTGCATAGCCTTTCCCTCTTGAAACTTCTTGAATTGTGCTTGCATCTCAGCTCTAATTTGCCCAATAACATCCAGTGGGGCTTCGCATGCCTTAACTTGGCCTTTGATGGCAACTTGTTGTTTAAGCCTATAAATGCCCCCACCCTTAATCAATTTCTTGCAATACTTGCAATAAATGTCCCCCTGAACAACATCGGCATGGATCCATGCAGGATCTTTTGCTTTTGGGGCCATGATTCTATACTGCAGATATGTATTCTCATCTGCATTCCAAACAAAACAAGAAAAAATTAAATGAATTCTTAACTTTTCTTAATAAGAAAAAAATAATTTTTAATTTTTTGTTTAAAATTAAAACTATTAAAACTATAAAAATGTGCTATTTGTGTTTGATTAAATGGGTGACAGAATGGAATAGGTCAATCCTGTAACATGCATCCAGCGGTAAACACCCTTTCATTAAGTTTTGAAAATGATTATTTAACAGCCAAGTGAAGTATGATGAACCAATTCTGGGAACTTTAGGGTTGTTTTGGGCAATTATGAACCAATTTTTTAAAATTTTGCTTTCTGTTTTTAAATTTTTTTAAAAATAAATTAAACTTTAAAATTAAATTAAAAAAAACAAACAAGTGTAATACCTTGCAAGTTTGCTGTAGCTGTTGCAAAGTGCAACTACACTCCACTCCAACTCTCCATGGACCACAACTCAACACTCCACAGTGCTGAGTGCACACAACACTCTCGAAGTCCTGACTCCTGAGTCCCACTCCTCGAGTCCCCGACTCCCCACACAACACTCTCCCGAGTCCCGAGTCTCCCCACAGTGCACAGTGCACACAACCCTCTCCCCGACACAGACACTCCACACTGGCACAGACCACTCCACAGTCCGCTCAGCACACTGCCCACTCACACTCACCGTACAACTCACTGCACAGTCCACTCCACGACGTCCACGTTGATCCAGAGACTCCCACACGGCCGCTAAATGCCGTTAGTAACTTAGTTTAGGTTTAAACTTTAAAAAATAAAAAATAAAACTTAAAAAAAAACTCTGTTTTAATGCCCCACGGGCCCACCCACCAAACTAGTTCGATTTTTTACGGAAATCGGTTGGACCGACCAATTTATGAGACCGGACCGATTTTTTACTACCGAACCGGTTTGGAGGCTGGTTTGAACCGAGCCAGCCTAAATCGGTGAATCGACCGATTTCGATTCCGATTTGAACAATTTTTAAAACTATGGTCTTACATCGCCTTCATAGTTTCATTGACTTGGAAAAGGGGTGAGATCAATACTCGTATTTGGCCTATCTCTCATCGGAGTCCATACCTTATATATCGCTTTAGGTCGCATTTGGTGTTGGAATGCGAGGGTTGCAAATCTTTTGGTGTTTGTTGGTATTGCGATGGTCCAACTTCCTTCGTTTAGGTATTCCTTGGATGTGCTTGGTCGCCTCTTACCTACTAATTAGGAGTTTAATAGAATCACCTGAGACAACATTTATAGGCAATTTGTTTAGGTCACTTTGGTCAATCCTGAGGGTGTGTTACGTCCAGATGGCCTTTTATGTTGAGCACTTAATGGATTTGAGGGACAACCTCATTGTTTGGCTCCATTGTTCAGCCCCATTACATTTTCTGCTATTGGGCACACGCTCTTCATATTCCTTTAGGATAGTTCAAAGTGGGTTCTCATCGTCTTAGGGTGTGGAGACAATTCACTAGATCGATCGATTAGATAGGATCTGCCATGTATGTCACCTTTGAGAGGTTGAGATCAAGGAGCACATGAGCACTTCATCTTTTGTTGTCCTATCTACTACGAGATTCCTTGGCGGTTCCATTTCCTTTTTAGGGACCTTTATCTCTTGGAGCTTCAGACTTTGATTAGTTTCTTCAAATATCTCGATTAGAGATGCCTGGCCTTATACTTGCAGGAGGTCCTCCGACTTCTCTCTTTAGTCCTTCAATGACATTTGCAATCTAGACCAATCTCCACTTAGTGGACTACTTCTTTCTTTCTAGTGCTTGTGTCTTCTAGGGGCACCAAGAGATAGCCGAATGGTGGTATTGCTTCTGATTGTAGATAAGGTAGGACATGGAGGGCCACCTCCACTACCGCTAGACACCAGCGACGTGGTCAGGCTTGACCCCATCCCAGCAGTCGGATGATTTCATCAAGGTCTCAACAACAACCCCCCACTCTTGGTAGCGTGGTACATTACCCATTATAGCTCCTCTTCCAGCTGATCCTCTAGATAGATTACTATTTTGAGATTCCTTCATTTGGCCTCGGATGTTAGGAGAAGAGATGCTTTCAGTGCACCATGATAGATTTAGCACTTTTGTATTATCGATTTTAGATCCACTCTCTTTGTACATTTCTCTTCTAGACTGGCTCTCCATCTTTGGAGTTAGCTCTTTTTTGTTTTTAGGTTTAGAGTCATTCTTCTTGCTTTTTATAGGAGCTGCCTTAGCACTCTCACTTTGTATTGATGTGAAGGTACTACACAGTCCACTTGACCTACTTTTATGGTCATTTGTTGGACATTAATTAAATTATCTTATCTTATCAAAAGAAAAACCCTAATGGGGATGTTTTTACATGGTCTTGAAGAATTCTTGTCATGTAAGGGATAATAGAGAATATAACCATAACATGAGATACATACCACAATGTAACACTTCCAATTGACAATCACCACCATGAGGAGAGAGACATTGTAAACCCAAGACCATTAGCATTTCAAGATTCCATCCATAAGTGAAACATGAGCAACAAGAAAAACCATCCAAGAGAAGCACTTTGATTAACCATAAAATAAAATAATAATTCAACTGCATTTACAATAAAATAATAATTCTTTTTCCTAGATCCATAATTTACTCAACAAACTCTCCAAAAATAGAATAAAGTGGATTAAGAATCAAGATCCACTTTTCTCTCCAAGCAAAACTCTAAAATAATGCTTGATCATAATCAATTCATGTTGTGAAGTCAACAATGAATAAAACATGAGGTGGTTATGCAAAGTGTCCTTCTCCAAGTAGGCGTCCCCAAGAAATATTCTTCTCAAAGGCAGGTGCAAATCTCCAAATGAATTGTGCACCCTCTAAGTGGTAGATGGGGACAAAATGTTGTGAGACTCACTAAACGATAGTTTTGAAATTGCCAACTTTCTCAATATTTATTGGATTTTCTGTTATAACCACTTTTTGGAAATCCCACAACCACTCTGTATTTGATGGCATTGATTTAGCATTTTGGGCACTTTGTCCGCATGCCAACAATAGTCCTAGCTAGGACGTCACCTCCAAAGGCTCAATACCCATGTGCCAACTCATTAATACATGTAAAAAGGCTAGATCCATGGATTGAGCTCACCAATAAAAAATAGAAGCATCAAATCCAAGAGCAAGGTGCCTACAATAGTCAACCAACTGCATAAGGAAGCGATAACCCCTTTTACAAGCAATAAAGTACAACAATGCATGCAAATATGTGCCAAGAGAGGAGACTAAGGGGAAGATTCCACTAGCAAAGGTAGCCAATAGAGTCACAATGCCATTCAAGTGCCAAGAAGAAAGGGCACTCCATGGAAAATGTTTGTTATGCCATGAAACATCTGCTAGAGGAAAGGATGCTCCAAGGAAAACCAATCGTAAGTCATCTCCAAGCGTAAACCACTCCAAAATGAGCTAGCATACTCCAATAGAAAACCTCCACATGTCATCAAGTAATGGATACAAGCCAAGCGCTCCACCAAAATGATTGTCCATGTCATCAAGATGTCAAATTAACCCAACGATGTTAGGGCGTTCCATGAAAAGATGATCAATGTGTCATGAGCAAGAGACATATGAGTGAGTGCACCGTCATCCCCTAAAGCGTTCTAGCTAAGAGGCCTCAAACCCACATAACCACATCAATAACCATGTTGTCAAACATTCCATAGGAAATAGTTCATCAAGAAGCAAGTATTAACACTTTAAATTTTAGGGAGACCCTAAATTGATGGGTTCCCATTCCATGAATGCACAAAGTGTTAGATAAATGCTAAGCAAAGATACTCCAAGCATGCTGATATCATTAAGACATAGCACATCAATATCAAGACTCCATGGAGAGACCATATCCAATAACTTTTAACACCAATATACCATGAGGATCCATCAGCCAACCACAAACTAAGGCATTATCATAACAAGAACCATAACTCTTGCATCGAGTAGCCAAGACATCCAACAATTGCATCAATCTGTCAACAAGCTTTGTGATGAAAATCATACATGTAGGGCCTCATACAATACGAGGAATAACAAGCACCAAAACCAAGGTTTTGAGTCATTTTTTATTTGTGTGGTTTCTTTCTTCCATTGCGGAAGCCTCACCATTATTCTCCATTTTCCTTCGGACACACGTTTTGGCTTGATTTTGTCCCCATCAACCCTTGGTAGTCATTGATCTTCTCTTAATCCTCCCATCTAGTTCTATTTTGATATAGCAGTTTCAAGTAATTGCGACCAAAACCCTATTGCATTATTTACTAGTAAGTTGTGGGCATAGCTAGGGATACCCACATGGGGTTGGCAAGAACCAACCCTAAGTGAGACATGTACATTGAGGTGACACTGGGCATAGTTTCCACAATTGTACCGGGTTTCCATTGATGAAAGTAGTGCAGGTTTAAGTGTAAACACCCTCTCAGCTCCTTTGATGAAATTTCTATTCATAGGGTTGTAGCTACTCTCCCACTTTACTTGATCGATGATTCTATTTGTTACTCTCATTTTCATTGAGGATGCCCTAATGCATTTTTGGATTTATCATGAGCAGGCTAGGTCTTTCTAAGATCATTTTGGACACTTCCTGGGAGTTTTGGACTTTATGATAGGCCTGCAATAGAAAGCAGAGGGTAATGACAATTGTTGAAGTTGGGATTCAAGAGATAATTTGCAGCTATAGGGGGTATGACAGTTTTGGGTGTAATTTCAGTGGCTAATCTGCATCGGTTGTATCATTCATCAGTCAAATTTTCAGGCATTTGTTGATCCCTGGTTGTGATGTCATTTTTTAGGTCAAATGTTGCTGTATATGCAAGTGTAACGGATGATTATTAGTATGAATTTAGGATAGGGCTAGTTGGATGACCCATTACGACAACAAAACTCTAGTGCACTTGACTTCCAAATTTGCAATGAGGTAGGAAATGTGGCAAATGAATCATTGGTATTTGAGATGGTTATGTCAAAGAACCAGGAACACAGAGTATCCTTTCTTCATCCTTAGATTTATCCGTAGCTCAACAATTTGTTATTAATTGGCAGGTTTGTATGGGCAGGATTTGAAGTGGAATGTGTCCAACTTGGCTTGGGAATGCTTGACGGGGATTTCTGGTTAGGTCTCCTTTCCATGTTTCATCGATGACAGATCGAGTGGTTTTGACAGTGAAGACCAAGGTGAAACTTATCTATGGCTTCTATGGAGAGATTGCCTTTCGATAAATTTACACATCTCTATTGGCCGCTTTCGATTGACGCCACACCATATGCGTTGGTGCCTTGAATTATTTATGTTGTCTCTTTTAGGATAAACCGTGGAGCTAAACAAATGTAGTAGTGTCGAATGAATGGGGGCCTACTTATGTGCTTTGCAACTTGTGGAGACGAAATTTGGTTTAACCATGATAAATCATTTGATGGGTTTTCAATTAGTGGTGCAATTTGGTAATATAGCATAGCTGCCTCCTTTGCTTGGAATATGTAGTTGACGTGGAAAAGGGGTTGCACGATGAAGCCTCTTAGTATATGCAGTCGTGGATCTCTCGACTCTATTATTGGTTTGTCGTCCATTGATTTGGGGTCGAGCCACATTTGCCCGTTGGAGATGATGTTTAAGCTAGTAGTTTGGCATGTTGATCGATAGTTTGGATTATGAAATCGTGGATGATTGCGTAAGTGTAGCTAAGCTACTTGGGTGCGATTTTCATGGACGAAGTTTTTGTCACTTATGTTCGGCGTTGCTTTGGAGGGACCCTTCACTATGTGACTTGGTTTCTTTATATATACTTTACTCATTATAAAGGCTAGCTTGGAAACCTTATGGCCGATTTTTGTTAGGAGATATCCACATTTTGGGGGACTATGTCATGAAGTTATTATCTATTTGGGTAAAGTGCATCAAGTTACTTTTAGAAGGTTTGTTAAAGGGGATTGATTCATTGCTTAGGAGAAAAACGTGGACAATCATTGAGGGACTCATACCCCTTTGGTATGTTAGAAAGTTCTCCTGTTTGTACACCCATGGTGATTGGCTACAAACTCATCAAAGAAGATAAGTCTCCCATTGTAGATCAGATAATGTACAAGTCCATGATTGGCAGTCTGCTCTACCTCACCACATCAAGACCAGACATCATGCAAGCAGTTGGATTGGTAGCAAGGTTTCAGGCCAACCCAAAAGAATCACATGTGATGGCAGCCAAAAGACTTTTCAGGTATCTTAAAGGGACAACTAAGTATGGGTTGTGGTATCCTTATAATAAAAGGTTTGATCTGAAAGCTTATTCTGATGTTGATTGGGCAGGGAGCTTGGATGATAAGAAAAGCACAAGTGGAAATGCCTTCTTCCTGGGAGACTGTTTGGTTGCATGGTCGAGTAAAAAACAGTCTTCTATTTCTTTATCTATCACTGAAGCCAAGTACATATCAGCAGTTGAATGTTGTACTCAACTCTTGTGGATGAAGCAAACTTTGGAAGATATTAAGTTTGAATGTGATCAACCACTTCCAATTTACTAAGATAACACAACTGCCATCAACATATCAAAGAACCCAATCATGCATTCCAAGACCATTTCTTGAGGGAACAAGAAAATGATCAAAAGATAAAGTTGGAATATGTGAACACCAAGGAACAAGTAGCCAATATCTTTAGGACGTTTTTGAACATCTGAGGTGAAAATTGGGAGTAATTTCTGTCCAGGAAGCTCAATGAGTTGGCACTTTGACATTGATGTCAAAGGGAGAGAAGTACCCAGTAAAACAAGCAAGAACAACACCAGGGTCGCTCAAGAGTCAAAAAGTCAAGAGGAGCTCTCATGGGGATCCCATGGCAAGTCTATACATTCTGATTAGAGGAAGCTCACAGTCAGGGGGAGCCATGTTTTACGTGGTGATTGACATCAATGCCAAAGGGGGAGTTTGTTGGAAACTAGTGTTGGCATTGATGTCAAAAGGTTGAAGCTGAAGTTCAAACTCAGGCAACTCTGAAGACAAGAACAATCAGTAAAATTATAGTCACACATATGTATGAGTATGATGAGAGGAGCTTTGATGATCAAGACCTGATGGAAAAGACTGTTGTTTTTGCTATAACAAAAGCAGGGTCAGTCAATACAGTCACACACATGTATGAGTATGATGAGAGGAGCTTTGATGATCAAGACCTGATGGAAAAGATTGCCATTCTTGCTTTAACAACTGAACAACCTAATGTTGATCCAAAGGGTTGAGAAGCACTATCCAAAGTGTAAGTAAGTCTGGAAGTGATCCGCTAGTCTGGAGAAGCCCGAAATCAATACCGTGGTTTGATTAGCCCGAAGTTGTTGATTGGTGTAGCTCATTGATTGAACCTGTACAAGGCCTGAGAAGTTCTAATCTGAAGTTTGGACAGCCTAACCCAGAGTTTGAAGAAGTCTGCACCTTAGGCCGAAGTTGTCGACTAATGTAACTCTTTCATCCTTGATGAAGATCTGGTGGACTAGCTCTGTTATCACCAATCTTGTATTTGCCCCAAATGGTGGATCCTATACTGGATGGTAGAGGGGATAGGCAACCAAAGTGGTGAACCCCAAGATGGATTGGTTGTCATGCCAATCGAGGCACTCTTCACTTTGTACTATCCAAGCCATAGATAGTAAAGGGGGAGACCCTGATCTACTCCCGACAAGAGAGATCTAACCCAATCACCAGATCAAGCTATGAAAATAGAGTACGTAAGGCGAGGGGTGATGAACCCTAGATTTAAAGGAAACAAGGTCACTGTGGAGGCTTAAGAATGGTAAGATTAGATAATTGGTGCTTAGACACAGTGACTTGATGATTAAAGATGATTCTAGGATTCAAGTGCTAGGACAAATGATCAAAATCAACTGCCTTGGGAAACGTGACCCTTAAAACAGGGAAAGTGATCCAAAGAGTAGATCTGATGGTTTAGGCTTTCTAGCACAGTTTGGGTCAAAGATTTGACAGTATCAAAGTATGCAAGCTCAACATAAGAGGTTCACACAACCCGGAAAACAAGCCAACCAAGGAGGGCACAAGGGTAGAAACCAATGCCTAGGGAAAAGGGGTAGATGGAGTTCTCAGAGCATGACGCCTCAGGGAACCCACTTGTGGATAGGCAGTAAGATGAAAACCCAAAAATGGTTTGCCAATAAACCAAGAGATGAAACCCAGGGAATTTTCCAATTGATTTAGAGTTAGGGTTTGAAGGTAAATGACAGATGGGTAGGTAGTAAGATGAAAACCCAGAAATGGTTTGCTAATAAACCAAGAGATGAAACCTAGGGAATTTTCCAATTGATTTAGAGTTAGGGTTTGAAGGTAAATGACAGATGGGTAGGTTAGAAGAATAATTTGCATACCTTGCAAGCGTACCTGTTTCATGGAAATTGATGCTAGTATGTCAAGGATTGTTCCCGCAAAGATCAAGTGAAGATTTGATGCTTTATCTTGCCCCAACGATTTTGCCCAGTTCCAATAATGCGCCATTCTCTTCCTGCAATGCCAAGGAAAACGATTTCAATCAGCAAGCAACAATGAAAGGTAAATGCAAATGGCGAAATGATAACAAAGAGTAAAAGGTACAGAGACAATAATACTCGAACCAGACGAAGAGAAGAGAGAGAGACAAGGAGAGTCTCCTCAACCAATGCGCCTTCCCTCCAATTTGCCTTCTTCACCTGCAAGTAAAACGTAGAAGATAGATGTGCAAAATAACCACCAAGATCCTCAATGCAATGGAAGAACAGTTTCAATTGACATATCCAACACCCAAAACCAGAGCACAAGAGTTTTGCAAAAGTATATTTTATTCCAGAAGCTAAGGGCCAAAAGTCCCTTTACAATGAGAGGGCCTCTCCTTTAAATAGCAATAGGAGAGACCAAAACCCTAACCACCTTTTTAATGAGGGGCTAAGATTAAAAGGTACATAAGTTCTAATCAATGGTTGAGATGAGCTCAACATAAAGTACAAAGATCATCTCAAAAATATAAGAGGGCGCACTAGACAAATCGCCCTAGGGGGGACGTCCCACATAAAGTGATTAGGAAACATAACATCAAGCTCATGGTGGGTCTAGGGGGTGACATAATCCCTCTCTAGTGTGTCCCCATGGCACAATAACTTAAAATATATCAATAAAGTACAATAATGTGATCACAAGTCCAAATCGCGGCCCCTTAAAAACATAATAAAATCATCAAAATAAGCCCAGAGAGTGAGTGTGGGCCCCACTGAATGCTGCAACTGCTTTGGAAGGTGTGGGAGACATCACACACATCATCACAATCAACCTCATGCCATTTCCTTGCCTAAGTAGCCCAAATCAAATTCCTCTGTAGCCATTTTAGTATTTTACCATTTTTTATTCCTTTGGAAATCATCTGTAAATAAATGCCTGTAGCTCACTACCTGGTCATCCGAGGCCAAATCTGACTGCACCAAATTGTCTGGGAGTATGGAAATATAGTAAAAACAAGTGGCTGGACCCCATACTCCCTTTGTAGCGCCCTAGGTGAACCAAATAGAAACCCAAACTACTCTGCCAGACCATTTTTAATGGCAAATCTGCACCAGAATGATAAACTGAGGAATACCTCAACTGAAACTGCCCGAAATTGCAAACTGAGTATCCGAATGGACTTAGAAGATCCAAATTCACTAAATATGCATACTCATACACCATATGGATGACTGTATAATCATATAATATCATAACCATGCCCAGACAGATTAAAAATAATAATCTGTAAATGATCAAAATCATAAAAATATCACAAATCACCATCTAAAACCTGTAAATGCTGCATGGAACCACCTGGTGAGCAATGATACACCATATATCATCAATCTCTAACATCACTGGTCTAATACATCTCATGTCTTGTAGTTGACTTGTTTGACCAGGTCAAACTGACCAATAATATGACCCAAGCAAAAACATCAAAATGCTAAGTGTAATTGGATATGACATGCTTCATAAGTTATTCAAATAGCAAGACTATAAACACAAAGTAGCATTCACTGGCGGTTTAAAACAAGATATTCAATGTAAACTTTATAAATAATAATAATAGCTCAGAAAAGAACCTCAAGAATATACTCACTTCATGGCTGTGATCAATTTGCTAGTAGTGGGTGAAGATGGATGGGTGAAAGGAAAGGCTAAGGGATGACTATACAATCTTAACACCATGATACTTTGGATATAGGGACACTCAAGCGTATGTCAGATAAAAATAACACAGGGGATGGCAGTGTTTCACAAATGGGATAATTTGTTAGGGAAGTGCTTATTCAACCTTGGCAGAAGTCTACATCTCGCATCCAAGTTGACTCAACTTTGTGAGGATCTTTTCTAGAGTCGCCATGACTAGGTGCTTGACAAACCGTAACTCGAGACTCTAGGGGACACTTAGAATTAACTGTCTCTTACTCCATCTCATATCACAACCTGCAGGCTAATGAGGAATAAATCATTACAATCTATAAGGCCAGCAGTCATTGGATATAGCATATATTTAACCACTGCTTTTTGGGCCTTTTATTTAATTTCATTGGCTAACAATCTTTGGATTTAGCATACATTTAACCATTGCTTTTATTTGGCCTTTCATTTCCCTTCATTGGGGAGTTTGCAATTCATTCATTTCCATAGCCCTTATTTCATTGTGTTTAGAAACACAGGTTTTGAATTTCATTTCAATGGGCTTTACAATATATATACAATAGTTTCCACAGACATGTAATGATGGTAGTCCTATCTGCTTCAGGTTTTAGCCAACACAACTTACACAACTCATAGCCGAGACACAACTAAACAGGGATGCTATCAAACAAAGAGGCAAGAGTGAGGGAATCCTCCATATCATAGGCTAAGGTGTAAGTTAAGGAAACAATGAGACTAGATGGTGAGGAATGGATGATGAAAGTGAAAAGGTGGTGCCAACACTAGCAAGCCATGATAATGGTGGGAATTATCACCTCCATTCTCCTAGGGAGGGTGAAACCAATGAGTATAAACAAGAACTTCATACATTCTGAGCAAGCAGGACTAAATAGATATAAGTTAACAACCATGTCCATAATATATAAATAGACCGCCAATCACTTGAATCATCATCTGTCAACTGGAAACCTGCTGCTGCACATTTGGGCATTGCATACTGCTCTGTATGGCAAAAATGGCTACATCGGTCAGCAAATCTGAGTTCCTGAGACTCAGTCATGGCATAAGAAGGCGGAATAAACTGCTAATGGGCTGCTCTGAAATCATAAGTGATCCTGAAATAAATGCTCATTTGATGTTGATCTCAAGCATATCAGTGTAAAGGATTGGCTAAAAAAAAGACTGGAATCTGATCTGAAGATATGGTAGCCCTGACTACTATAAATGTGATAACAAGTCCATTTGATAATTTGCAGCAGCACAGGGCCTTAAAATCGTTAAGTATAATATCCCTAACAACTCCTTTGGTTTACTCATCAAGCATTTAAAGTCAAGTTATTAAATATGGAAATGTAAGGGTGTTAAAACCCCAAAACGTGGAGTATAACATTAAGGCTGACCTTACAACTTGGAGTGTAACACTGCCCCTTTGGTCTACACATTGAACACTCAAGCCAAATCTAAAAGAGTAAGGGTATCGAGCCTCAAAGTGAACCTAATGACCAATTTGAAATTAGAATTGATGAGACTTCTAGCTCGGCCTGGAAACAAAAAAAGGGGATCTATTGGGTATAAATAATGTGTGGAGAAGGAACCTAAGACATGCATTTTGATGTGATAATTAGGGGTGCACTGAGGCTAAGAGGTGGAGCTAACATGCTAACGAACTCAGGAGTAAGGGACAACAATCCTGGAGCAGCTTGTACTGAGGTAGTGCGAACTAGGCAGTAAAGCAAGGTTCAAGCCATTGAACAACAACTTTGCAGAAGTTAAACAAGGTATGTAAAACAAGCTCAGATTTGCTAAGCTCCTGTTTTGGGTTTGGACAGTCCTAGGACTGTTAAAGTTAATGCAAAACTACATCAGCTTCAATTTGTACATAGCAGAGGTTGTTTAAGTGTGTGAATAGTAGGGGTGTACTCAACATGTAAATGACAAAGAAATTGGCTTAATTCTGTGAAGAGCAGAGGTAGTTCAAATAGTAGTGAAATTGGTTCAGCTAAGTAAATGGCAGTCTCGGTATAAACTATCTTAAGGGAGGAAGGGTGGAGCAGGAGAAGGAAAAGGGTCCTATCAGGTTGAAGCTTGAATTATCCCTCTCAGTAGAAGCTGAAAGCCTTGAAGGGGTTGAAGCCTCTTTCTCCAGTTGCAGCTGGTGCATTCTCTCTGTGTTGAAGCACATATATTGAATGTAAATTTTCATATACATGATTAAAGTTCTTATAAATCTCTTGTGTTCTATTTGTGCAAGTTGCTGGATCTGTTCTTCACTTATGTCCCAAGATGGCCTTCTATGCTACCCACTTCTTAGATCTGAGGGATGGTCTCATTGTTTGCCCCCCTTACACTTTCCTCTTTGTCTTCGTATTCCTTTAGGTCAATTTAGAGTGGGTTCTCATTGTCTTCGGGTAGAGACATATCACTAGTTCGATCGATCAGACAGGATTTGCTAGGTATGTCACCTTCGAGAGGTTGAGATCGAGGAGCTCTTCATCTTTCGTTGTCTTATTTACTACGAGATCTGCAGGCGATTTCATTGTCTTTCTAGGGACCTTCTTCTCACAGAGCTTCAGACTTTGACTAAATTCATTAGATACCTTGATCAAAGATGTCTGGCCTTATACGTGCAAGAGGCCCTCCGGCTTCACTCCTTCACACTACACCGACATTCGCAGTCGAGACTAGTCTCCACATAGAGTATCACCTACTTTCCGGTGCTTCCTTCCTATATAAGCATCGAGAGATAGGCAAATGGCGACACTAACCTTGACCTCTTAATTACGACACGCTGGTCCACCTTCACCGTCACCCAACGCTGCCATCTGGACAGTTGGACGACTTTATCTAGGATATGACAATAGGCTCCCCTCTCCAGTAACACTACCCTTTGTAGTTCCTCTTCTAGCTCTTCCTCTATACAAGTACTTTTCTGAGCTTCCTCCAGTCGGCCTTGGATGGTAGCAGAGTTACTCCTGATGCTTCCAGTGTTTCCAGTGCCCCATGATAGTGGCAATTTCACCATTTTTTGCATTACAGCTCTCGGATCCACTCCCTTTATACATTTTCTGTTCCTAGATCCAACTCTCTTCATACCTCTCTTTGTATACTTTTCTTCGAGAATGACTCTCCATTTATGGAGTTAAGAGTTAGGTTTGAGTTCTTCTCTTAGATTTTTTATAGTAGCTACTTTTGGGCTCCCAATTTGTATTGTTATCATGGTATTCCATAGTCCCATTGACCTACTTTTGTGGTCATTTGTTGGACATTAATAAAATGATCTTATCTTATCTTTCTGTTTTCCATTCCTTTAGTTTCCTCCTAGTTAGGGAGGTGTGACAAAGATTGAATACATGCTTATGCCTTGCTTCCAACTCTCCATAATTGATCCCTTTTCTCCCACTATCTTGTCCTTGAATAGATAGATTCAACGTACTTTTCAGTCTACTTGATCCCTTTAAATGATGGCTTTGTTATGTTAAATAGCACATACAATGTTCACAAACTAGATATTCAAGAAAACACTTATACTTCATTAATAAAAATACGTAAGATAAGGTAACACCATATAATGATCCTTTTATGGACATATCAATTCATGTTCACTTACCTCTTCGAGGGGGAAACCTCCCATTGAGATAGGATACAATAGAATCAAATTCCAATACATGCCCACAGAAGGATTCCATCCTTATTTATAGATACCTAACAAACCCTAATTATTACCAAATGATAAGTACATAGTGGGCCTTTGATGAGGCCACATTACATTTATTCAATGCTAGTTTCTTAATCGGCCTTATTTAATAGTGGACCTAGTCGACATTAGATTAATTGGCCATCATACTGTAATGTCCCTTGTTAGGAATTTTATTAGAATTGCAATTTTTCACTTTTTTCCCTAGTTAGACCTTTGACTAGTTTTGATCTCTAGGTCCCAAATTTGCCCCAAATGATCCCAAATCTTCTGAGAAGGTATATGAATGATATTAGAACATAAATATGTGTTTCAGGGATGCCTTTGGACCTTTAAAATACTTCTGCAAATCCTCTTTCAATTCTGATCAATGTAGGTTACTTTACTAGTGATTTTCCTGTGACTAGTATTGGTCTCTAGGTCTCAAATTGACTCCAAATGCCTTCAAATCTTCAAGGAAGGTGTATGAATGATATTATAACTTGAATATGATGTTTATGGATGACATATTTCCACCAAAAGACCTTTGCAAACTCTCTTAAGATTCTGAACCAATTATGCAATTTTACAAGTAATTTGGGGTTCAAATCCCCCTGGGGTAAGTACTGAAAATGGCTTCCCAAATGCCTCCAAACCCACTCAAATTTATGAACAGAGGTATGTAATGTGTTAAGTATTTTATTAAAGTCTCATATGCACCATTAATGGATTATTACAACTGTTCTCACCCTCTCCCATTCAACTGCAAAAATCCCCAATTCGACCCTTGGGGAAATGGCACTATTTCACCTCCCAATACAACTAAACTGAGTAAAAATGCTTCAAATGCTCAAGTACAGTACATGAAACTTGTAGAAGACATCCATGGCAGTATATTGATCACAAATATATCAGAGAATCATCCATTCATTCGAAATCATCATCAATACATTGGCTCACAACAAGGTAGTGGGGAAATGGCATTGTTCTTCCATTAAAAATGAGATTTATACATTTCTACTTGGAATTTTGACCTGAAACTTTTTGGAAATGAAGAACAGAGTATTTACTTCATATTACAAAAGAAATGGGGCATTAAAAGCTTCCCCAAAGAGTACAATAGCTCACCAAAAACGCCCTCCCTCAAGGATCAAGAATATGCCATCAAAACTAGAAATGGTTGAAGGAGTGAGTTGCAATAGAAGAAACCATGAGCTGCCCTGTAGCTTACACCTGCAAATAAAGACTCCATTAAAGCTCCAAATGAAAGGTCTGAATGGCCTTTCCAATTACCAACTTGGATGGGAATCTTTCACCCTCGAAATTGGCTAAGGCAAGAAACTAGTCATCCACTAGCTCTCCCTCTTCACAAATGCAATTGCAAATTCTACAAATGATCAAAAGCTGGTTTCATTCTTTGTTATTGACATTTATAAACTTCTAATGTCCTCCATGGGTCGAATTCCTTCCAAGAGACTCATGCCAACTCATGTTGGGAAGAGATTCCAAAGAACGCCACTTGTACAACAATTCCTAGTCTCCCACTTCCACCAAATCACATGTGGAAGCATCTTAGCTGCCCTAACACCCTTGAGCGCCCTCTTGGAGTCTATTTTTAGCCCTGACATGTCATATATGTCATATGTCAGCCTTCAGGTCTGATTTGTGTCATAGGTGTCATAGCATCTTCATTATTGTTGTCATAGAGCTAGGGAATCTAGCCCAAGTGTCTCACTAGCTCCAAATTGCCTCTTCCTCTTCCATGGGAGTTACTCTTCCTCTATATTTCGACCTTGGATGAGTCATGCAATGAATAATACCTTTTGGACTCTCCCAAGTATGTTACCTTTCACCTTGAATTCGAATTGGTGAGAGAATGATGCCAAATGTAGTGGGGGAATCTACCCATATGTGGGTCCCACTTCCTCCATGTGTCTTCATGATGAAATGCCACTTTGATTTTCACTTGTATATATTTATTTAGATCCTTTATTAAATATTTATGCCATTCTAATGTTCAAACATCATTTATTATCCCCATTATTCCAAATCCCAAAGCTTCCACCCCAAACCTAGGAAACTAGTAATTTTCCTCATTGGCAATTATTTGACCTTTAGCATCAATTTGACAAACTCTAATGAATAGAGCCAATGTGATTAGGCCATTGTGACCCAATACCAAATTTGGGACATGACACATACTTATTGTATTATTAACTTTAATGGACCCATAGTCCCTTATTACACCCCAAGGAAGGATCCCACTATTCAATCCTCCTTTAAGAAATGTCATTCTCAATGCTTGTAGAAATGATGTACACCTATAAATTGAGGTCCATGTAGGAGTCTTGATTGCAACATTGAAGTAGTTCAAGAAACCTGCCCATAAGCCAAGGTACCATGTATAGGTGCTAGCCTCAATATTGAATTAGTCCAAGAAGCTTGTCCATAAGCTAGGGTCCCATGTACCAGTGTTCATGTTGACTCGTAAATGATGACCCATGAATAGCTAAGTGCAATTCTCAAAAGGCTCACCATGGTCATGTACATCTAAATAGTTGGAACTCTCCATAAAAAAAGGAACCTTCATATAGTTGTAAAAGGGTGGCTCATGTCTTCCCTTAATGATGTAGAACTTCATTTGAAGGGGCATGTGCATCAAAGAGAAGTTGGGAGTAGTTGTTTCCCATAAATGACGTTTGTCCATATACCATTCCTTGCAAGCCTCCTCTAAACCACATGAGCTAGATATGTATCTTATATACTCCTCTTCAATATGTCTCAAAAGTTCCAACCTTTGGATTGCTTCACATGGTTATTGCATACTCGATTATCTAGAAGCACATTGTTTATGTACTACTTCAAGGTATGCATAATCTTGCGGTGCCTTAGAAATTTCTTCAATTCCAAGTAACCACTTCTTGTTATATGCTCCTTAGCGAATTCAAGGAAACTTCCAAGAAGGGTCGCTTCCACGTAATTTGCATATAAACTTGGTCATGTCCCAATGATGGGTGTTAATATTCCATGTTAATGCAATATTGCACTGTAAGTATGAGAGCTAGGGTTTTGAAGAAGTATCTTACTTTAAATAGAGCTCCTTTGGTGGGTAGGGTGTGGGCTATAGCATGCTGAATTTTGCTTGGAAATATATTTTGTAATATACCAAATTAAAGCCCAAGACGTCCACTATGAAATGGCATTGGTCTAGTTAAAATCTGTGTGCTTCTCAAAAGATATTTTCTCTATAATACCCATGGCCATCACCGAAAAGACCTGCAATACCCATGGTCATCACCGAAAAGACCTAAAAAAGAGCCTAATTTTAAACTGCAAAATCTCCTAATCTGAGTGATTTTTGTTTACATTGCTTAATTTTGTCCAAAGATACGAAATGTACAATTGGTTTTTGGAATTTCTACATGGGATGCCTGAGAAATCAACCCAAGTTTTTTGGCCCCAAATCTGCAAAAACATAAATAAAAGAGAAAGTTTGGCCCTACTGCCCTAGAAATTGCTCTGATACCAGCTGTTATGTTCTTTAGCACATAAAATGTTCAAAACCAAATATTCAAGAAAATCCTTATACTTCATTAATGTAGTGTAACACCATCCATTTTATTGAAATATCCAACTCCTGGTGACTTGACCCCACTATCTCTAATACAAATATTTCTACATGCCCACATAAGGATTCCATCCTTGTTTATAACTACGTAATGGGCCTTCTTTGATGAGGCCACATTACATTTATTCAACGCTAACTACTTATTGGACCTTATTTAATAGTGTGCCTAGTCCACATTACATTGATTGGCCACCATGCCTGTCCTATTATTAACTCTAATGGGCCCCTAGGCCCTTATTACACCCCTAGGGAGGATACCACCAGGTTTTGCCATCTCTATTGTTACCTTCATGATTCGCAATGGTTAATGACAACGGCACTAGATCCTATACTTCTTTTGGTGCAGACTAGTGATTTTCTTCTTGCATATAGTAGTACCTATTTCTATTTCCTTTTGAGGGTTTACTTATCTGTTGGAACTGTAATCACACAACTTGTAGTTGCCCCTAGTGGTATCCCATCCGGGACGGTAGAGGAGTCAGGCAACTAAAGAGGTGACCCAAGAGATGCCACGGTTCCCAATGCAGGTGGGAGTCACGTCAACCGAGGCACTCTTCGCTTTAGGTCAAGGTGTAACTAGACCAAGGGGGAGACCCTATACCCCAATCACAGTTGATTGGACCCGAACAAAGGTTTCTAAGGGTAGGTAAGTAATGAGTTACGGAAACCAATGCAAGGCTAAGTGGACCTAAGGTTTAAGGTATGGTTGAGGGAAGTGTAAGAGATTATTAACGTTTCAACCTATGTATGGTCTAGGCCACATGATGGGGTATAATGAAAAAGCATAGTACCATGTTTTTACACAAGTGGGTCTAGTTTTCTTGGGAAGTGTGAAGTGATTCTAGGTAGGCCCACAAGGTGAAGTTAGATGTGAGGTAGGTACTATAGGTTATATGTAGGCTAGATCTATGAGTTGAAGTTGATTTCAAGGATACCCATGAGCTAGATCTAGGATTTGACACCAATCCCAAGGAGTGCGACTTGCTTGGTGATGGACTAGTGCCTTGTTAAGTGGGCTAATGGGGTCAAAAAGTGTGTCAAATTGTAGATCGGGACATCTAGAAGCCAAGTCAAGTGGGTTGAGTGAAATCTAATGGTTGGATCTTACTAGATCTAGGTTTTTTTTAAGTGAGGACCCTAAGTGGACCACAATCCCTTGAAACAAGGAATGCAATCCCCAAGGCGGATCTTGACAAAAGGACAGTATAGACCTAGGTTTCAAGGCATGGGCATTCCAAATCCACGAATAACTCAAACACCCACTTCCTAGAAGTGGACCAACTCAAAAAATCAAGGGGGTGCGATTTGCTCAAGGAGGGTCCAAAAAATGGGTTTTGGTGGACCAAATCAAGTCCAATGGCCACCAAAATGTAGATCCGGGATGTTAGTACCCCGATCTATGTTCCTTCAAAGTTTCAAGTGAATCCAATGGCTAGATCTTAGTAGATCTAAGTTTTAAGATGCCAAGAAGGTCAAAAAGGGGGTTTCAACCCCTTAAAACATGGAGAGATGTCCACAAGGTAGTTTTCACCAAAGTAAAGATATGGGTATAGGTTATCAAGTGTTTAGATTTCAAATCAAGTGGGATCTTACCTACCCATGTGCTAGATCTAACCCAACAAGCTTCTCTTAGGAAAATCGATTTAGGTTCAAGAAGGCTTTTTGCATTGAAAAGTGTGTCGATTTTTAGCCAATCACCACCAAACTATAGATCCAACTAGGGGTGGATCCTATAGAGGTGGGTTTTTAATATCTTTTCAATTGCAAGGCTAGATCTAAGTAGATCTAAGAAATACCAAAATTGGGGTTTTGATTTAATTAGGGTTTTATGACCAATGAAGATAGAATGGATGAAAGAGACACATACCTTGTGGATCTTACCTCAATTGCTTATGGCCACCTTGCAAGTTGATAGCATTCTCCTATGTGTATATTCAAGAGTGAGATCCAAGTGCTCCAACCAAATCGCCCTTCTCCAAGATAGCCAAATCGTCCTCCTCCTACAAGACAAGATCAAAGAAACAAGTCAAGCAAGATGATTATGAAAATGGTAGAAAGATGTAATAGAAAGCATCAACTATGTCACGAAGATACAATAATGATACTCCCTGTCACAAGATCAACCCAAGAGAGAATACGTGGATCCCTCCAACAATAACCCTCATGAAGTCGCCCTCCTCTCTCCAATTCGACTTTCCTGTCAAAAGGTTAGCAAAAGCACCAAAATCCACAATGATACATAGAAGAGATACTGTATATTCAATATGCAAGAGAATCCACAATGCAAGAGAGATGTGCTCCACAAAAAATCTTCTATTCCAATATTCCAGAGCTCCAAAGGTGAGCTTTACAATGGGGGGTCTCCTCCTTATATAGGATAATAAAGACCAAAACCCTATACCACTCCATAATACTACATCAAATGAGTGGTTGAGATTAAAAGATCTCATCATACAATCAATGGCTAGGATGACCCATAACAATATATCACATGGATCACTCAACATAACAATAGCGCCCCCACTAAATGGTACAATAAGGGGGTGACGTCATCCACTAGAGAAAGATAAGCACCCAAAATCCACCTCATGGTGACTAGGACATGACATCATAAGCTCATGGTGGGGCTAGGAGGTATTAATCCTTACTAGCTCATCCCCAAGGCACAATAAAACAATAAAATATGTCCAATATAATATAAATGATCAAAACTGTCCTCAGAATCCATGACAGTCAAGCAGTAAATGTCCTCCTGTGATCAATCTGGGCATACCCACATGGTGAAAACTGACTGGAAGATAGAGATGCCATCCTGGAAGACCTCTGTGAAAACCAAATGCCAAAACCTTGCCTCAATTGCCCAAATCGATTTCCTCAGTGACCACTTTATCCCATTTTTTTAACTGCCTCGGGAACTGTGAAAGTGCCAAAACTGCCTCCTAGGGTGCTAGCGCTGTCCATCTGATCCCACCAGGCTCTCCGGGAGGGGGGATAAATGGTAATAACAAGTGGCTGGACCACCCCCTCCATCATCAGCGCCCTAGGTGAACTGGCCTCTCGGGGCCCCTGCTGCTCAGGCTGGGAAATCAGCCCCAAATCTGGTCAATAAGTGTAAAACTGCATCAATCACTGTCAGAAGTGCCCGGAACTGAAAGATAAGTGTCTCAATAGATCCAGAAGACCCAAATCCACTAGGAATGAGTACTCATACACCCTGGGTTGCCCTAATGGGCCAGCTGTAGGGTCCACCATATATGGACAATGTATAATCTGCTGATCTAAAATAATAATAAACCTGCTGAACTGGATCAAACATCAATCTGCATCATATGTCCATCATATGATATCATCATCAAACATGTGGGCCCATAAATCATCATCAATAATCATCCATACATGGTCCACATCATCACGGATCCCAAGAATATATAATTAAGGATAAATCACATCAGTAGACTAAGACAATGCTTCTCTAATCATTCCCACAGCTAAGCTCAAAGTATAAATTCCATTCAGTGGCATTAATCAAGTTAACATATTCCGTTGTTATATAAAATTACTTGCACAATAGTTCAAATGACAAACTCACCCATTGGACATGGTCAAACTGCTAGTGAAGGATGAAGGCTAGGAGCAAGGTTGGCCTAGGGGTTGACTTGTCTAACTCAACTCAAAAATACTTTGGACTGGGAGAAGGGGGAAGCTACAAACTCTGTGCTGGACAAAAGAACACGGGGAATGGCTGTGTCTCACAAATGGATAAGTTGTTTAGAGAGTGCTTATTCAACTTAGGCATCATGTCTACATCAAGTTGATCCAGGTTCATTAGGATCATTCAATTTCATTCCATGGCCTTTTTGGCCTACATAACCCTTCGGATTTCAGATGTGCTGAGAAGCACAACTAGTTGCAGCTTGCATCCAGGGCATGTTTTTTTCACATATTTATAAGGTCAGCAATTGTTTAGATATAGCTTTTAAGAACTATTGCTTTTTGGACCTTTCTTATACTCTTCGAGGAGTATTTTTAGCTTTTCATTGCTCTTGCCCTTTTTGTTTCCATGGGCGAATTTATTTAGTTTCCACAGGTAGAACATGAGCTTTCAGTTTTAGCCAACAACATCTCAAGTGACTAGGGGGAGTTCGAGCCAATGCCAAACATCGGGACAACCGACCAGAATGATTCAGGCCTACAATCCAACTCACCAAAGGCAAGTTCTGTCACCAACTCAGAGCCGAGACACTGAATAAACAGGGATGCGGTCCAAACACAGAGGTAGAAAAATGGGGAAGTCCTCAGTATCAGAAAGTCAAATGAGACATGTCAGGGTTTAAAGTCAAACAGGAAGGTCATGTATGGATGGAGACAAGTGAGTATGGAGCCTACACTAGCAGACAACTGGTGTCGGGGAAAGACCATGTCTATGTAAGGTGAAATACCAGTAAGTTTTGTTAAATGACCTAAAAGTGCAAGCAATTGTCCATTTTATGATTTACAGTTCATTTTAAATAGTTTGCCACATCAGGAATAATATACCAAGCACATGCCATGATCAGGACTAAATCAACAAGATAATAATCCACAGTCAGTGAGAACATATCCATAGATCATACAACATCATCATAATAATCATCATCATGCATAATCTGAAACACTGCTGAAATACATCTCTAGGCACTGAACTGAAACTGTAATGGGATAAGTGGTCACATCAGTCATCAAATCCGAACTCTCAAGGCTCAGCCTTGACACAAGGTCATAAAATCTGAATAATGTACTGCTCTGATCATGAGTGATCCAAAATATATAGCCATGCTCTGAAATAAAGGAAGCTCTGGAATGTGCAGATATCTGCTGTACAAGAATAGTAGCCCTGCTACTATGGTGTGATAACAGGAACCTTCACGGTGCTAGCTCTTCTGCCTCTGGTGCATAGTTGTGATTCTCTTCTTGCTTAGAGAACTAGAAGTATATATTATTATTGCTATTTTTTCTAGTGTTTACCTCTTTTGTTTATCCCTTTGTATACACAATCCTTTTTTGTACTTAATTTTACACCTAATATTTCCTTTGGCACTTCCACTTCGCTATTATAGCTCCCAAGTCATACTCTCGTTGCCTCCGAATTTGTGCCTCTTCCCTTGGAATCGGCGCCCTCTTCCTCTTTCTGCAACCTCTTCCTCTTTCTCTTCAGCTCTCCAAAGTTCTCTCACTCAATGTGCGTCTAGACTCTTCTAGAATTCTCTTTTTATTAAATGAGAGAATGTATTTGTCTCTTCATCTTCCAAGTAACTTTGTTTGTTCATCTTCCGAATGACTTTGTGTCTTCATCTTCAAAGTCAATGGATGAGACAAATTGCACTTAACGAATTAAAAATAATTTTCACTCACCAATTAATAAAAAGTCACATTAACTTTATAACACTAAAATTAATGTCTAGGAAAGTCACTTAGGTCCTTTCTACATGCCTAGACACCAAGCCTATGTAGAAGACCTCCCGAGGTATAAAATTTAACACTCCCTCTAAGCGAGGGAGGTACTTTTGGAACCTCCACCTGGATTCGTCTCCAACCCCATCACTCCATCCACTTTTGTAGCTGCTACCTCTGAACCAGAAGGCTTCACTGCCACCTGCACTGGAATCTGTGCTAAGGATCGGTTCCCGCAAAACATGCTCCGAGGAGTCTCGTCAACCTACTGAGCATCCAACTAAGTCATCTCGTACCAGATTAATCTCTTGATAGTACTGGAAGAAGCCACACATCTAATTGCCCCTGATACAAAAACAAACCCTAAATCCGATATCCCCTTGGACCCAACCACAGGTTGTCTTAGCAACCTGTACAATTTCCCCTGTTTGACACCAAGCACTTGTGCTGTGTCCAGGGGAGCTCCCTCTGGATATATAAGTACCTGTCCCCTCTTGAACACTACACTATATCCCTCATCCTCCCAAGCTAATATTGAGAGCGAGCTAACCTTTAGCTCCAATACTAACAACACCTCAACCACCTCCAGAGATCCTCCTGACTTTAATTGGAATCTCACACATCCAACCCCCTTCACTGCATGCATGGTGTCGACTCCACTATCCGCATAGCAGTATGGGTTTATCTTTGAAACACTAAGGAACATCGACCTCATTCTCATCATATGGCGAGATGAACCACCACCCACAACTCATGCTCTAATATCCTCAAACCTTGCACTACCACTGCCTGAAAGACAAGAGACCAGAGAAAATTCCTTCTCAAACTTTTTCTTAGAGTCCTTAATCTCAGTTGATGCTGCTGTTTGTGTCTCATCCTTTCCCTTCTTTTTGTTTGGACATTGAACCGCATAGTGGCCAGTCTTGTGACGAGCAAAGCATTTCACTTTGCTCATGTCCTTCTTCTATTCACCTGTCAAGCTAGACCCACCACCTGGGCCTTTCTTGGCCCTCTGCTTGCTCTTCCCTGTAAGAGAAACATTCTCCTCATCGTCTCCATGCTGTTGGTCCATGTGGCTGGAGTTGACTCTCAGCTCCACAAAGTCCTGCCAAGGTCGTGAGAAACCATTTAAGGCAGTTCTCACCAACTCTGCTTCCCCCACTATCTCGCCAACAACACCCAATTCATCAGGTACCTGTGAGATCCAAGTAAGGTATGATGTAACATTGTCGTCTTGGTCATCTTAGTATTGTTAAATTTTGGTTAGGGTTAGGGTTTGATGCAGAGAATTAAAAAATTCATATACTTCAATGCAAATTAAACTCAACAACTTAGTACTGAAACAGAATAGTACATCAGTAAATAACCAATATAATTTAAAACATAATTTTCATCTCTTTCAACTTTAACACTACCAATTAGGTCCCCATGTTAAAGTAATCTTCAGTAACATGTAATCATTTGTAGCAGTATAAGTAACACATTACTAATCAACAATAGCATAAATAAAAGGAGTAGGTTAGAATACCTACCTGGAGTGTGGGACCTTTCCTATATTTATACTCAAAAGAAATTACTTGCAGAATAAAATGTGCCTCTCAGAGGCCAGTCAATCACTAGGAACAAGCTGACCCTGCTAGAGGGTAAGTACAAACTTGAGAGAGAGATGAAAGGTTGCCGCAGTGAAGGTCAATGATAGTCAGAACACAGTGGTAGTCCCAAACAATACTCAGTACAGTAGAACAGACCTCAGTAAGACTCAACACATAGGTTTGTCACAAATAAAGTCTTAGCATAGGGTTTAGACCACAGATAAAAATCTCAGCACATAGGTTAAGTCTCAGCAATATAGATCAGGCCCTAATAAGGCCTCAACAATAGAGATCTGTCCCTAGAAGGATCTCAGCAGAATAGATCTGAGCAAAGGCAAGGCTCAGTAAAATAGATCTGATCAAGGCAAGACTCAGCATAATACAAGGTCTGATCTTATTAGATCTGATATGAATAAGGTCTTAACACTAAAGAGCTAACCACCAGAACTCATGACTTCCTCAGGCATGTACACAGTAGGATAGAGTAGATCCTAGGGCCTCACGACCTCCACAAATGTACTACCATCAGACTGTATCAGATCCCCAGGCCCCACGACCTCCACTAATAAGCAATCGGCAAGCAGATCGAGGGCTCACGACTGGTTTCAGGGTCACGGCCTTGCAGACATAAGGCAGATTGGACCTTAACATCCCATCAACAAGCAGATCAAACCTTAACAAGACCTAGATCAGACAACAATGAGCAAATCGAACTTCAACTAGGCTTTAACAGGCAGATACTTAAAAAAACGGACTTCAACAAGCTTATAACAGGTCACTATTTGGTCAAATAAAACATCAACAAGATGTTTCCTTAACAGAGCTCACGGGTGGCAACACAGAGTTTCCAAGGCTGGTGGCTAGATTAGGAGTAGCATAAAAACCCTCAACGTCATCTTCAGATCAGATCTGATATGTGGTAGCAGATGTGCGACCTAAACTGGTAGATGATCAGCAGCAAAATTAACCCTTAAAATCTTGACGTCAAGCAGCAGAAAAACATAGCTGAGATATGATGTTATGATGATCTCAAAGGAGGAACAATAGAACTCCATATATAGGATCTTAGATCTTCTAGAAAGATCATTAAAATAATTCTTTAATTAAGTTAGGGTTCCATAAATTAGGGTGGGTACCAACACATAATAAAAATATAATTATGATATCTTAGGTGTGTACTAGCACATAGAGATTAAGACACCAACATAATAAAAGTCAAAATATAATTAGGGTGTCTTTAGGTGAGGGTCATAGTAAAGGGTACAAGGACCAACCAAATGGTACAAGTCAAATCATTAAAACAAAGATGGGTACATGACCCATAACCCCTAGGACCAAATGGTGCACCAAAAACAACAAGGTGGGAAGACCAAGGGTCACATGAGCAACCAAGGTGGGGGTTCAACCAATCATCTCTCTCTCAAATGTACAAGTGTTCCATACACAACCTGAAAGTTCATCATCACTGTATAAGGAAGGTCCACACTCGACGATGTGATCCTGTGGTGCTCCCGACTGCTCCTTAGGTCAATTGCTAGTGGCTCCATCAAGGGGTGGCCAATCCCTTGAGAAGACCATCTAGCTCAACCATCTCGAAGACCTAGGAGAGGAGGACATCTCACATCATCATCTTGCCCCACTTACTAAGATCCACTTGGTTAACTAACCAGGTATGTCGTTGCAGGAACTATTTGGTCGTCGTGACCAAGAATCTGCCTGGTCCCGGACTAGGAGGTCTCTGTCTCAACCTGTAGGACCTGCTTGGTTGTCGTGACCAAGAAACTGTCTGGTCCCAGACCAAAATACCCTAGAGACAAATAGGGGCCTAGCCACATGCTAGGGACTTTGCCATGGCATCAACCTGCTTGGTCCTCGACCAAGAACCCTAGGAGACAGACGGGGGCCCTAGGGTACCTTCTAGGGTCTTACTCTTTACTCTGTGTGGTTAACTTGACCAGGAACCCTAGTTAATTGACTAGGGTACCATCCTCTCTGGGAATGGGTCTCGCAGCTGCACTAACTTTAACAAGTATCTCTCAGCTTCTCCCTCAAAACCATTTTCTGGTTTTGATTATCTCTTTGAAACAGGTTTATCAAAGCTTCCCACATATCAAAGGCACTCTTTTTCCTGGTCACATGAGGCATAATGTGGTCTTTCATTGCATCAAGGAGAATACGCTTTGCCTTCACATTCTTTCTCTAATATTCTTCCAAAAGAATAGGATTAGTGGGAATCGTGACTGCGTCCTTGGTTATATGCCATAGCCCAAGTTCCTCCAACAACAAAATGACCCTCTCCTTCCAAGGAATAAAATTCGATGCACCCACAAGCCTATCCTCATACTGCAAGCCAAGTGTCGAAGCCATACTCACAGACCAACCAACAACAAGCCCAATTTGCTAGGTGAAAAAAAAAATCAGCAATTCCCTTGCTACCCTCTGTCTCAAATACTGGTTATCACTGTTCAAAATCAGAGCCGCAGCTCTGATACCATGTTGAAATTTCTTAAATTCAGAGATGATTTACACTTCCAATAAATTGATAAATTCAGATTTAATTACACGGAAATCTAACACATTCCAAATCTGCAATTTATGAATGTAAACACACTAAATCTAACAAACTGAAAATGCACAGCGGAATCATTAACACACACATTTGACATAGTAGTTTTCTAGGCAATGCCCCTGGAAAAACTCCGCAGGGAAAACCAATCAATGAGAGAATTTTATTAAGCAGCTCACGGAGAAAACTCAGAATTTTACAGCAATACAACTAAGCAATTAATGCATCGGTATGGTTTGCAATTTTAGTGCAAATCTCTATTTTCGTGCCCAATAAGAAGTACTGCCTGTACGGCCTTGTTGGAACTTGTGATCAGCAAAAGTATGGCCTGTACGGCCTGATTTTTTCTGCCTGTACACTGCCTCAAACTGTGTGCAATAAATGCAGCAATTAACAGTCTATACCTATGCTGTTGGGAGTGCGGAGCGGGAGCGGGAGTGGGACCGGAAAGCGAAATTTTCAAAAGCTTCCGTTTTGGGAGCGTTTTTTTATATAATATATATTTTAATATATTTTGATGCATATATAGTAAAAAAAACATGTATTATGCCAAATAAGCGATAGAAAACATGAAAACATAGATATTCATATAACCATTTAGTACACATATTGATATAACATCAATCATCTAGGAGCTATAACTTATAACAATGTCATTAAATGATCAATGATCAATCATCAACAACATCAACCTTCAAATTTCAACATATAATATTTGCCATCAACAAACTTTATAATATAACATCAACCATGAAATGAAACAAAGCATCATAATATCATATTCAATACCAAAGAGTTGTAGGATGCAATAAAAGGTCAAACTTCAAAGACTAAAGTTCAGAGTAGGCCACAATGTTGACAAAATAGGCCATAATAAACATGAAATACAAAGTATTATGATACTATCTAGTATCTACTAAGCTTTCCGCTTGCCACAAGAAACTTCAAATTTCTTTTCTCGTGGTCTAGGTGGAATAGGAGCTGCTGGAAGTGATTGTGGAACATGAGAAGAAAATGAATGGCCCCCACGGATTGCCGGACGTTGTGAAGCTAAAGGAAAAACTCCTGCATCTGGAAACTTGCTGCTGGTTGGGGGTGGCATCTCTGTAGTATGAATTGGATCACCATCATGATCACCCAATAGTTCAGCCTCCAAGCGCTCTAATGCTATGGCTCCATCGTCCACATTAGCCTCCTCTGGATTGTTGTCCCAAGTAAAAAATGTTCTATCATTCTTGGCCGCCTCACAATAATGGGACAACAACCTCAAGTTGTAGTGCACATAAACCAAGCTTTCTGTGCGTTCTACATTCAAACTGTTTCTCTTGACATTGTGGATGAAGCTGTAGGTGCTCCAACACCTCTTTGCAGAAGAACTATTAACAACTTGTGAAAGCACCCTCATTGCCAATTTATGCAAATATCAGGCTCCAGAGCCATACATGTTCCACCAATGGATAGGATCCAATCTATCTCTATCTTTGGTTGCATGCAGGGTACCAAAGACTCCATGCTCATTGATGTTCGCTCAATTCACTTCGTACTTGAGCACACTCCTCCTCATCAGGGACCAACATGTCTAATGCAAGCATATACCCATTTTGCACCTCTGGATCTGTGTGTGGTTTTTTCCTAACTCCACCCCCAGGTGTAGGTTGGGCCAACCAAATTGGAGAATAATATTTTGGGGTAAGGACATATGCAAGGGCATGGAGTGGAACATTTAGATTATCCCACCTTTTGACCACATTTTATGAATATGGTCATACAAGATTGCATCTCTTTGCTCAACAATGTCTTTGATTTGACCAAGCATGTTATCCATCTGCTCATATACCTCCCCAATCATTGGCTGATTTGTATCTGCAAAACGAATCTTATTATAAACTGACTTGGTGAACTGCATAACATACCTAACCTGTGATCAGAATTGACCATCAAGAAGGGTGTCCTCCACCTCCTGAAAGTCATGTCTATCAGCTGCGCTTGCAGCTTTGTCTTTTAATTCTTGCCATGGATCACTTGAGACCATACTAGCCAATGCCTCTCTTACCTTCAAAAGCCTCTTGAAGGTGAGGTAGTAGCTAGCAAATCTAGTCTTTGCAATCTTCAATAGCTCCAACCTAGAGTGATTGTGAAAAATGTGGTGGGCCATGCTATGATTGGTAATAAATTTGATCATTTTCTTACCTCTCTTGTACGAGGCACCAATCCATCGATAATTAGGGTCCTTCATTTTAACAATATCATTCATCAAAAGGTTCAATGTGTGAACCAAACACCTTGACCAATGTGTGAACCACATACCCATCATGTTTCTTGAGTCAAGATGAGAATCACTTGTTTCCTGCAATAGAATGATGGAGAAGAAGAAATTGGAAAGAGTAGGAGAAGAGAACATTGCAAGGTTTAAATTTTTTAACACAGTGAACTATTTTTTCGAAAACAAACAAAGTGTGGGGTTTGGAGCTTACCTCTTTAGCTTTCCAATGGTAGTTGAATGTCTCTATGGAAGCGTTCAATCTCCCTTCCAAGCTCTCACAAATAGTAGCCTTCAATCTCCCCTTCAATCTCCCTTCCAAGCTCCCACAAATTTGCTTTCAAACAATTAGCAAACCCACTCAAGAACCCTAGCAAAGAGAAGTGAAATGCATGAAATGAGAAATAGAATGAGAGGAAATGAGTGAAATAGTGTTTTTATCTGCCAAATTAACCCGAAGAAAGTAAAAAAACCCAAGTGGAACCATGCATTGGTTCCACAAGCGAAAAAAAAAAATTGTTGCGCCCTTGCTTGGCGAAGCGCCGAGGAAGCATTTTCGGGAGCGTTTTTTTGCACTCGGGAGAGAAGCTTCCTCATTGCTCCCTAATCGCTCCCGAAAAAACCAGGGAGCGTTTTTTTTAGGGAAGTGCGATTCCAAAAAACGCTCCCAAGAGGAATCGAAGAGGAATCGCGCTTCCGAGGCCGATTCCTCATCGATTCCTTTGGGAGTGCAAATTGGGAACGAAGTGGGGAGGGGGGGGGGGGGGGGGGGGGGCAATTCCCCGCAGCCTAGGTCTATACAGCCCTCGAAATCTGTGCCAAATACACTGTGCTTGCTGCTGCTCTCTTCCTCGAAATTCGTGCCCGGTACCTCCATCATTACTGCTGTACGGCCCTCTCAAATCAGTGCATGCTCTCGCTGCCTCGGAATTTGTGCCTCTTCCCTTCCTTGGAATCAGCGTCCTCATCCTCTTTCTCTTTCTCTTTAGCTCTCCAAAGTTCTTTTACTCAATGTGTGTCTAAACTCTCCTAGAATTCTCTTTTTATTAAATGAGAGAATGACTGTCTTTTCATCTTCCAAGTGAATTTGTCTCTTTATCTTCCGAATGACTTTGTCTCTTCATTTTCAAAGTCACCTTCAAAGTCACTGGATGAGACAAGTTGCACTTATTGAATTAAAAATCATTTTCACTCACCAATTAATAAAAAGTCACATTAACTTTATAACACTAAAATTAATGTCTAGGAAAGTCACTTAAGTCCTTTCTACATGTATAGACACCAAACCTATGTAGAATACCTCCCGACCTATAAAATCCAACATATCACCATGCCATTGTTGTATTTAAGGTATGTAGGTATGCTGCGTTAATTCTGTTACCTTATTCATTGATCTACATGTCCGGTTGGTTTATGTGGCATCTACGATAAACAACCAATCACACAATCAATCATTGTGTTATTCTGTAGTACTGTGCACTATGTACATGGTATTAAGTTTTAACTAGTGGGTGTCTTATCTCTATTTGTTTGAAGTTGATTATAATGTACCAGTAAAAGTTGCTTCTCGGAGAAGACTCTTTTAACATGTTAAGCCAGGGAATTTCTTTTCAGTCTCAGGATTGGTATTCAGATGAATATGGAAACCATGTACAAGATAATAGTTTCTTACTCCAGTCATATATGGATGCAGGATCAAATGTAGCCCAAGCGAAAAAGATTGAAGAGGAAGCCAAAGAAGAGCTTGAAATCAAACCATCTGAGCCTGTTCTTGCCAACAGCAAAACTATGAAAAAGCGCAAGGTGAAAAAGGAGAAACCCAAGGAAGCGGAGGTTGGCACTACCGTGATTGGTAATAGACAAGAACAAACAGTTGAAACTACCGTGATTGGCAATAGACAGGAACAAACAGGTGAAGTTAATAAGGCAGAAAAAAGTGTTGTTGCAGATCCAAAAGCAGTGCTCAAGAAACTAGCTTCTCATCAAAAAAAGAAGTCTGGTAAAGAATCTGATGCAGCTGCCAAGGCTGCAGCAGCTGAAGCAGCTGCAAGAGCAGCAAAACAAGCTGCTGCCAAGAAAAAAGATAAAATGCACTACAATCAACATCCTCCCAAGTAAAGTGAAACCCATTATTGTTTTGGTACATGAGGTAATTTTGTTTAGGATCAGAGTTCATTTCAAGGCTGGTACCAAGAGGCTGGTACCAAGAGGCGAGCTAATTCTTTTAAAAGTATCAATATCATTTTTGTTGTTAAAGGGCAGTGGAACAGTGGCGGTCTTTCACCTTGAAGATTGTTCTGAAAATAAGGACTTTTATCATTCCTACGTTTAGTAGGATTTTGACATTAGAATAATTTTCCACAGAACTTAACTAGATGATTTCTCCAAGTTGAAATCTATCAAATCCAATAAGCAAGCCATATTGTTTTAAAAGATGGTTGTTGTAGATTGTTTTATTGCAAGTAGAGGGTCTCACTGTTCATGCTATCATTTTTGGGAGTAATGACGTTATTTTTAATGCAGAATGTGTAGCACTCAGGATTCTTTGAATTGTTCTGCGTTTGAAAATCAAGAAGCAGATTTACAGAACGAAAAAATCTCATTTGACCATCTGAAAAATAGCATAATCATCAATCTTTGCAATCCTAAAATATTGGCTGCCTATAGTATCATTTGTGGGTTGCCCAATGCATGGGTCTGTTGACATAGAACAACAAATACGTAAACGTGTTAACATATATATATATTTTAAATGATGATTTGCTAGATGTTCTGCTTCTTTTAAAGAGCATCGGCTAAACAGCAGACAAAACACAGTAATTTCTGGGCATGATTTTGGTGCAATTGCGAAAAGGTTCATGTTTTCACTTGGAACTAGGATCTGCTCATGGTTCCACCATGCTCCAAGCGTTTTGGGTGTCCAAATAACCCGATATCTACTTGGATCGAACCTATATCACCATATTTTGGTTGCTCAATGTATAGGTCTGTTGACATATAGCAACAAATATGTACACTTCAATATTCTATTTTTTAAAAATTATTATCTGCAAAATCTACTTCTAAAGAGCATAGGTTCAACAGCTGACAAAAAAATTCTGTGCATGATTAATGTGCGTTTCCAACAGGAATCTGGGGATGCATCATGGTTTCACTAGGGACTATGATCTGCTCACGTTTCCACCCTGCTACAAGGGTTGTGAATGTTTTTGAATGGATCGGTGAGATCAGAACTCATTGGATGGAACCATGAAGATAATTTTGCTGCAAAAGATATATTTTGTCTGCGGGATAGCAAGTGCTGTCATGACGTATTTTTCATGTATGTAACCTAATATCACATCAAATAAAATTAAAACTTTCTTCTAATTAGTTCCTATGTGGAAGTTGAGTGAATGCAAGGATTGATGTAAGATTTTGAAGCTGGACCGGCAGAAATCGACAACATTGCCATTCCCTTGTTTGGCTACGCTTTCTTCTTTCATCATATTCTTCTGATAGTTAAACATATTTTCTAAATATTTTTTTTGCCAAGTCATACTCCATTGTTAGAACATATAATGAAATTAATGGAGTGAGGATTACAAAAACCCAAAATCTTTAAGATCAAATCAATGGCATGAAGAACGCAACAAAAATAAGATATACAAGAGAAGAGGCCAGGATTGTATGGTGGGTTACATTGCATACTTGCTATGATGTTAGAGTTATTGCTGTGATGTTAGAGATATGCCTATATATGTACAATGAAATTTCAATATAGGGGTTGTTACATATGTGATGTTATAAGCTATCTTACTACAATATCCCTATGTTACGATTTCATTTCTCATTTATAAGGCATTCCCTACACTCAAATTTTTGACAATCTAAACTGGTTTCAATATAGGGATATGCCAATCTATCATGATATTGATATTATATGGGATATGCCAATCTATCTTGATAGATTGGCATATCCCATATAATATCAATATCATGATAGATTGGCATATCCCTATATTGAAACCAGTTTAGATTGTCAAAAATTTGAGTGTAGGGAATGCCTTATAAATGAGAAATGAAATCGTAACATAGGGATATTGTAGTAAGATAGCTTATAACATCACATATGTAACAACCATAAGTGGAAGATTACCTACAAGGCATAACATCGAAATAATCGATAATGCTAGAATTGGAGTGAGAGAAGCACTATCACATCAATCTGATGTCTTGAATCTCAAAGCAACTTTTGGTGTGGTTTAGTCTGATAAACCATCTTTATCTCACTAGAATCAATTTTCAAATACATTCATTAATAAGGATTGAAAGGTGTGAAGAATGCAACAAGAACACGATCTATAAGAGGAGGTCAGAATTGTATCTTGGGTTGCATTGAGTACTTGCTATGATGTTAGGGATATGTTTCACGTCCCCTCCTGTCAATCTGATGCAAGGAAGAGAACATGACTAACATTATGAGTTTATTTGGAAAACTCAGCCCCGTTCATGAATAACAATTTCATAATAAATAAAACTCATGTGTGCAGATTCATACTCAAATAAACACCGTAGAATGAAAACATTATCTACACACAATTGCATCATGCATTCAACATATCAATAACAGACATCAAATTAAAACATTGCAGAACATAAAATGGACATAATTTAAACCACAGAGAATACTTATCTTTAAGATGAAGCTGTCCATCCCACTGTGGGTGCAAAAGGATGGGACCGGCTCCAGGCCCAGTCACGTGCCCGCCAGTAGCAGCAACCACTTGCTCGCCAGCATGACCTGCCATGCGCCTGCCAGCATGATAGGCCACCCGCCTGCCCACATGCAAGCCCACCTGTTTGCCTGCTCCAATTCCGATGTTGAACACATGTCGACCTCCTTCCACGCGCCCCATGCAGACTCATAACTCCCCCCCGTAGGCTCTACGTTCGGCGCTCTTTCTCCCGTCTATTGCTTGACCACTCTTGCGTGCGCGACATCTTGTCTGCTGCAGTGTTCTGGCTATTATGGATCCCACGAAGTATGATGAATGGGGTTGTCCTCTCGCCTTCGTGACAATTGCTGGTAGCTCAAGTGAAGAGATTGGAGTTTACTTGCACTTCAATCAGAGATGCATTAGCATTGCAGATGCTCGGCTTCGAGCTTTACTGCACAAAGGCTCCCCTCCCAATCCGCTCCACCGGGCTTGGATCCTGAATTTTCGGCTCATTGGTTCTCTGCTCCTTGAATTTCGGCTCATTGGTTCTCTGCTCCTTGAATTTCGGCTCTCGGGTTCTCTGTTCCTTAAAGTTTCGTTTTCCACTGCTCTGCTCTTGGAAGTTCTTCTCTCGAGTCCTCAGTTTTCTGTTTTATAGTGCTTGCAGCCCCCGGGTCCTCAGCTCTCCCGACCCCTCGGTCCTCGGCGCTCTCATCTTCCAGGTGCTCGGTGCTCTCGGCTCCCCGGTTTATGTTTTCTTCGACTTTCATGTTCTTTCGCAGAGGACGCAAACATGCTGCCCACCAAAGAGGTTTGCACCCGCCACTCTGCAGAGCAGGGAAGCTCCTCCAATCCGTCGATGCGTCTCATGCTTGACGTAGTTGGGAAAGCCAGCAGGTTCCAAAAAGAAATTTCGGTAGGCTCAAGCTGAAATCCAGGACACTGAGGAAGATGCCAGGATTTTGTGCAGGTGCACTACCGATGAGGAAATTTGCAGTGGGTTTGAAGCCCTAGTTATCGACCCAGGGAACACCAGAGGTCGGACCACCCTGTACCAGAAAACGCTTGATTATCATTGGTCCTAGAAATTGGTGCTCAATAAAGCATTCACTGACAGAAACAAAGCTCAGGCCGAAATTCTCCTCCAACAGGATGAAATGCTTGATTGCTTGAAGCAGATACTGTTCAACTAGCAGCAGATCGCTCAGCACTTCGGGATCACTTTGGCTAAAGATTCGACTACCAACCCACCTAGGTTGGACAAATGGATTACATCAGTAACTAGCTATGTCTGCTCTTTTAGCTCAGTTTATACTTTTTTTGATACGATATTAGAGCTCTTTTGCTTGTTAGTAGCTCTGTTAATCTCCCTTTTTCAACAAAACTTTGGTTTCCTCGAGAGGATTACATTTCTAAACTCTGTTTCAAACTATATTTTGGGGTCTGTTTTCTCGATTAAGAGAGGGCTCGATACCACTTTGTCACTGTATATCTTGGTGAAGGCAATATAAGGTTCTATCTCTAGCTTACAAAAAAAAAAGATGAAGTTGTCCAAGCAATTGGCTATGTGAGAGCAACGTTCCACCCAACCATAGGTTTATGCTCAGCCTATATTCTTTCAGCTGAGAGACCACCCCTGAGCTGGGTTGTGTATCCACTAAGGAGGAACTAAATAGACTCACTCATGGCCATGGTTTCACACAAACAATCATGCTAAGCCAACACACAGTTGGGTTTATCAAGCATGCAAGAGACAAATGAGGAGGATGCTAAGCCAATGAGCTCAACCACAGAGCTACAGGCATCTCAACTAAAATCCAAACAACCTTGACACCCACAATACCTACCACACCCAACACAAGGATGGTCCCCTTCTCTACTACACAGTCCCTCAAGTGCCCCTTCCCTCTCGTGCTCTTTAGGGTGTGCATAGAAAGGTCCAAGCTACTAAATCCTTGAGATTCTAGCCTTCACTGGCCTTGTCAAGCAATTCTAACCTCTGTTCTATCCTCTTCTCTGTCATTCACGCTTGGGTTTTCTCAATTCTGTGGCCAAATGACTATGTCCTGTAATTGGCTTTTCGGACTATCAAATCGGGGTTTTCCTATGGATTTATGGGCATCTAACACTCTCAAATTCACCCCAAGGTTCAGGTCTATGGATCCCCCATTGGATTTCACTGTCCACACAAATTTCTGGGTGTTTTTGGTACTTCAAAACGTGGCTTAATTCAGAGTTGCGATTTTTGGTTTTTCTTACTGTTGGGCATGTGTAATGGATGAAAACTGATGCTCTGATCATCAACAATGGAATGAAAATGAAGAAAAACGAATTCCCATGAGGTAGGGTGACTTGTGGGTCAAGGAAACAGAGTCCATACCCTGTCATATGAATTTCTGAGTTGCCCATGCTCCATTGAAGCCATGGACTGATTTCTTCAACCACTTCCTTACAACAGAATTAAATGTCAGCAAGAAAAGTCAAATGGGTTCTCATGATGACATTTGGCAGCATATGGTTCAACCCCACAACCCCCTCACCACTCCCTAGTGGATACAGATGGCCCCCTCTTATTAGTTGCTTCCATAGCCAGGTTTTGGTATTTTTATTGCAATATTAATATTTACATCATTTTACAATGTTCCATGGCTTAATAGCACGTGGATAACGTAATATCAAATACTTGCATTTTTAAATAAAATCCGAGCATCTACTAGTGGGGCCTTGGCCTTGGGCTCCACACTAGGGAAACATACATCGCATGTATACAATATTTACATTAAAAGCCAATATATCATAATGGTCAAAATGTGGGTATTAAAATATGTTAATACATGTAGAATAAAATTTCAATATAGGGATATGTCAATATAGCACGATATTGAAAGTAAGGTAGGATGTTATCATAATAACTTGGGCACTTCACCTTAAAACCGATTTGGATTGTCAAAACTTTTAGTGTAGGGAAATGCCTTATAAATGAGATATGTATTATATTTTCATTTATGTGGGATTAGTCACCATACACAAAGTTTAGAAGATGAATATTAATTTGGAATGAAATCCCAACATAGGGATACTGTAGCAAGATGACCTACAAGGCATGATATTGTATGATACTGAAATCATCGGGAATGTTAGTATTGGATTGAGGGAAGCACTATCACATCAACCCAATGTCTTGCATCTCAAAGCCAACTTTTGGTATGGGTAAGCCTTACAAACCATCTTTATTTTACTAGAATTCAATTTTCAAATACATTTCATTGATAACGATGGAAACAGAAGTGCCTAAGGAATTTAAATGAGACATGCTATGGTTTGTGGATGCTTCTGAATAACTTGAAACCTACTTGGATCGAACCTATAGCACCATATTTTGGTTGCCCAATGTACATCATATTTTGGTTGCCCAATGTATAGGCCTGTTGACATAGAGTAGCAAATATGTACACTTGTCAATATTCCAATTTTTTAAAATGATGATTTGCTAAATGTTCTTCTCTTTCTAAAGAGCACAGGTTCTGTGCATGATTAAAGTGCATTTCCAACATATGGGGATGTATCATGGTTTCACTAGGGACTATGATCTGTTCATGGTTCCACCTTGCTAAAGGGTTGTGAATGTCTTTGAATGGACTGGCCAGTTGACTCATTGGATGAAACCATGAAGATGATTTTGTTGCAAAAGGTATGTTTTGTTTATAGATAGATAAGGCCTTCTTTAAGGTGCACGCACTGTTATGGACATATGTGTCTTGTATGTAAACCTAATATCACATCAAACAAAATTGTAATGATCTTTTCATTACTTTTTGTGGAAATTGAATGAATGCAAATATTTATGTGAATGAGATTTTGAAGTTGGACATGCATAAATGACAATATTGACATTTCCTTTGTTTGGCCATGCCTTCCTCTCATCATTTTCTTCCGATGTTAATTTTTTTTCTCAAATTTGTTTGCAGAGTCATCTCTATGGTTAGAATTAATGATCAAATTAAACATTTAAGATCAAATCAATGGCATGAAGAATGCAACAATAACAAGATCTATAAAAGAAGAGGTTAGGATTTGTATTTTGGGTTACATTCCATATTTTCTATGATGTTCAAAATAATGTCGATATATGTAGAATGAAATTCCAACATAGGGATATGCCAATGTATCATGATATTGAAAGTGAAGGATGATGCTATCATATCAACTTGGGGACTTCAATATAAAACCAATTTGGATTGACAAAACTTCTAGTGTAGGGAATGCCTTATAAATGTGCTCTATATTATATTGTCATTTATATGGGATTATTAACCACTTTCACACAATTTAGAAGAGGAAAAATTATTTGGAGTGAAATCCTAATATAGGGATATTGTAGGAAGATAGCTTATGACATCACACATATAACGACCATAAGCAAAAGACATCCCACAAGGCTTGACATTGAAATCATTGAAAATGTTAATATTGGAGTGAGAGAAGCACACTATCACATCAACCCAATGCCAACTTGCATCTCAATAAGCTTTTGATGTGGGTAAGCCTTACAGACCATCTTTATTTCACCATAATTCAATTTTCAAACACATCATTAATAAGGATGGAAGTAGGAGTGCCTAAGGAATTTAAGCATGAGACTCACTATGGTTTGGTTGAAGTAATGCATACTATAGTTTGGTTGAAGTAATGCAAACTAGGTATAATTGAAATTTGTTAGCAAATTAGTTTGTGATGGTTGTTTTGAAATTGATGAGCATAGTTGGAAATGAAATATCACGATATATTTCATTAGCATAGGGATGAAAGTGGACTATTGTGTCTTGGATAGGGGTGATATGCAAGTTGGGGTTCATGTGGTCTGCCTTAACTTTTTTTATTTAGGTGAATAAGGCTTGGATCTTTCCTGTGTGATTATCAGGTCATCTCAATTGGAAATACACATATGTGGAGGGTTGATTTTATTAGATAAGGATTAATCAAATCAAACAATCCAACCATGGGCATGGCCCAAGTAAGTTGTAGGACCTTAAATTAAAAAGCAAAAGCTTGTGTTTCTATGGCTTAAAAATGGAAGAGATATCTAGTCTCTATGAGTAGAAGATATATGCTAATGCAATTCTAGATATGTTGAGCTACATTTAGCATTTGCCTCTTTTAAAAAAATTATTTGCAAAAAAAAACTATTTTAAATTTTTTGATTTCTTAAACTTATTAATATTTATTTATTATTTGATAGTACATTAGAGAATGGCATAGGTGTGCACATAACATTGGAGTCATTAGGGTTCCATTTCTATTTGAAGTAAATGTCTTAAGACAAAAGATATACTTAAGGATCCCAATTGTGGTAGAAATTTGGGTGGGAAAGATGTAGACATTTGATTATAATAATAGTTTATTTATGTAATCGAACCAAAGTTATTATAATATATAAGATTTTATGAAAACTTTCATTGGATAGCAGAATTTCTAATTAATGGTACTGTGCTACAAGGGGTTGATATAATTTGCATTTATAAGCAGTTGTGTTAAAGAGGGACAAGTCATGGAAGGATACACAATCGTCATTGAAATGATTTAGAGTGATATAGAGACTTGATTATAGTTAATGGTGTGTGCAAGGGAAGCAAAATTAGTAGGTGGAGTTTGACTAGTGAGCATATTACAAGGTTGTGAATAAGAAAACGTTGATGTGAATATGTCTTAGCTATAATATCTTGAGAATGTTGGCCCATAGAGGTGAACATGTTAAGAAACTAAAAAAATTGTGCCTACGGTTGATTTAATTCTATTGCATAGTTGGGTATCTTGTGTAGGTATTGGTGCTTGGACTAAAACACATATACAATGAAAGTCAAAATGCAAGTGTAGGCATAGGTGTAGAAGTATTCAACGAAAGCCAAAATGAAAATGTAGAAAATGTAACCCAAGAAGAAATAAAACAAACTCATAAAAGATGCATGAAGCTAAATAATGAAGGATTAGCATGGGCATGATAAATACATGAGGATGAAAATGTTCAAAAGTGCGACATAGCATGTTTGAAAAATAATGTTTAAATTAATAATGTACACTTTTGAGTAGTGCAACAAAAAGAAACACACCAAGGACACGGGAAAGGAAAACTCAAGAAGACAATATGCATGAAAAATTAGGATTAACAAACATGGAAGTAGATATGAGAGCATACTGATTTTGCCCAAAATAAGATATACTTTAAAGGTTGGATGAAACATGTCTAAATTAGCATGAATGAACAACATGGGCAAGGCAAGCGCACATGCACAAAAATGAAGTGACAGAGGAAGAAAAAGGTTTGGAAATTTTGGAGTTCTAAAATTTGAAGAGTTTAGAAGTCAAATAATTGGAGTAGATAGTGGGATATGATAGCAGAGGAAGTACAATAGAGAGAAAGAATTTAAAGAAACTCAAGATGCAAGTGCAGAAAGTGTAAGCCAAAAAGAAACAAAACAAACTCATAAAGAAAGCATGAAGCCAATGCCAGTTCCTTTACAATTAATGCAAATTCAGAAATTCCACCTCGACCTTGAGGTTTTCCTAATCTAATTCTTATGAACTTTAGTGATAGATCAAAAATTAAATTACAATAACAAACACTTTATTTCTTTTCAACCTAATTCACAAGGCCATAGGATTGTTGGATTGTTGGTGTAGTTGGGAGTAGATACACTTTATACATTAACTAGATACCTCCCATGTGTACATATACCTCCCAGTTGTGTATTAGGATTGTCATGATGAATCAAATATTTGTAAATATTTATGTTGGAAATAATCAAATGGTCTAAGATGTTTTTGTAAGGATCATATGAGGGGCTATGATTCCATTAGACGGGAAGAGGAAAAGAGGCATATGGGAGAGTAAATCCTATTTTTCCAAGGGTTGGCCTTATTACTCATCCATTTCCTACCATGTGCCTCAAATAAGAAATTTAATTATTTTGACCTATATAATCTAATCATTGAATCCATCCGTGAGATTGGTGGGAAACACTTCTCATGAAGTTATGGAATAATTATTTTTTAGGAAAAATTAATACACCATGGAATCCTATCCATTGCTAATTACCATAATGAGAAAATAATGATAAATTAGCATTATGATGAGGAAATTTTAGACATTAGATTGGAGAGGATGGTTGTAGTTGAGTGTAGAGGATAGGAAATATGTGAACACCCTATCCATTATATATTTTCTACTCTTAAATGCTTGAGAATCAATGAATTGATTTTACAATAGGTTCTCTAAAAGCGTATATCATGTTGGACTCTTTCTATACACACTTAAGAGAATTGTAACTGTTGTGTATTCTAAGCAACTATTGAGCCAATACAAAGTACAACTTCCATGCAATGTTGTGTGTAGTACTAGAAGAGAGTTGCATGGCTATCATGACTAAATGAGACACTTGTAGTGCTTTGAGGCGAGCAGATTGGCTAAGAATGCAAGCAAATGGGTTGGGTTGAGAGAGTGTAAACCTTGTAGGTGTTTCCTTCATCTTGGTGGTCTCATAGCCCAACTTGGGTGTGGTATCTACAACTAATACCTAGGATTTGGTGGAAAAATTCTCTTACACATCTAGTTGCTTGGACCTTCTTCAATTAAAAGATAAGTATTATGTGTTGTCTATGAACATGAATGATTGTATATTTATGTCCAATCCTGAATATGAGTATTTATGCATGTTGTTGTGTGAATATAATTGTTACTTCTCCTATGATTTACATTTATGCACCTGCACATGCATTTCATAATCTATTATTCTCGAAGGCTTAAACCAACTCTAAATTCAAATAATTGCCTCCATGGGGTGAAATTTTGTATGAGGAAGTTCATAACTATCCATCTCGCGTTTAGAGTAATGCATATGCATGCTACAATTTATATTTGACATGATCCAATGTGTACTTTTTCTCATGGTCATTATTCTACAATCCTTCATGGATCCACAATGTAGTTGATTTGACAACTATCTTGTTTTCACTAGAACAAGGGTATGCTTGCCTCAAGGAAGAGAGTAATCTAATACATTTTTTTGTCTACAAATATCTTTCAAATTTAGGATATTGTTGCATTATGCATGCTTCCAATTATCTACGCCCTATACATATTATAATTTACTTTGGCCATCAACCTCTCTTCTAACCTATGAAATTACAAGGGCATATTCTATAGCATTATTTGAAAACCATTGATGTTTTGATTGGCCTTTTAGCATACAATTTATATCTCACTATAGTCAATATATATATTAATTTTTATTTTTCTTCATACATGTGTCTTTCATTCAAGTAGCATGTGGGTACCTACATTTTTTGTTTAACAAAAGTGAAGGTATATCATTAAAAAAAGGTGCATTAACTATCTACCATGAAGTGTAGTTTATGAGAATTTTCCACTTATCCAATCCTAATTCCCATTAGGATGAACTCAACCAATTTCCAATGGTATAAATTGAATTTAATTGTTAGAAAAATGGAAACTTATTAATTGAGCACCCTTATGCTAGAGTTTTGATTTAGAGATTCACTTATATTTGTATCATCGTCCATTTTTATAGGAATCTATACTCCTAAACTTTATCATCTTACTAAAAGATTTGTGACCTAAATCCGTGATGATTTTCTCATCCACAAATAGAAGTGTTATGAAGGGGAATTTGGATTCTAGTAATGAAAGTGTTGAAAGGGAACTATCAAGTATCCTTATGTTTTCTATTAAAGCATTAATAAAGTATGGAGTACTCTCTCCCTACCCCACCACTATATATATACCTATATAGTATATATACCTTCTAAAGTATTCATAAAGGGTTGGTGACTGAGGGAAGATAGATACCTTCTAAAGTTTTAAATGACAATGTGTTACCTCAAAAAAATTGGAAATGTTGTAGTGCATTACGCGCCAAATTGTTTTGGGTTTGCAATGTAAAGTTCACAGAAATATAAATGTAGTTAAGGCAAAAATCCATACTTTTACATTACATCTCATCCTTCAAGTAGTATTTCGGCACAAGGTCGGGAAGAGTTCTTGGAACATAAATAAAAAAACCAACTTTATGAGATCAATGAAAAAAAATTAGAATTCTTTTGAATTAGAGTTTAGAATAATATTACTTGTGAAAAAGTCTGTTCTTTTCTATTTACTGTGTTAAAGAAAGTAATGGAAAATATAAAAAAATATAAACTAAAAAAACATATATATATATAATAAAATAAAACAAAACATATATATATAAAATAAATTGTTGGTAAAAAATGTTTTGTTGGTAAAGTTTTTTGGATGTGTTTATTTAGGTGTAGTTGAAGATATTTTACTTTTTAATGGAGTTTATAATTTGACAAAATTTGTGTTTGTTTTGAATGTTGTAAATAAATGGTGCGTATATATATGTATATATATACACACATATATAATAAAAATAAATTGTTGATAAAAAAGTTTTGTTGGTGAAGTTTTTTGGATGTGTTTATTTAAGTGTAGTTAAAGATATTTTCCTTTTGAATGAAGTTTACAATTTGACAAAATTTGTGTTTGTTTTGAATGTTGTTAATAAAGGTCATTTTTTGGTGTGTGTGTGTGTGTTCCTCATTCATTATTCCAAGCTCGGAATGGGTAGCTATGAATTCCTCATATGAAATTTGTATAATGATGACCCATATTCGATTTGAGAACTAATTAAGCCTCTAATTAGGGTCATGACTTAAAGAAATGCACCTACATATGCATGAATATAAAACACAACACAAAATTCTTAACATGAAGTAAATATAATAATCGCATATTCATAGACAACACATCATATTTATCTTTTAATTTAAGAAAATCCAAGAAATGGTTTTGTAAAAGCGATTTTCCACCCAACCTTAGGTATCAAGTGCAAATACCACCCCCAAGACAAGTTACGAGACCACTAGGGTGAAGGAAACACCTACAAGCTTCTCTCTCATCCCAAAACCCATCTTCTATCATTTTAGTGAACCCACTCACCATTGTGCACTATAGACATTTCATTCAGGGATCTTAGCCATGAACCTCTCTTCCCCTACCCCATAATACACATAAAAGGCTTACTCTTTCTTCGCTCAATAGTTCCTCATCATACCCAACCCTTACAATGATATCCAGTGTGTGCATAAAGAGTCCAACATATTGTATGCTTTCAAGGAACCTCCTATAAAGTCAATTCATGGCTTCTCAAGCATCCTAGAGTATAAAATAAGTAGTGAGTAAAAGTTTCCTATATTTCATAGTCTCTCTTGTTGGGCTAGGTAAAGTTTTGCGCAGTTTTGGTGTGAACAAGATTAAGGCGAAGTGGTCCGATGAAGAAGGGTCAACTCCGACATAGCGGTCGAGAATCTAGGAAGATGGGCATTTTGACTATGTCAAGGGCGGAGTTGGGTAAGTTAGTTAGGAGTTTTTGTGCACGTACATTTATGAGTGGGGTAGTGGGAGCGGGGAAGATTGCGTGCGCCCTATAAATATATAATGGGTTGGTATTTTTGGGGTTGTTAGTCAGTTGATAGTTTAGTGTTTATTTGATACTTAGTCTTTTGGTTAGCCTTGTTTTGGTATGTATGGTGAAGATATTGTATGCTATGAGGAACAAGTCACATGATATGTAGGGTGTGTGTGCAGACCCACTGTAAAAGAATGAAAAATATGTAAGTTGTTGTAAAAACATAAAGTGATTATTTTGACTATGAATCGTGAATAAAGAAAGTGATTTTGTGGTTTTCTCCTGGTTGGGTTTCCATGTTACATCTGGTGTTCAATGTGCGTGTATATTGTGATCATCAGTTGTGTATTTTGTTACATGTTGAATATTGTTGAATAAGTGTTGATCAATGTGTATGAATGATATGTTAATGAACATATGTCACAGTTAGTTAAATGATATACATGCAATCCTATGAATTGTTAAGTAATGTGCTCTATCAAACTCTAGAATGTCATGATTGTTAGTTTTTTGCCGCACCCCTTCGCTACTGCAGAAATATGGTTCCTATAATTCCCATAGATACCTCAGGTGAGACTTTACTTGCTTCACAGGTAATGCCGAAATGGTCGGTGTCTTGTGGTTTGTTGTTGATTAGCTGAGTGAACCCCGGGTCAAAGTAAAATTGTGCCAACAAATGGTTATGTTGCCGAGAGAAGCAAAATGTTGTCATGGAGGCCTTGATTGAGGATGACATTAACATCCTATATGATCATACGCCGGAGGTCGCAAAAGAGATATCCAAGTTGGCCGAGGAGAAAAATTTATAGGTATTTCGGGGAGTGACAGATCAACTAGAAGGTCTACAATGAGCTATACATGGAATTAATATAGCCCTAGTCCAGCTGGGAGCTGCACAACAGACATAGGAAAGAGAAAATGAGGAAGCGATGCCCCGGGCATCCATTGCTACGACGAGAAAGGCAGTACAACCGCTGCCACAAGCGTTAAGTTTTGGCAATCTATGATTATAGGAGCAAGCTCATCAACTGAGCTATATTGATATGAAATTGTCAGTATTACCCATGTTTATGCTACATAACCTTCAGTAGTATGTTGTAGAGGAGATCAAGGTACAAGAAGAGAAAACTTATGGTGAGTGTGAAAATCCTCATAGCAGATCTAAGAGATGATGTATACCTCACAAGAGTAATTATGATTTAGCAGGAAAATAGAAGAAGAGTGAACAATACAGTATAATGAGCAACAGAATAATATGGTACAGTAGAACTCAGATAGAAGCAATAATACTTCACACACACTAGCTAATTAATCACAATATGGACAAATAAGTAGTACAAGCATGAGAATTCGAATGCCTAAGGTGGCAATTCGAATTAGCCTTCATGGAGTGATCAAAGGATCACTGGAGTGTCATCGGAGCACAACTAGGTGTCCTCATGATCATCAGTGGAGTCATCAATGCATAAGTAACTATCAACTGTCAGTCAAACTGAGTCTAACTAAGTGTAGTAGGTGTAACTGAATGTAACTAGCACATGGAGACACTAACTGCATGAAGGAGGCTCAGTGGAGGATGCAGTAGGAGCTTCCTAGAGTTAGAACAGGCAGTTTAGTCTCACTGGAGGTCCATCGGAGTGATAAGGTCAGTAAAGAGTTAGTTAATCCTTAAATAAAGGAAGTAACTGAATATAACTGGACTGGTAGGTGAAAAAGGTGCCCTTGTCATGCAGTGGAGCAAAGGAGGGCGCATTAGTCACTGGGAGGGATGAAACTGCAAGGAAAGAAGCTCTCGAGGCTAGCTCACTGAGGGCTAGGTGCTGGTGCTGATGACTGGAATGCATGCAAACCTTAATATTTGCATGGATGACTGAAAATGAAAACAATGGAAATGCTGCTAGGACTAGGATGGAGTATAGGAATATCCTAACAGTGAGATGATCAAGTATCGTATGCAACATAGTACACTGTAAGAGGAATATGAGAAGTTGCAAAACGAATGGGAAGAAATTGCTAAAGAGAAGGAACAACTGCAGAATGTTTTCGTGGTCGATTTTTGCGCAGTACTTGAAGCTAAGGTAGTTGAATATATGGCTATTGAAGAAAGATGATGAGAATGACCAGAGTCCTTTTAGGGTTTCACGACAAGATTGGAGAACTAGAGGTGAGGTTAGTACCAATCACTTCACCAAAAGTGACAACACTACTCAGTGAGGAATTCACTGAAGCTATTAAAGTTATCAAAGGACGTGAAGGAGAATGTGGTAGATTATTTGAAGATGATACGTAAGCATGGGCAACACTACTAGATGATGCGGAGCTCCAGGACATCAATGTCGGGCTAGAGGAGACACATAACAAAATGAAAAATCTAAAGAGTCAGTTGAAGACTCTATCACCTTCTGGAAAAATGGTTAAAGTGGAGGAGAACAAGAAGTTGCAGCAGGAAGTTAATCAGCTGAGAATCGAATAGCATAGGAAAACTAAGTTGGTCAAATAGCTACAGGGTGAAGCAGAGAAAGTACTACAGATCATCACTGGTGCGAGTAACAAAGTCCAAAAAGTAGAATGGAGTGAAAAGCAGACACATGTTCACCTTATTGGGGAGATAGTACAACAAGTGTGTCAGCATTGAGACGAAGTTCAGCAGACTGTTGAGGAGTTGAAGCAGAGGTTTGCAGAGTTCTAAGCGAAGTCCAAGGCTCTAGCACTGCAACCTTGAAGTGGCTCGGGACGAGCCACATGTGAGTGTTGGGGGTCTGTTGGGCCAGGTAAATTTTTGGATAACGTTTTGTGCAGTTTTGGTGTGAACAAGGTTAAGGTGAAGTGGTCCGATGAAGAAGAGTCAACTCCGACATAACGACCAAGAATCCAGGAAGATGGGCATTTTGACTATTTCAAGGGCGGAGATGGGTAATTTAGTTAGGATTTTTTGTCCACATCATTTTTGCACGTTGCTTCTCTCTATCGTCGTAGTTGCCCTGCTAGTGTCCCGCGACATCATTGTGAACCCCGCACTGGTGACCTGCGACGGTCACTCTATGCATGAACACAAACTGTGTCGATCTGTTAATTTTGATGTAAGGGCATCCCCCCTCCATTTTTTATTTTGAGTTTTGATTTGGTGTGAAGACCCCTCTGTGCTGCAAGATCCAGTCATAGACCTTTTTTATTTGTGTGTTGAGAGTGTTTGGATTTTGTCTGGATTTGTATTGGGCCCCATTTTTTAACGAGCTTAAGTTTGGTAGTGGTGGACACTTTGGGTTCCCCCACCTTCATCCACTTAACCTTGCTCTCCCTCCCTTCCCCACCTGATTTGGTCTTTGCATTGCATCTGACCCCAAACTTCTTTTTGCACTTGTTATTTAGCTTCGTTCGCATTCAGTTGTTTGTTTAATTTCTTGGGTGTTTTCAGTCCACATGAGTGATTGTCATTTTCTTGATATTTCCTAAGTGTTTAGAGTGTTGCAAATCAACTTTCTTTTTCAGTTTTTCGTGCTTTAAAATATCATTGTTATCAAGTTATAATCTTGGCATACCATTGGAAAATTAAAGGTGCATCATTTTTACTGTTTTCAAATACATTTGAAAGTTATTGTAGAAATTGCTTCATGCATTGGACTTGGTCATTTATTAGTATTTTGGAAAAGTTTGAGAGAAAGAATTAATCATTTGTGCTTTTCGGGAATTATGAATCATTCATTTTCTTGAAAAATTCGAGTGAGATCAAGTTTTTACAAAAGTGATTCCATGTTTGGAGAAATTGTATGCATTCTTGATTTTTTATGCTTTTAAGCCATTATAGTGAAATTGAAAAGTTAGAGTGCTCTAGATAGGAAATTTTTCTCTTTTCATCTCTTAGTTTTTTATTCAAAAAGACAAAAGAAAATGTTTAGGATTTGGTTTGATGCTTGTTGATTTTTGTGTGTTTTGCTTGGAAAAACGGAAAAAGCGAAAATAATACTTTTGTTATCAAATTTGATAGATTTGGGATTGTGTTGCATTTGGTTGCTTTGGTATAATCACTTGGAAAGAAAATTATCCCACCCATATATAGATTTCATGAAAAGAAAAGTATATTTTATGCATGTAGTTAGGGCTTGCATTTTGTTTACATTTATGTACTCACCTCATGCATTCACCTAACCGTCCAGATAAAATTAACGGTAGAACTAGGGTAAAATATTTAGTAACGTGTGTGTTAAGTTAGAGACGTGTTCTGGCGTCGTATAATGTGGCAGCTTTCATTACTTTCGAGCACTGTATTATGGGGGTATTGCAGTCTTCCACGTACTTATCGGTATATCGAAGCTCTTTCACGTACCAACCAGGTATATTGAATCTCTTTCACGTACCCACCAAGTACTTAGCGTACTTGGCGTATATCGAAAGGTGTTTCACGTACTCGGTAGTATATAGGAAGGTCTCATGCCATACGGTTGTGCATTAGACAACACCACTACGGATTTGAGCTCCCACGTACCTTGAGTATATCGGGAGACACCATTAAGATTCCTGAAACCAATTGAGTTAACCATTTACCGTCTTGGCAGAGCAATACACCGAGAACAACACTGGGGGAGATTACTACGCATGTACTGTCCAGGTAGTCGGGTATTTAGGCAAGGGTACGGTCCCAATCCTCCTTGTTGTGTTTTACTGTTGGACCCTGCGGTATATAGCGATTTGCGAAGCCTTGACAATCCTGTGAGGTTCCAAACTTTTGAATCCACTCCTATCACATATATTTGCTTGCGGCCTTAGTTTGTGTAGGATTTTTCTAGACTGCTTTTCTTTTGTTTAGATTTCCCAAGAGAAACTCTTGTTTCAATCACTCTGGCTGACTTTCCTTGGAGAAGGTCTCGTAGGATTCAAAAATTACCGCCCGAATATCCCCTTAACCAGGAGGTAATTTCAAAGGTAAGGATGGACCCACAAGCCACAGTCGTGTCACCTGAAGTCGAAAACCCTACTTTGAATATTGGAGCACATATGTCCCCTCCAGATTAACCTACCTCCAACCCCCCACAGGGCGAAGAGGCGGGCACTTCCACTTCACGAGACCTACCTTCCGTTTTACCGGGAGAGCCTGGATCAATGGAATGGTTAAATCCACCCCAGGACGACCCTGCAGCAGCTGTTGGTCCAACAACAACCTATTGGACATCATATCTAGGCCACCCCGTGGCCCATTTTTCCATTGCATCCCCACCCAGTTGTCCTACTCTTAACGAGGTCTTCGGACCCATTCGTGATCGCTTGGATCGATTGTGTGCCATGGGTGATGAATTTCGAAGACACAGTCTTTCACGAAGGGTTGAAGACCCGACGTTACCTTCTTATCAACCACTCCCAAGTCGTTATTTATCTTTTGAGTCACCATAATCATCCACACAACATGTGACCACTTCTGAATTTGGTCAACCATCACTTCCTGCACATTCACCCCTTAGACAGGAGACCAGTTCTACACCTCCAATGACCCAACCTGTTGAAGGGCAATAGTCCAACACACTTATTACTACCATGGTTACGTTACCCATTCCTCCCCCACCTCAAAACTCACGGGGAGGATACTCTTTACCCCCTACCTTCCTTACCAGTAATGTTAATACTGCAGTAGATAATCAACAACCCGTGTTGGGTCAACCTTTGATTAGTGGTTAGCAAGTTGTTGCAAGGGGGAAACCCCTGTCTCTTAACCATAATACTGGAGGAGGGGTTCCCATCGGTCCTTCCATTGGAAATTACATACCTACCTGACCTTCCACTATGGGATTATCTCATGTTGGGGGACCATCCAATGTAATTCAACCACCATAGAGTCAAGCGTATCCAGGTTATCTTAACCCTGTGTCGAGACAACTCAATCCCGAAAATGCACTCTACGGGGTACCCTACCCCGGAAATACATACACTCTATGGGGGTAGCAAAATGTTTTACAACATGGACCCCCACCTACAATCCCTCAAGTCCCACCACCCATGTTTGGTCCACCCCCACTTCCTATTGGAGGTGGCGGGCTCACGCACAATTCCAGAGGAGGCGGACCTCTACCTTCTGGCGGAGGACCAACTCATTCCGGCTATCATGGCCCACCCCCTTGGTGGCGGAGGTGGAGGCCCTCCCCCTTCAGGTGGAGGTGAAGGACCACCCCCTCGGGTGGTGGTGGACCTCCACCTTATGGAAGAATCCCATCCCATCCCGGTGGTGGTGGTGGAGGACCATCTCGTCTCGGTGGTGGTGGTGGAGGACCATTCCATCTTAGTGGTGGTGGTGGAGGACCATCGTACCCTAGTGAAGGTGGCGGAGGAGGCCCTTACCCTTCCGGTGGCGGTGGTGGGCCACCACCTCCTCCCGGTGGAGGCGGTGGAGGCCCACCCTATCCCGGTGGTAGCAGCAGACCACCACCTCCTCCAGGCGAAGGCAGTGGAGGTCCATCCTATCCCGGTGGTAGTGATGGACCCCCACCATTTGGAGGTGGGCCCCCACCTTATGGTAACGAACCACCTTATTATGGTAATGGACCACGTTTTTATGGTGGCGGACCTACTTACGGTCTAGGTGGAACACCCCCTTACGATCAGTTGCCTCCGGGGACACCTTGCAACTAGTCGATTCAAGGTCCTACCGGTCCATACATGCCTTATTAGTACTATCAGTACCCCCAGCCGAACCAACAGCTTCCATTTTTGGCTACTTTGGACTTACCCGACTTGTCTCATCTGACTAATGATCCCATTTTCCACGGACATAACTGGCCACCCATTCCGGTTATGCTACCATCAGATATCCCCAAATTTGTTGGCAAGCCTGGTGAGGATCCCAAAAACCATGTGATGACATACCATCTATGGTGTTCATGCAACTTCTTGATGGACGACTTGATCCGTCTTAGTTTATTTCAACGGAATCTCACCGGCCCAAATGCTAAGTGATATATTGAACTACCACCCAATTCTTTTCCAGATTTTGTTAAATTTTCAGTATTAAATCACAATACTATAGGATCTTTGCTGAGAGAATAACATCTACAGTATATCAATGCATGACAATCATAATATGACAAGCATCACAAGCATCACAAGAATCAAAAGCATAGAGACACGAGACACAGAGTTTCCGTGGGGAAAACCCTAAGGTGAAAAACCCCACAACTTCCTCAGAGATAGAGAGAGCAATGGCTCAACCAAAATACAACCAAACAACACTGAGATAGTCTCCTAGCAGATGATCCTCCTCCTCCTCACTAGTGCGCTACTTTTCAGAGAGAGAGATAGATGCTTTTCCGAGTGAGTAAAATAGAGATCTCCTATCTCTATTTATACTCACCTTTTTGCCCAGTGACCTACTGGGGCCGACTTGTCTACTTTAGTACATCCACATTATCTTATATATTAAATAGGGCCGACCCCATAAGGTGGTCTAATAACCCATCGGCAAGTACACACACTTGCGACACTTGTCAATCCACATGACGACACTTCCTTATAGAGGAATAACACATCTCTTATAAGAGTACAATAAATATATATATATAATACACTGATGAAATACATTCCGAAGTTACATATACATCAACACTCCCTCTTAACTAGGAAGGTATTTCTCGACACAGATCTGCTAGACAAGTCTTCTTCTCTGGATCATCGTCATCGATGCATCGTCATCATCATCGTCACTGCTGCTGCTATCTCATCCAATCTTTGTCTCTACTCATCATAGGAAGTTCTACAGAGCCAGTCCTTTTTCATACTGGATGTAGGCCCACCACCTGCAGGTCTTCGTCATCACTGGCCATACTTTGGAATCCTCAGAACTTTTACATGCGTCACAAAACCTCAAAAGAGTATTTTCCAGATGTACCAGGGCACAGATTATATGCCATAGGCAAAACCTCGAAAGACCATCTGCAAATCTCCCAGGGCACAAATTATATGTGACCTCACCACAAAACCTCGAAAGAGAATCCCAGGACTGATTACGAGCACACGGCTCAACCTATCGGATCTCCCAGGGCACAAATTACATGTGGTCACCACAAAACCTCGCAAGAGCATCCCAGGACTGATTACGAGCACACATCTCAACCTATCGGATCTCCCAGGGCACAAATTACATGTGGTCATGGAAAAACCTCGCAAGAGCATCCCAGGACTGATTACGAGCACACAGCTCAACCTATCGGATCTCCCAGGGCACAAATTACATGCCATAGGACAAAACCTCGAAAGAGCATCTGCCAGATATCCCAGGGCACAAATTACATGCCATAGGAAAAACCTCGAAAGACTATCTGCAGATCTCTCAGGGCACAAATTATATGTCCTCCCAAGCAAAACCTCGAAAGAGCATTTGCCAGATGTACCAGGGCACAAATTACATGCCATAGGAAAAACCTCGAAAGACCATCTGCAAATCTCCCAGGGCACAAATTACATGCTTATCTGCACAACCTGATCCACGGCCACAGAGTATCAAACTGATACTCACCATACATCATCCTGATGTATCCATGATCATCCTGATCATCATCACTGCAACGTCCTGCTGCATGTTATCTGGAGCAACATCCTGAAGCTCGTCATCTATGATCATCCTGACCATCACTGCAACATCCTGCTGCATGTCAACATACCTGATCCACCTGATCATCAATGCATCTACCTGATGCATACCAAGTATCTACCTGATACATATCATCATACATGATCCTCCTGATCATACAATGTATCCACCTGATACAAATACAAATACATGATACATATCACCATACATGATCTACCTGATCATACAATGTATCCACCTGATACATATACAGATACATGGTCCAAGCATCCAACATGATGCGTATACAAAATACATACACATGATCCAACTGATCATATCCAGCATCCAACATGATGCGTACATACATACAAAAATGATCCAACTGATCATATCCAGCAGAAACCAGAACATCATCCCGATGCTCATCATCCAACGCTTACATCCACAGCCATGTGAAGGATCCTCCTTCCAACATGCTTGGAATGGCTTCAGCAAATGTGTCCATCACTTCTTCCTCGAAGTGTCCTTGATCTGAAGAACGCCAAGCCTCTCTCCGAAGTACTCGAACTTCACCTTGGCTAGTGGCTTCGTCAACACATCTGCAATCTGCTCGTCCGTCGCAACATACAGGAGCTTCACAGCTCCTCTCTGCACCATATCCCTGATGTAGTGATATTTGATCTCTATGTGTTTCGACCTGTCATGAAACACTGGGTTCTCGGACAGCTTCACACAACTCTGGTTATCACAGAAGATACCAGTAGCCTCCAACGGGAGATCAAATAACTCAGACAGTAGCTTCCGTAGCCATACTGCCTCACAACTAGCTGAACAGGCTGCAACATACTCTGCCTCAGCTGTACTCAGTGCTACGCAGGACTTCTTCCTGCTAAACCAAGAGATCACACCTGATCCCATACTGAAGCAACACCCAAATGTGCTCTTCCTGTCTGCAGCACTACCAGCCCAATCTGAATCAACATACCCCTGTAGGTTAAACTTTTGATTTGCCTCATACCTGAGTCCATAATTCACTGTACCCTTCAGGTACCTCAGAACATGCTTTACAGCAACTAGGTGAACACTCCTCGGATCCGTCAGGAACTGACTCAATGTGTTCACAGCAAAGCAAATATCTGGTCTCGTGTTCGTCAGGTACATCAAGGACCCAATCATCTGACGATACATAGAAACATCAACTGGCTCAGATGAAGCATCACAAAGAAGCTTCAGATTCGATGCCATAGGTGTGGCCATGGCCTTGCAATCCATCATCCCAAATCTCTTCAGGATATCTACTGTGTACTTCCCTTGACCAAGGAAGATCCCACCTGCATTCTGCCACACCTCCATACCTAGGAAATAGTGCATCATTCCCAAATCTTTCATATCGAATTCAGCTGCAAGCTTCCTCTTGGTATCTGCAATCATTCTGTCATCTCCTGTCACAAATAGGTCATCCACATATAGTAGTAGAATCACAGGATTCCCTTCCTCAACCTTGTAGTAAAGGTTGGAATCCGCTTTACTCTTGGTAAAGCCCAAACTAGATAGGAAACTGTCCATCCTACCATACCAGGTTCTGGGAGCTTGTTTCAAGCCATACAAGGCTTTCTTCAATTTGCATACATAAGATTCCCTGTCATGTATTTCAAAGCCGAGTGGTTGTTCCACATATACTTCTTCTTCTACTACACCATTCAGGAAAGCAGTCTTGACATCCATCTGGTGTATCTTCCATTTCATTGCTGCAGCCAGGGCAAGTACTGTTCTGATGGAAGTATATCTGGCTACAGGTGCAAAGGTTTCTTCATAGTCTATTCCTTCCTTCTGAGAGAAACCACGAGCTACGAATCTTGCTTTATATTTTTCCACACTGCCATCTGCAGCATGCTTGATTTTGTAGATCCACTTGGAAGTCACAACAGACTTCCCTTTAGGTCTTGGGACAACATCCCAAACATCATTCTTCATAATTGATTGGTATTCCTCAACCATAGCATCCTTCCATTCTTTCTTTTCTGCTGCCTCTTCATAACTGGAAGGCTCTTTGTTCATGATGTCACAGAGTAAAGCAACATAACTGGTGTGTGATCTGGTTCTCTTCTTTGCTCTGTGTTCTTCTTCTAGAATGCCAAATCTTTCTGCATCATGAATGAGCTCTCTAGCCCATACAGGTTTCCTCTTGTGAGAGTTATCCTCACGGGGTGGATCTACAGGTTCTTGTGGATCTTCAAACTCACGAGCAGTTTCTGGAACTGCTTCAGTCATGGTAGTGTCCTGAAATCTTGTTTCCTTAGGTTCTTCATAAACTTCGGTAGGTGCCTTTCTTGATTTGATGAATGTTGAATTCTCATCAAATGTTACATCCCTGCTGACATCAATCTTCTTGAACCCTGGAAAATATATTCTGTAATCCTTCGAGCTTTCACTATAACCCACAAAGATACCCTTCTTTCCTGAAGGATCTAGTTTAGTCCTCTTCTCCTTTGGGACATGAGTGTATACTGGACAACCAAATATTCTGAGATGGCTGACTTCAGGTTTCTTACCAGAAAAGACTTCTTCTGGTGTCTTGTTGTCCAATATCTTGTGGGGTGTTCTGTTTTGCACATATACAGCTGTTCTAGCTGCTTCTGCCCATAGATGCATAGGAAGATCCTGGTCATGCAACATTGCCCTTGCTGCTTCCATGATAGTTCTGTTCTTCCTTTCTGCAACTCCATTTTGTTGAGGATTATAAGGAGCAGTCAACTCCCTCTTAATCCCTGAATCACTGCAAAGCTTCTTGAAGTCATTTGAGGTGAATTCTCCACCATTGTCAGATCTGAATGTCTTGATTTTCTTGTCAATTTGATTCTCCATCAAGGTTTTGAATTCCTTGAATTTATCAAGCACCTCATCTTTGCCCTTCAAGAAGTATACCCAAGTCTTCCTGGAGAAGTCATCAATAAATGACACATAGTAAACATACCCACTTAGGGAACTGGATGACATGGGGCCACATACATCTGAGTGGATGATTTCCAGGATGTCTTTTGCCTTGCTTTCACTGCTTGGGAAAGCCTTCTTAATGTTCTTACCTTTTGCACATCCTTTGCAAACACCTTCATGTTTGGTCTTGATTTCAGGAAGACCTTCTACAGCCTTGCTTGCAATTGGAAGTGCTCTATAGTGCATGTGAGCAAGTCTCCTATGCCAAAGTTCACTTGGCTCCATGGATTCATGTATCATGGCATGTTCAGGTTGACCCTTTAGTTTATACAAGCCTCCCTCTTGCTCTCCAATCACTACTGCATCATCCATGGTCTTTCCCTTTGGCCACATTAGTACTTGGCCATCAACAAATGCAACCCTCATACCTTTTGCATCTAAGGTAGAGATGGAGAGTAAGTTCTTCTTGAGTCCAGGTACATAGAGGACTTCCTTCATCTTCAGATATTTTCCAGAATCTAGGTTGTAAGAAGCTTAACCACTTCCTTTGATTGGATATTGATAATCATCCCCAAGTTTCACCTTATGGGGTGATTCATGTTCAGAAAGGTTCATAAAAGATTCCTTGAACCCAGTCATGTGTTTGGAAGCCCCACTATCAATCAACCAATCATTACAACCATGGGAGATGGTACCAGTGAGTGCAGAGATTAAAACATACTCTTCTTCACTTGATGAGTCATCATCACTACTACTTTCTGCCTTAGCCTTCTTCTTTGGGGGTTCATCATCTTCGGCAGCATGAGCATGAAATCTTCTTTTGCTGCCCTTCTTCTTCTTACTGAAGTTGTTGTTGTTGTCTTTCTTCTTCTTGGGACAATCTGAAGCAAAATGTCCCTTCTCATTGCAAGTGAAGCATCTGAGATCTTTCTTATCTTTATGATAATGATGATGGTGAGAGAATCTTCTATTATGAGATGATTCCTTCTTGGATTTACTTCTTTTGGTGTGAGCTGCAAGAGCTTGATCTTCACCTCCCATCTTTTCCTCACGAGCTATAAGTCTAGCTTCTTCTTGAGAACATTCTTCCCGAAGCCTACTGAAAGAGATCAACTTCTTCCTTGCACAAATTCCTTGAATAAAGGAATCCCATGACCTAGGTAGGCCATTTAGAGTAGTCATCACCACCTCACCATTCTCCACCATTTCATCTACTGCTTCTAATTGTTCCTTGATCTGAGAGACCCTTGAAAAGTAAGATTGAATGGTTTCTCCATTCTGAAACTTCACTACTTTCAATTGGTTCCGCAGGGTCATCTTCCGATTTATGTTCTTTCCTTCAAATAGCTTGGTCAAAGATTCAAACATCTCTTTGGGTGTCTTGAGAGAAGACACATGGGGAATGAGATGATCTTTGATAGAATCAGCAATGATTCTCTTTGCCTTGACCAAGTTCTTCTTGTGCAAAACCTTGGCCTCTTCATCCTCTGGGATAGGGATGTCTTCTTTCACATATGAGTCCAACTCATTTTCTTCCAGGATTAGCCCAATCCTATACTTCCAGGCTCGGAAGTTATCAGCCCCTTCAAGCTTATCCTCAAGCTTGGTGTGAAGAGACATCTTTAAGAGTACTTCAAATGGAAATAGAAAAGATTTAGAACTTACCACTTGAAGTGCTGAAAACTGGATCTGGTCCCGGATTAGGGTTTGTTAGAGAAACCCTAAAAATTCAAAATGTGAATTTCAAAATTCCGAAAGGATAGAAAGATGCGCCTTGGAGAGCTGATCATCCTAGTACATTCAGATTTTGAGATCAGCAAAGTCTTGCCCTTTAGAATTGCCTTTTTGTCCTCCCGGGTTCACTGGGGAGAGCCCTGAATTAGGGTTTGAGTTTCCTGGAGATCTACCCAACCACAAATCTCGATCCAAAGCTCAAACCTTCGATTTTTGCAAGGAGCTTCCAGCTGTACCTTCAGTTTCTAGAAATTACTATTTTTGTGGAAACCCTAATTTTTAGGGCCAAAACTGAAAATGCTCGGAACTGAAATCTGATTGGACAGAAAGATGCGCCTTGATGAGTAGATCCAATCTACTATACTGAATTTCAAAAATCTGTGGAGAGAAACCCAATAAACAAGGAATACAAGCTTTCGTCACTGCAAAATGTCTTCTTCTCAGTTAGGCTTTGATACCATGTTAAATTTTCAGTATTAAATCACAATACTATAGGATCTTTGCTGAGAGAATAACATCTACAGTATATCAATGCATGACAATCATAATATGACAAGCATCACAAGCATCACAAGAATCAAAAGCATAGAGACACGAGACACAGAGTTTCCGTGGGGAAAACCCTAAGGTGAAAAACCCCACAACTTCCTCAGAGATAGAGAGAGCAATGGCTCAACCAAAATACAACCAAACAACACTAAGATAGTCTCCTAGCAGATGATCCTCCTCCTCCTCACTAGTGCGCTACTTTTCAGAGAGAGAGATAGATGCTTTTCCGAGTGAGTAAAATAGAGATCTCCTATCTCTATTTATACTCACCTTTTTGCCCAGTGACCTACTGGGGCCGACTTGTCTACTTTAGTACATCCACATTATATTATATATTAAATAGGGCCGACCCCATAAGGTGGTCTAATAACCCATCGGCAAGTACACACACTTGCGACACTTGTCAATCCACATGACGACACTTCCTTATAGAGGAATAACACATCTCTTATAAGGGTACAATAAATATATATATATAATACACTGATGAAATACATTCCGAAGTTACATATACATCAACAGATTTCCGATCTCTTTTTTTGTCGTTTCTAACCCACTTCCAGTTGCTCATTCGCTATGAGACTGGTACGGACTTATTGACTTCCCTTTGCCAGAACACTGCCACTCATATTTCATATCATATTCATGAATGGCGGCGAAGATGACGTCTCATTAAGGCCCATATTCTGGACCAACCCTTAGCTGACTGGTTCACAAAGTCACTTTTAGCCATCGTATCTCGAGACGTAGCCATTGGAGGAGTCGTCACTGAGGAACATGCTATTGCCCGTTCCCATTACTTAGACTTGGTTTATGCTCAATCCGACACGTTGTATGAAATTGTTCTTGATGCACCTCGCCCTACGTATGATCTCGTGAAACCACCCAAGGGACCACAAGTTGATGGCATCATTGGTTCCCTTACCTCCCAAACTTCTACTCAAACTAGTGGCTCGCCGAACCTCCAAGGTTCTTCTCCATCACCACCACAGGGTGGAAACAGCGCTACCAAGTCCACCATTCCTACCTCCATCGAAGAGGTGAATTCTATCCAATCAGCTTCATCTCAAATGTCCGGTGGTAAGAAGAAGAACAAAGGGAAACCTAAGAAATATTCTAATCAACAGGAGCCCAAACCCACTCAGGAAGACACCAAACAAAAGAGGAATTTGAAGTATCCTTGTTTGTTGTGCGGTGGAGACCATTTCTCCAAAGAATGTCCCCACCGAGACGAAGTTCAGAAGTTTCTCAAAGGAAACTCTACTACCGCAGTTCTCAACGATCCCTTCCCCACTCAAAACCAACAACTAATCGCACACACCTCTCCTTCCCAAGGAGAAGCATCCTCCACCGCACATGTTCTCATGATGCGTAGTGAGATCGTCAACTTGAACACGCATTCTCATTCGTATGACTCTGTCCCGTTGAAGGAACCTGTTGGAAGTAATACTGAAAAAGCTTCCACTTCGATTCCCGACGTCACCGTACCACATGCTTCTCTCCCCATTGAGAAGCCCTCTTTAGAGTCAGTGTTGCGTTCGCCCAAGAGCACGATTATAAAATTTGTTTTCAATACCAATGATCGGTCTGCTCAGAACTACAATATTGTAGAGGACCTGACACACGATCATTATGCTATGTCGACGCTTGAGGTCTTTCAAAACTATCCTAACTAGCACAAGACTCTCCTCGCTGCCATCGGTGCGGTTGATCCGGATTCTTCGAATACCATCATGTTCCGACTGGAATACTTTAAACCGAGGCTTTCCCATCAGTTGGGATTTCAATTTGCCACAAACATTGTTGGGAAGAAAATTCATCGTACCATTTTGGATGAAGGTGCCTCTTCTCCAGTCATGTCGATTTCATGTTGTAGATCCATTGGATCTGCCGAGTTGAACCATTCTCCTACCACCTTGAAATCATTCGACGGACGTGGATTTCAACCTCATGAGCTGTTACAAGCTTTAGCAGTCGAGTTAGGGGGAAAGACCGCAACCATTAACGTGGAAGTGTTCGCTGCCCCATTAGATTATAATATTCTTCTTGGTCGTAATTGGTTTTATGTCATGACCGCGTTCGCATCATCTGTCTTCTGCATAGTACAATTCCCTCATCAAGGCCGAATTGTTACTGTTGACCAACTGGATTTATGTACACCTGACACCGCTACTCATCTGGGCGATAATGCAATCTTCGCATCCTTATGAGAGCGTGGGGGTTGGCCTCATCCCTTATGGGCATTTTTCCAACCACGAATCCCCCAAATCATGTTGCCATGGTGAACATGATTTCCTCTTGGATTTCATCAATCCCCAACTCTACTGATCAATGGCTTGTACTTGATGAAGCCACCACACACCTGATTGGAGACACTATTCCTCTTTCACCCGCTGAACTCACTTACGAGGCTATCCAGTCAGCCCTGGAGGACCACTTAGCCGTGGCCTCCACCTCCTTTTCTCTACAGCGGACATCATCCCTAACCGATCCTCTGCTACGGACTTTTCATTTTGACGAGTCCATTATGGAAATCATGAGTGCAGATGACCCTCCGTGGGAAGACCTCCATCATCATTCGTCTTTCCTTCCTTCATTGGATACTGTGGAGAATAGCATTACCACCATCTTTACACTGGATGTATACCCTTGCTCTTAGTTCTTGATACTCACGTGTCAAACGGATTCTGAAGGAAACTTAGCCAACATTGAGCCTACCATTTCGGTCGACATATCGGTTACTCCTGGTATAGTGGAACACATTCGTTTAGGCTAGAAGTGTTCCCCTGAAGAGATTATAACGTTTACGGCCTCGTTCAAGCAATTTCAAGACGTGTTTGCTTGGACTTACGAGGATATGCCCGGGATAGACCATGCCATTGTTTCACACACGCTTCAAACCTATCTTGATGCTAAACCAGTCCGAAAAAAGCTACGATCGGTACACCCCCGAAAGACTGCGGCAATCAAGGCAGAGATTGAAAAACTCTTGAAAGCTGGTATTATCTACCCTATCCCGTTGAAATAATGGGTCTCAAACGTCATCCCTGTAGCTAAAAAGCAGGGTACCATTCATGTCTGCGTCGATTATCGGGATCTCAACAAGGCTTGTACTAAGGACAATTACCCGACTCCCTTTATCAACTAGATCATTGACAACTGTGCTGGCAGTGTCATTTTCTCTTTTATGGATGGATTTTCTGGCTACAACCAGATTGAGATCCACCCGTCTGATCAACACAAGACAGCTTTCATTTGTCCTTGGGGTACATTTGCTTATCGCAATCTCCCTTTGGTCTTAAAAATGATGGTGCCACATTCCAGCGGGCCATGTCGTATTCCTTTCACGACGTGAAGGACTTTGTGGAACCCTACTTGGATGATCTACCTGCCCATTGATGGCAGCGCGAGTACCACATTGACCATCTGACGGTGGTATTCCTCAGATGCAGGCGGTATAACATCCGCTTGAATCCTCACAAGTGTATATTCTGCATCGAGTCTGGATGCCTCCTCGGTTTCATAGTCTCGGAAGATTTGATCCGCATTGATCCCTTAAAGGTGGCAGCAATTGTCACTCTCCCACCTCCCACTGACATCACGGAACTCCAAAGTTTGCAAGGGAAGGCAACTTATTTAAGGTTTTTTGTCTGTAATTTCGCGCAAAAGATGCAGGGTTGCATGAGACTACTCAAGAAAGACGTCACGTTCCTTCTGAGGGACTGTGTCATATGAACGAGAACGTGTGTTCAAGTTGACGGTCTCACTATGCATCATGAGAACATGCACGGTAGAGGATGCCTCTCCTTGGGAAGGAGAGTTGTGTGTGATCAGTTGCTGGTTTTGAGTGGGGAGGGGATCATTGAGAATTGCAGTAGTAGAGGTTCCTTTGAGAAACTTCTGCACTTCATCTTGGTGGGTGCATTCCTTTGAGAAATGGTCTCCACCTCATAGTAAACAAGGATACTTCAACTTCCTCTTTTGTTTGGTGTCTTCTGGGGTGGGCTTGGGCTCCTGCTGGTTAGAAGGTTTCTTAGGTTTCCCTTTGTTTTTCTTCTTAACACAGGATTTTTGAGATGAAGCTTATTGAACATAATTCACCTCTTCGGTGGAGGCAGGAGTGGGCGACTTGGTGGTGGTGGTGGTGCTAGCCTGTGGTGGTGATGGGGAAGAACCTTGGGGGTTCGATGATCCACCAGTTTGAGCAAGAGGCTGGGTGGTAAGGGAACCAATGATGCCATCGGATTGTGGTCCCTTGGGTGGTTTCACAGGGTCATACGTAGGGAGAGGTGCGTCAGGAACAATTTCATACAAAGTGATGGATTGATCATAGACCAAGTCTAAGTAATGGGCACGGGCAATAGACTGTTCCTCAGTGACGGCCCCTCCCATGGAAACGTCTCGAGCTACGACATGTAAAAGTGACTTTGTGAACCAGTCAGCTAAGAGTTGGTCCAGAATATGAGCCTTAATAAAACGTCTTCTTCGCCGCCACTCATGGATATGATCCGAGATGTGAGTTGCGGTATTTTGGTGAAGAGAGGTCAATAGTCGGTACCAGTCTCATAACGAATGGTTAACTGGAAGTGGGTCAAAAAATACATAGCAAGAGAACTGAAATTTGGAAAAGAGTTGGTGGTAGTTCAATATACCACTTGGAAGCTGGGCCGATGAGAGTCCGTTTAAATAACCTAAGACGGATCGAGTCGTCCATCAAGGAGTTGGATGAACACCATAAATGGTATGTCATCACATGGTTTTTTGGGTCTTCACCGGGCTTGCCATCAAACTTGGGGATATATGACGGTAACTTAACCGGAATGGGTGGCCAGTTATGCCCATGGAAGATAGGATCGTTCGTCAGATGAGACAGGTCGGGTAGGTCCAAAGTAGCCAAAAATGGCAGTTGTTGGTTTAGTTGGGGGTACTGATAGTACTGGTATGGCATGTACGGACCAGTGGGACCTTGAATCGACTGGTTGTAAGGTGTTCCCAGAGGGAACTAACCGTAAGTGGGTATGCCGTCTAGACCATATGTAGGTCTGCCACCATAATAAGGTGGCCCATTACAATAAGTTGGGGGTCCGCCTCCACTATCAGGAGGGGGTGGACCACCTCCATATGGTGGGGGTCCACCGTCGCCACCGGGATAATGTGGGCCACCACCGCCTCCACCGGGATAATGTGGACCGCCACCGCCTCCACCGGGATAATGTGGACCGCCACCACCTCCACCAGGATAATGTGGTGCTCCAGTGCCGTCGTCGGAAGGGTAAGGGACTCCTCCCCCACCACCACCAGGGTGGGATGGTCCTCCACCACCGCCACCGGGATGGGATGGTCCTCCACCACCACCACCAGGGTGGGATGGTCCTCCACCACTAGGGGGGGAGGGGGGGGGACTCTGCCTCCATTTGAAGGGGGAGGGCCTCCACCTTCGCCGCCAGGGGAGGTGGGCCATGGTTTCCAGAATGAGGTGGTCCTCCACTAGAAGGTAGAGGTCCCCTCCTCCAGAATTGTGTGTGGGCCCGTCGCCTCTGATGGGAGGTGGGGGTGGACCAAACGGGGGTGGTGGAACTTGAGAAAATGTAGGTGGGGGTCCATGTTGTAGAACAGTTTGCTGCCCCCATAGAGTGTATGGATTTCTGGGATAATTTATACGATAGAGTGCGTTTCCGGGATTGAATCGTCTCGACACAGGGTGAAGATAACCTGGATACGCTTGACTCCATGGTGGTTGAATTACATTGGATGGTGCCCCAACATGGGATAATCCCTTGGTGGAAGGTGCGGCAGGTAGGGAATTTCCAACGGAAGGTCTGATGGGAACTCCTCCTCCAGTATTATGGTGAGGAGACGAGGGTTTCCCCCCAACAACAGCTTGCTGACCATTATTGAAAGGTTGACCCAACACGGGTTGTTGATTATCTACTGCATGGTTAACATTACCTGTAAGGAAGGTAGGGGGTAAAGAGTATCCTCCCCACGCGTTTTGGGGTGGGGGAGGAGTGGGTAATGTAACCGTGGCAGTAATAGGTGTGTTGGACTGTTTTCCTTCAACAGGTTGAGTTGTTTGAGGTATAGAACCGGTCTCCTGTCTAAGGGGTGTGTGTGCAGGAAGTGAGGGTTGACCAGATTCATAAGTGGTCACGTGTTGGGTGGGTGATTCTAGTGAGTCAAAAGATAAATAACGACTCAGGAGTGGCCGATAAGGAGGTAACGTCGAGTCTTCAACCCTTCGTAAAAGACTTTATCTTCGAAACTCCTCACCCATAGCACGTAATCGAGTCAACTGTTCATGACAAGGTGCTAGAGGGTCGTTAGGAGTATCCCAACTAGGTGGGGATGCAATGGAAAAATGAGCCACTGGGTGGCCTAGAGATGATGTCCAAAAAGTTGCATCTAGACCAACAGCTGATGCAGGGTCATCCTGGGGCAGATTTAAGCATTCCACCAATCCAGGTTGTCCCGGTAAAACGAGAGGTGAGTCTTGTGAAGTGGAATTTTGCGCCTCTTCACCCTGTGGGGGGTTGGAGGCGGGTGAATATGGAGGAAAAATGTGTGCTCCAATATTCAAAGTAGGGTTTTCTACTTCAGGTGACACGATCGTGGCTTGTGGGTCCATTCTTACCCTCGTAATTACCTCCTGGTTAAGGGGATATTCAGGTGGTAAGTTCAAAATTTTGCAGGACCTTCTCCAAGGAAATTCAGCTAGAGTGACTGAAACAGAGTTTCTCCTAGGGTAGTCTATACAAAAGAAAAGCAGTCCAGAAAAACCTACACAAATTAAGGCCACAAGCAAACTTATGTGATAGGTGTGGATTCAAAAGTCTGGAACCTCACGGGATTGTCAAGGCTTCGCAACTCGCAATATACTCTAGGGTCCAACATTTATACTTGGCCCAATTTTTTAGAGCACTAACCAGGGAGGATTAGGACCGTACCCCTGACCATATAACCCGACTACCTGATAGTATGTGCGTAGTAGCTCCCTGAGTGTTGTTCTTGGTGTATTGCTTTGCCAAGATGGCCAAATGGATAGCTCAGTTGGTCTCGTGAATCCTAATGGTGTCTCCTGATATACTCAAGGTACGTGGGAGCTCAAATTCGTAGTGGTGTTGTCTAATGCACAACCGTATGACACGAGACCTTCCTATATACCAGCGAGTACGTGAAACACCTTTCTATATACGCCAAGTACGTGAAGTGCCTTTCAATATACCCTAAGGTACGTGAAAGAGCCTTCGATATACCTGGTTGGTACGTGAAAGAGCTTCTATATACTTGTTGGTACGTGGAAGACTACAATATCCCCATAATACAGTGCTGGAAAGTAACGATAGCTGCCACATTTTACGACGCCAGAACACGTCTCTAACTTAACACACAAGTAACTAAACATTTTACCCTAGTTCTACCGTTAATTTTATCTGGACGGTTAGGTGAATGCACGAGGTGAGTACATAAATGTAAACATAATGCAATCCCTAACTACATGCAAAAACGTACTTTTCTTTTGATGAAATCTATATATGGGAGGGGGAAATCTTTTTTCCAAGTAATTTTACCAAAACAACAAAATGCAACACAATCCCAAATCTACCAAATTTGATAATGAAAGTACTCTTTTCGTTTTTTCCAAGCAAAACACAAAAATCAACAAGCATCACAACCAAATCTAAGCATTTTCTTTTTGTCTTTTCAAATCAAAACGCAACTAAGTGATGAAAAGAGAGAAATTTCCTATCTAGAACACTCTAACTTTTCAAATTTCACTATGATGGCTTAAAAGCATAAGAACCCAAGAATGCATACAATTCTTTCAAGCATGGAATCACTTTTGTAAAAACTCGATCTCACTTGAATTTTTCAAGAAAATGAATGATTCATAATTCCCGAAAAGCAAAAATGACTAACTTTTCTCTCAAACTTTTCAAAAGATTAATGAATGATAAGTTCCAATGCATGAACCAATTTCTACAACAATTTTCAAATGCACGCGAAAACGGTAAAAATGATGCACTTTTAATTTTTCAATGATGTGCCAAGATTACAACTTGATAACAATGATGTTTTTAAGCATGAATAATTGAAAAGAAAGATCATGTGCAACACTCTAAACACTCAGAATATCTCAAGAAAATGACAAGCACTCATGTAAACTGAAAACACTCAAAATCTCAATCAAACAACCAAATCCCATCGAAGCTAAAAAACATGTGCAAAGGAGGTCTGGGATCTAAGCCAATGGAAGTACTAGATCAAGTGAGGAGAGCAGGGAAGGAAAGGTCAAGCGGATGAAGGTAGGGGAGACCAAAGTGTCCACCACTACCGAAACTCAAACCTATCCAATATGGAAGCCGAAACCACTTTGAAACAACCCAAACAAAACCAAACACTGACAATGCAACATCAAAAAGGTCCCTGACTGGAAGATATAATGCAGAGGGGGTCTGTAAGATAAACCAAAACTCAAACAATGGAGAGGGATGACTCAAACCCTAGGTTTGAGTGCTCGACACAGGCTGCAGCTAGGCACAGAGTGCCTGGTGCAGATTATGTTCAGGGGTTTAGCGCCAACGGTACAGATTATGTGCAGGGGTTTAGTGCCGGTGGCGCATACCACAGAAAGGTAAAAAGCGCATGTGAAAGGATGGCGCTCTGGTTACACTGCCCAGGTGCGCCGAGCGAATTCCCAAAGCAAAAATAAAAGGGATCTCCAAGGATGAGCAATGAAATGTTTTGATAATTAAACCGACAGACTCAGAGAAAGCTAATAGATCCTTTAATAAGAAGATCTGATGGTGAAGGAGGCTCAGGAGGCAAAATAAATGGCTTGCAAATAAATCAAAGAATATGACATTCAACTTGAAAACTTAAATCAATGTCTTCTCCAGTATGGTTGCCAAATTTGTTATCAGACAATCTGCCAAAAGCGGACTTAAGGCGTGATCTCTCTAGCTCAAAGTAAGTCTAGAACAAATGAGACAGAACATGAAACTACTCTCCTAGATCTAGTCAGAGATCGAGTAATTAAGCATCGTACCTCAGATTCGTATATCTTTCTCCTCGTGGTTGTTCCGAGCTCTGTGGTCGTCAGATCGACGGCTGCAAGACCTGTCAAAACACATAGGAACAATACAAGCAATAAAATATGCCTAAACACTAACTAGTCTAAGTAAACTGTTGAGGAGGTAAACTATAAATATCATCAACACAATAACATTTATGGAAAGCGTTTATATTACTGTATAAAAAGTGGGAAGTACAATAGAAGAGAGGATTACAACTGATGCCTCAACGTCGCAATCTCCTTCTGACAAGCCAAACCAAAGCTCCTAGAGAGAAGTAGGTACCTCCAAGACTAGGGTGTTGAACTACTGAGCTAATTTCACCAGCATAAGAGTACCATAGACTTCCTCTCCTTGGAATGGGAAAGGCTCTTGTATTTATAGGACCAAGTGGATAGAGTAGGTTGAGGATCATGGGGAGAGGGTTAAGGGATTCTCCCATTAGGTTAGGGAACCGAAGGCCAGCTCACCTAGGAGTTAGGGATAGAGATCCATCTCATCCAACTTATATAATTTGCTCGAAACCTACCTTTATCTCATAAAACTGACTTCGACGCATGCTGCATGAAGGAAACCTGCGCCGACGCACTTTTCTCAAAGACAACCTGCGTTGGCCTAATTAGGAGTGTGGATAAAGGCCATCAACTTGCTCTAAATGACTAGCTTGATATTGGGACTTCAGGGATTTAGGCACTGAGGTTACATAGGTGTATATTTTGGGTGTAACAGTCTAGATTTAGTAAAACATGAAATTGATTTAAAGAAATTGCAGAGTTTGATTGATGAATCAGAGAAAAAACAAATCCTCAAGAAAAGGATCTAAATAATTGTATTGAAGAAAACTCACTATGGCTTGGGGTAGACCACTATAGACAGTTGACTACCAGAAATTAACTCAATTCTCAGAACTATGCTATTATAAATGACAATGCTAAGATAATGGAGAATGTAACCAACCTCGATCCAAACGTTTGATGTAGATCCCCGTTGGAGCTTTCAATCCATGCACTTGAATCTGCAAATTAGTCTTGACAGCCAATATACAACAAGCGCATACAATATATAAACAATATTAACATCATCAATAGCAATGGTCGATGATATTATAAGTAAATGCAACCCAATGTAAAATAAACAACATTCACAACATTAATGGACGAGAATATGAGTATTTCTATTAATAAACAAGAAGAAGTACAATGTGATACGACCTCTTGCCGGCAACCAATCTGAACCAAGATCTAGATCAATCCACTTGTGCCTCCACCACTTCAATCCTCCATGAATGGAAAACTCAAACTATGGTAGGAGTTTGGAAGGTGAACATAAGGGGTTCACAACTAAAAGGATCAATGAGTGTAGACTCAAGATAGGGAAAAAATCCACTAGAGTTCTCTTGCTCTTCTTTCTCCTCCCGTCCATTAGCCATATGTGCTCAATATATAGTCCTCCCAAAGGTAAGTGAAAGGACACATCGAGGCGTTTCGGGGAAAATGGAGGGCCAAAGGTCACCCTATGACCGCTTTTTGGGAGTAAAAAGGTAATTTTTCTAGTGATTTTTACCATTTTACATGCTACCCGCGGGCTGTAGTGGGCTAGCCTGTGGGTACCCGCGGGCTATAGTGTAACAAATCGCGTATATGGGGTGATGTACGCGGGCTGTAGTGGGACAACAAGCGGGTAGGAAGAAAAATAGGGAAATTATGGTGGCTCCTGGAGGATAAAATGATTGATCTGAGTCAATGAAATGGATCCTACATGCCAAAGAGTGTTGATACTCACAAGGTGGAAAATTACATTGTAACAATAATTTGCAAACGAGGATAAAAAGAGGGAGGGAATTGTGATTTAGTGAACAGATTGGGGACTTTGACATGGATTTTATTATTTTAGATATGGGGTCATATGTGAATGTTATTACTAAACAAACATGGGAATCATTTTATTACTTACTTTTATCATGAAGTAATTTTTTTAAGAAAACAAGTACATTTTATCATATTCAATATAATGTAATTGCAATAAGAAGAATTTTCAATGATAATGAAGTAGTTAATGTATTTACCATAACTCTAAACAAAAATTTAGCCTTTCCCATAGAGGACTCATGGGTTGGGAGAAGAAGAGAAGGAGAAGGGTTTCATGGAGACAATGATACGAAGGGAAAAATGAAAAGTTATCTTTCACATATATTAATTCCACATTTCCTCAAAACAAACATGCATTATGTTGCCATGGAAAGTTCCATAATTACTGAGCTTCTGGATCACATTGTGACTCATAAAATAATCCCTCGCTTACCATGGCACACCTGTCTTATTCTTCAGATTGATTTGGTGGGTGAGGGAAGAGAAATACCATCTAAAATTTTGAATGACGATGTGTTACCCCAATAAACTTGGAAATGTTGTTTTATGCTTGTAGACAGAGCACTGGCGTTTCCTAAAATCATGTGTGACCAACCAGTGTCTTTTGGGTTTGCAATGTAAAGGTCATATTGTTTACAACTTGAATATAAATGCAGTTAACAAAAAAAATCCATACTTTTACTTTGCATATAATCCTTCATGCAATATTTCCCCATAAGGTCGGGAAGAGTTCCTACAACCTAACTATTCACCATCTTATGAAATTTATAAATAAATAAAAAACAAATTTATAAGATCATTGAAAATGTTTTAGTATTCTTTTGAATTAGAGTTTAGAATAATCTTAATTGTGGAAAATTTTGTTCTTTTGATTCACTCTGTTAAGAAATTTTTGGAAAATATAAAATATAAAAGTCGTGTATAAAACATAAATAATAAATAATAAAAATGAAATCAAACAAAACAAATATATATATATATATATATATGTATATGTGAAATAATGTGTTAGTAAAGAAAGTTGTGTTGGTAAAGTTCTTTGGACGTGTTTATTTAAGTGTAGTTGAAGATATTTTCCTTTCGAATGGAGTTTACAATTTGACAAAATTTGTTTTGGTTTTGAATGTTGATAATAGAGGTCATTTTTTTGGCATATATATGGGCACTCGTAAAATGTTGTCTCCAATTTTTAGGGTCACCTTAGTTTACTAGGCTTGGGGCTTCTTGATCCTGAGACTGAATGCAATGCAAACAAAATGCATATGTGTTTTAATGCATATACATTGTAAAACACATATGTGTTTCTCTATTATACATCATGTCTCCCCAAAGGATGACACCTGGATTCAGCTTAACGCATATGAACCATAACTCATATGTGTTAGCGTTATAATGCGTATGCATTTTATAACACATAATGTATATGGATAAATGTGTTAGTTGTTCTAAGGGATTAGTGTTATATGACTTAGGAGCTGTAAGGGTTAAAGAATATAATATTCTAGGGTTATAGGAGATGGTGATAGGGAGAAAGGTATAGAAGTAGTTGTATAGCTTATATTTAATAGTTTTTAAAGTTTAGATAGGGGTTGGGGTTTACACATTATAATCCTAGAGAGAGTGAGGGAGAGACCTTTCCCTAACCCTATGATCTCTTTCTCCCCAATCCCACATACATCTCTCTTCCCCTTACACCCCCTCTCTCTCTCCCATATAGGTTTTTTAATCTTTTTCTTGGCCTGAGTGCCCCTTTGTTGTGCGATATCCTCTTGCACATTCGGCTGCATTAGGATTTTTGAGCCTATTGGCCTGAGTGCCTCTTTGTTGATAGATCTCCCCTTCCACACTCGGTTCGATTAGGATTTTTTAGCCCATTTTTCGTGATACATACCATACATTTTTAGCATCCACAGGCTCCTTTTACTATTACACCTTTGTGCTACTCTCGTATGCTTCAGGGGAAATCACTTCAGTACCGTTTATTAAATCGCTCTCATTGGACCCCACTTCGACATCTTTCACCATATTCAGAGCCATTCTTCGAGACACTTGAGTTTGATTCTAAATATTCACAGTCTGGATCACCCCCCGCACACACATCTCAATATCCCTATGGCCATTGTTAATCCCCCGTCGGGAGGAAGCAACCCTCCTTCAGGTAATCATCCCACTAGGAACCCTCCTATAGGGAATACTCTCTCAGAGAATCTTCTTATTGAGAACCCTCCTTTAAGGAACCATCTCACAGGGAAACTCCTTCTAGGGAACCCTCCTCTCAGGAACCCCCCTCTAGGGAACCCTCCTCTCAGGAACCCCCCTCTGGGGAACCCTCCTTTCAGGAACCCCGCTCAAGGAAACACTCCCTTAGGAAACCCCCCTTTATGCATCCTTATGCATTCAATATTTCCATTTATTGATAGCCTCAACCGCCCTGACTTAGCAAGACTAACCAATTATTTGATCTATCATGATCCAAATTGGCCCCATATGCCTACCAAACTCCCCTAAAACACACATAAGTTTGAAGGGAAGGATAGGGAGGAACGCTAGAAACATATCATGTACTTCCACTTATGGTGTTCCTCCAACTCTATAGTGGATGATTCCATCAGACTGCGCTTACTTCAGATAACTTTCACCGGTTTTACAGCCAAGTGGTATATTGACCAACCCCTTGGAGCACATCCCACTTTTTCCTCCTTAGTTGCACTTTCTTGCAATTCCCCCAGTTTCTCATATGATATGACATTGGAGAAATACTTCTTTATTTCCCACAAAACACTGCCACCCACATCACTGACCATATTCATGAGTGGCATAGATGGCGGAGTCCATGCTAGATTAAACTTGATGATAGGATCTTCTTGGACTAGTTCCTAAAATACCTCATCCCATCCATTTACAAGGATATTTCCTCTGAACACCCCCAAACCGATGAAGAGGCTATCATCAAAGCCTAGAAATTTGAACTCATATATGCACAGTATGGTTACTTGTACACGATTCTCCTTGATGCCCCTTGCAAAGACTCCTCTTGGAAGGATCGACCAGGAGAGTCTCATGCCATAGATGGTTTCATTGGTACTATCACATCCATAGTCTGGCCATACACAAATCCCCCCCCATGACAACCAATTACACGTACGGTAATTCCCCCAGCATTGCTCAGTTTCCAATGGGATCTTTTCCCACACCATGTTATGGCCCAGATTTGTCCCAAGCATCCTCCCAGTCCAAAGAAGCACCTTTCTATGTACATCATGCCCCTCAGGTCCATGGAATCGCATATGGTGCTACCCTCAAGGATACACACCACCTCCATCACCTACTCCTTATTATCCTTGTCCTAGCCCACAACCATTGGCTCCAATATAGGGTCCTCCTCAAGCTCCACCCTTTCCACAAGGAAAAGTCTATGCACAACAAAACCTACTTGCAAAACCTACCCCCAATAACCAATAGATGAAAGATAGGTTCAATATAAAAGGAAGGAATCGAGGAAAAAATACAATCCATGGAGGGGGTGTACCAACCCCAAACCCACCTGATAATAATGGAGCCAATCCTGCCAACCAAGACCCGAACCAACTGCCTAAGCAAGGAAATAACCTGTAGCTATGTACCAACCATTTGTGTTCTTTCTGTAATGTCTATGGTCATTGCATACACCATTTCCCACATTTTTCTAAAGCTCGTCGGCTTTGGGATGAGGCTAATCGACAAGATGGAGCCACAACCCCTCAGGAACACCTAACCTGCCCCAACCGGTGCAACAACCAATGGTGTTAAAAAACCCTTTACCCACTCAAGGGGTAGTCACATAGAAACCTATGGTCACTTATACGACCACGATCACTTCCTCAAGTCAGCCTCTTGATTCAGGAGTGTAGCACCTTCTCATGTTGTCCTCTAAGGTTAACCTTCAAACTAGATACAACGAGTACAGTTCGGCTATCTAAGCCACACCTATCGACAAAAGTGCCAACTCCACCCATGTGGATCAGTCCTTACAATTACCTAGACCTCTAATGGACGGGGCTCCCAAAGTCCCTAAGTTTCTTTTATGTCACATTGCAAACAATCTGATCCACCCTCAATTATAGAATTGTGGATGATTTATCCCAATCTCTCACAACCATGTCAGCTCTAGAAGTTCTTAAGAAATTCCCTGTACAATGCAAATCCTTACTATCAGCATTAGGTGTGATTGACCTGTCCAATTCACATTTGATCACATTCGACTTGGATCACTCGAACCGTGAATTCCATCCTCCATCGCATTCCATATTCTCGTGTCAATATGGAACTTTGTTATCCATAGGCACATTTTCAATGAGGGTGAATCCACATGTGTTATGTCAACCTTTGTTTGGAAGAAGCTCGAGTCCCTGAAGTTACAACCATCCACCACAATGTTGCGTGCTTGTGATGGTTGCACCGCCCAACCTCAAGGACTTCTTCCAAATGTCCCTGCTGAGTTAGCCACCAAAAATATTTTTATAGACATTGATGTTTTCAATGCCCATCTTGATTACAACTTCCTCCTTGGACGTAGCTATATGTATGCTATGAAGATCATCACCTCATATCTGAATCGTTATTTTCTCTCGTGGAGAGAAGATCGTCAAGCTTAACCAATTGAATTATTAGCACCTCAAAGAACTGGACACTCCTAAAAATATCCTCTCAACAGTTGACACGGATATCGATGGTTCTCCCATCCCATCACTTATGGAAGTGGATTCGGGAATGTTTTGTGATGCCCCCATGACCACCACCTTTCAGGATTTGCCACCACCCCCCTCAGTTGCATAGGTATCAGATCTATGCACTGTTTCATCTAGTAAATTGACACCTCAATCGCAACTCCATTTTCAAACTCAGCCACAGTTGGTACCTACGCCCCACCCACCTCACAAGCATAAGCTCAAGTGCAACATGCATCAATACCTAGCATGGTGGGTGCTACGCATATACATACAATATTGTTCTTGTTTCCCCCATCATGCGTTGTGATCATGCCAATCATGGAGACTCTAAACCTTTCAGGATTAACGTTAGGTATTCATGTTTGGTACCTTCCCCCACCCAACCCTTCTCCAACCCCACAGGTCGTCTTACAACCGATGCATCCAATCGATACGACTAGTCACCCACCCCCCAGTTTATCCACCACGATGCCCTTAGTCCCCCCTACTCCCCTGACTAAGAAATCTAGGGGAAATACCACAAAATAAACCATGTCAGCACGACAAAAAAATCTGCGAACTTGCCTCCATCAGTTGCGGATCGAGCACCTCTGACTTGCACCTTGTGCAATGATTTAGGTCACACTACCCATAATTGTCCATAGTTTCTCATCCTACACACTCACATGCAGACGTTGGATGACAGCAAAATCCTTCCAATGGTTCAGTTTCCTAATACCCCCCAAGTGCACAACAACTCCTTGCGCACAAATCATCCCTGATCATTATATGTCCTATACGACCATTACTCCCATAACTTCCTTGATCTTTCTAAGTGTCGATCTGTGTTGGTTGATTTGAGTCGACTCTCCTTGGAATATCAAGTAATTTTTATCGAGGAAGTACGCCCCCTTTCATCTTCTTCAACTAAGACAAACACCTTTTATGTTATCTCGGTCAATTATCAGTCTTCCACATCATTAGCTTAAACTGATTCCTCTAATATTTCTACCCAATTCTTTCGAAGTGACAAGGAGATACTCGAGGTGTTAACAAAACCTGATTTTCCTTGGGATGACATGCATCATTGCACTTATTTTATTCCCCATGAGTCTACCTCCCCTTCATCCAATCAATTTTCAGTTGAGTCAACAGATTTTATTCCCCATATAAATGTCGATTGGTTCAAGAATCCAATCCGATCCCCCGGTGCCTTCAAATAAGGGAACATGGCCAACATCTCGCCCACAATTCAGGTGGATATGTCTGTCAAACCGGGCTTCATTGAAAACATCACGTTAGGTGCCTACTATACCCCAAAATAAGTCACCACCTATAAAGCGCTCTTCCAAGCGTTTCAAGATATTTTCACTTGGTCCTATATCAAGATGCCCTGCCTCGACCCCACCATCGTTGAGCATCGATTAACACATGGCTCGATGTTGCGCTTGTCCACCAAAAACAGAAGCCAACACATCCCTCCAAAGTTCCAGCTGTCAAGGCTGAGATCGAGAAATTGTGTAAGGCGGGATTTATCCACCAAATCACATATACCACTTTGGTTTATAAACTTGTTCCCGTCTACAAAAAAAAGGGCAGCATTCCTATCTGCACTGATTTTTGATATTTTAATTTAGCATGTCCCAAAGACAACTCCCCAACACCATTTATTGACCAACTCATTGATGCATGCACAAGTCACAAGGATCTTTCCTTCATGGACGGATTCTCCATATGCAACGAGATTCAGATCCATAAAGAGGATCAATATAAGACCTCATTTACCGCCCCTTGGGGCACCTTTTCCTACCGAGTTATGCCATTTGGCCTAACAAAGTTGGAGCCACCTTTCAGCATGCCATGACTTTTTGTTTTCATGACTTGGTCCATATTATCCTAGTCTACTTGGACGACCTCACGACTCGATCCAACAAAATATCCCAGCACCTGGAAGACCTCTGGCAATTTTTCCTTCGATGTCAAAAATATAACATCCACTTTAACCCCCTCAAGTGTGTATTTTGCGTTCTTGTTGTCCTATTACTGGGATTCATCGTTTCCCAAAAATGGATCAATGTTGATCCCTTGAAGGTTCAAGTCACCCTTGACCTTCCATCCCAATGTACTTTGTGCCAGTTTCAAAGTCTTCAAGACATGGCCAACTTCTTACGTCAGTTTATCCCATAATACACTATGAAAGTTCACGGTTTCTTGTGCCTACTCTGGACCGTCCCTTTGTTGAAAATTGTAACGAGAGATGTCCTTTTCATGTTTTTTGTATTTTTGTCATGGGGGGGACACAAGTCATATTTCCTAGCATGTTATGTTTGTAAAGTGACTTTTTAATAAAGTACCTTTTATAAAGTGAATGTACTTAAGTTGTGGAGCCCAAAAAATTATTAAATGTGCTCTTTATTTAATAAAGTGAATTTAAGTTGTGCATTTAATAAAGACCCTCGGATTAGACTTACCATAGCCATCAGATCAAAAGTTAGTTTGAGTTGGTTATGTAAGTTAGGTAAAAGTGTAAGTACATATACATGCTTGGGAATGAAAGAAAAATACACATAGACAGTAAGAGAGAGGGAGAGAAATTAAATCTTTGAAGAAGATTTCAGGTTGTGTGATGATGATAATCTAGACAACTTCCAGAAGAATTGTTGCAAAGTATTGATATTACAAGCTCAGATTTAAAGGAAATTGCAGGCACAATTTCGAGACAGATTGCTACATTAATTACTGGAAAAATCTATACATAAGTACAATCCATACGCTAGTACAGTACTCGCAAATCTTCTGTTGTACAACTCACACATGTGAGTTTGATTGTGTTTATTCAGTTCAGATTTCAATACAGGTTTTTTTGTAGTAAATGGTGGGTTCCTGTAGATTGTCTTTGATGTTGTAAAGGAAATTATAAGGATAGAATTTCTGAGTTAGTGTTCTCTGAATAAATTTCTTTCTCAAGGGTTTTCCTCTGTTGAGGTTTTTGGCCCTGGGCATTGCCCTAAAATCCTGTCTTACTTTCATCTTCATTCAGGAAAGATTGATTGTATGGTATTTATGCTTAAACTAGAAGAAATAATTTATAGTTCAGAAAAGTCACAAATCAGAGTTACAGTCAAAGTGTTTGATAGAAGTCCAATAAGAAAGTTTTGTGATTTTTATCAAAAATCTTCATGGTAGCAGAGCTTTAATTGAAGGGAAGTTAACATTAGCAGATGGCATAATGTTATTGAGTAATACTTCAGATTCTTGTTAGTTTTCATAAATCAGTTTTATTTTTGTTGAATATGTCTGGGTTGAGGTATGAAGATAAGTTGGATGGTGAGTCTAATTTTTGTCCATGGAAGGAAAGAATTAAAATGTTCTTATAGGTAGATGATCTGTGGGAAGTAGTAGAGAGTACCCAGACTAAACCCGTAGTTGTTCCTAATGAAACTACATATGTTGTAGGTTATGCAACCTTTAACAAGAAGACGATTCTTGATTCTGTCAAGGATCATGTGATCCCTCATGTTGCAGGGAAGACACATGCCTATGAAATGTGGAACTCACTGCTTATTTTGTATCAAAATTCAAATGAGAATAGAAAGATGATGCTTAGGGAGAAATTGAGGAATGTGAAAATGATGGACAAGGAGAATGTTTCATCTTACCTTACTAAAATATCCAAGATTAGAGATGAGTTGAGTGCAGTTGGAGAAGACATGACTAGTGCAGAGATGGTAAGGACTTCCCTAAACGGTTTCTATGGAAAGTGGAAACCCTTTGTGAAGGGCATTGTATCCAGAGAAAATATACCTAGTCGGGAAAGGTTGTGGGATGATTTTTTCCAAGAAGAGATTCGTGATGAAGCTCTTGAAAAACAGTCACTGAATGAACATAGTGAGGAAAATGTTGCCCTTCTGACTAAGAAAAAAGGAAAGGCTAAGAAGAAATTTGTAAGAGATCTCAGCAAAGTTAGATGTTACCAATGCAATCAGTATGGGAATTTTCCTTCGAACTGTCCAAATAACTAAGATAAGAAACAAACAACATCATCAACATCTATTGAAGAATTTGCTACTGATTTTGAGAAAGAGTTATCTCTTGTTTCGATTGTTTCTAGTAGAAACAGTTCCAGTTTGCAAAATTTCTGGATAGTGGATAGTGGATCTACCAGACATATAACCGGTATGTGGAGTGTATTTCAAGAAATTCTTGATATTGGACCAGGATGCTGGTTTGTTGAGACCAGTTTAAATCAAGTTCAGGAAATCAGAGGTATCATAACTATTAAATTCCAATTAGAAGAGAAATCCCTAGTATTGACAGGGGTTATATTTATTCTAGGGCTCATAACAAACTTAATCTCAGTTTCAGCCTTGGAAGATGAAGGTTACATTACGTTGTTCAAAACAGGCCAATTTTTTGTGTATCTAGCTGGAAGACCGGACAATTCATTTCTATTGGGAGATAGAAGAGATAAGATCTATGTAATACGGGGAGAGTTAGTATATACAGAGTCCGAAGATTGGAATTTTGAGACAGAGGATGATGAGATAGTGGTTGCAAACACTCAGATGATACCTTCGGAGGAATAGATTGAATCTCTTCAAAGTACTGGCAGGAGGCTCATCCAATATAGTAAGATTGAGGAGATGGAGAACAGAAGAATGGAGTCTTCTCAGAATTCAGCCTTCAAAGTTGTGTTTAGACACACATCCCCAGATTAGTTTCCAGATCAAGAGGAAGTTGCTGAGAATGATGATCTAGGAGGAGCAGTTATAGGTGGTATCGAAAGGACCTCCCTCTTTAAGGGGGAGTGTTGAAAATTGTAATGAGAGATGTCCTTTTCGTGCTTTTGTATTTTTTTCATGGGGGGTACACAAGTCATATTTCCTAGCATGTTATGTTTGTAAAGTGACTTTTTAATAAAGTACCTTTTATAAAGTGAATGTACTTAAGTTATGGAGCCCAAAAAATTATTAAATGTGCTCTTTATTTAATAAAGTGAATTTAAGTTGTGCATTTAATAAAGACCCTCGGATTAGACTTATCATAGCCATCATATCAAAAGTTAGTTTGAGTTGTTTATGTAAGTTAGGGAAAATTGTAAGTACATATACATGCTTGGGAATGAAAGAAAAATACACAGAGACAGTCAGAGAGAGGGAGAGAAATTAAATCTTTGAAGAATATTTCAGATTGTGTGAGGATGATCATCTAGACAACTTCTAGAAGAATTGCTGCAAAGTATTGATAGTGTAGGATCATATTTAAAGGAAATTGCAGGCACAATTCCCGAGATAGTTAGGGTCAATCACTGACTCAAATATCGAGACAGATTGCTGCATTAATTACTCGAAAAATCCATACAGAAGTACAGTCCGTACGCTGGTATAGTACCCACAAATATTCTGGTGTACAACTCGCACAGGTGAGTTTGACAGTGTTTATTCAGTTCAGATTTCAATACAGATTTTTTTGTAGTGAATGGTGGGTTCCTGTAGATTGTCTTTGATGCTGTAAATGAAATTCTAAGGATGGAATTTCTGATTTATTGTTCTATGAATAAATTTATTTCTCAAGGGTTTTCCTTTGTTGAGGTTTTTGGCCCTGGGCATTGCCCTAAAATCCTGTGTTACTTTCATCTTCATTCAGGAAAGATTGATTGTATGGTATTTATGCTTAAACTAGAAGAGATAATTTATAGTTCAGAAAAGTCACAAATCAGAGTTACAGTCAAAGTGTTTGATAAAAGTCGAATAAGAAATTTTTGGGATTTTTATCAAAAATCTTCACCCTTTCGTTTGGGACGAACAAGCACAAGCTGCTTTTGATGCATTGAAATAAGCTCTATCCTCTGTGCCCTTGAAATCACCACTATATTTCACAATGGATTTTATCCTTTACGTTTCAACATTTGAACATGCCATAGCAGGAGTATTATTCCAAAAATATGTTGCTCGTCAAGAGTATGTGGTCTACTACGTGAGTTAGACTTTATCCGGCCCACTATCAGATATATTCACGAGGGAAAAAAAGGCCTTAGCCATCATATTTTTGGTTGGGAAATTGTGCCATTATATTCTTATGATCTGAACCACATTTGTGGTAGATTCCAAGCCCATGATTTACCTCTTGATATGTCGTCTTTTCCAAGGCCATGTTGCTAAATGGATCATCATTCTTCAAGAATACAATCTGGATTTTGTCACCCCTAAGAGTACCAAGGTGTTGGATTTGGCACACCTAACGAAAAACCTACCATCGGTCCATCTTCATATGCATCAACTTTGATCATCATCGATCTGCCCGAGAACCTTTTGTTTACCATTTCATCATATGACGCATGGTACGGAGACATCCTTGTCTATTTGTGCACCCAAAATTTTGGTCCCCACCTTATTCATGATGATCATCATTGTACCTGTTACAAAGCACCTCAATATCTCCTCATTAGCAATTTCCTCTACCAACGTGGCATCAACACCATCCTGCGCAAATTCTGTACCCATGATGAGGTTGAGAAATTCTTGAATGACTGTCATACCGGAGCCTGCGGCAGCCACCTCTCTAGTATGGCTACCAGCCAAAAGGTCATCCGAGCCGGTTATTTTTGGCCAACTCTTTTCACCGACTACATTACATAAATTAAGCACCATCACAATTTCCAACTCTTCACCCCAAAGGAAAGAACCCCTCCCGTGCCACTCCACCCAGTCGTCATTTCCAATCCTTTTTAGAAATGGGCCATTGATTTTATGGAGTGTCACCCTACGTTGTTCGATGGCCATAAATACATCATTGTGGCCATTGAATACTTTACCAAATTGGTTGAGGCCATGCCCACGTTTAATTGTCAGGCCAAGACCATGACACGCTTTTTCTTTAACCATGTTATCACTTGTTTTTGTGTCCCTTGCCAACTCGTATCTGACCACAACAAACATTTCGAAGGCGCCATTTAGAAAGAACTCTCTAGATTATTGAAGTTTGAGCACCATTATTCCTCCTCCTACTATCCACAGGGAAATGGCCAAGTTGAGGCTATGAACAATCCTCAAATCCATGCTCCAACGGACGGTGGACAAGCACAAGACCAATTGAAACCACATGCTCTTCCCAACCTTATGAACGTACCGAAGGTTTACCAAAACTGCGACTAGTTTCACACCATTTCATTTGGTCCACGGTGTGGATTCAATCCTCCTATTTGAATTCCATATCATATCCTTGCACATGGTTTTCGAGAGTTTACCCAATACATCTCCCTTAGAGAAACACTTGCTAATTCTTAAACAAGCAGATGAAGATCAACTTGCTACGATCCAAACAATTGAGCCTACAAAGCATTGATCTAAATCCCATTACGACATGCATGTTCTTCCATGGACCTTCAAGGAAGGGGACCTCGTCCTCACATATGATCAATCCAATGACAAGCTCGGAAAGGGAAAATTTGAGTCCATGTGGCAAGGCTCGTATTTCATTAAACATTGTCTCGGAAAGGGGGCATACATCCTAGCCGATTATGAAGGTCGTCTCTTTAACAACCCCTATAATGGGTTGTATCTCAATATATTTTATGCGTAACTCCTCTGGACACTTTGTTCGTTGTAGCATAGTTTGTGCCTTTTTGTTCACCTTTTTTCTACATGAGCCTTATGGTTTGTTCCCATGGTTGTTAACAGATGGATCTTGTTCCCTCCATTCATGTTGGTTTCACCGATGGCACAAGTAGATGGTCATCGAACCTCGTTTCAGTTTCATGTGTCATATACTCCCCTTCTCATGAGTTGATTCATCTCGATGGAGTATGTGTTGGAACGGCCACCAATAACCAAGCTGAGTATGATGCCATGATCGACCTCTTACCGACACCCTCTATTTAGGTATTCGTCACCTCCGTTTCTTCTTAGATTCCTAGCTACTTGTCCCCAAGTTGAATAATTTCAATTGGGTACATGATCCTTGCCTCTTTAGAAATTGTTTTCGCACTAGACAACTGGTTAGACATTTTGAGTTCATTTCATTCATGCATGTCCCTAGGTGTTTCAATAGTGTTTCCTACCAAATGGCTATTGACGTTCTAAAGTAGCATATCAATCATTGCATATAGGAAATAAACTATCACATGCACCATCATATAATTTTTTGCACCCACATGTACATAAACATAAGCATAAAACATTGTCATAGAAATAAAGGCTCATAAGTGTAAAAACCATAAAAAGTGCATCCATGCGCATATGTATATAATGTCGCATAATAATCACAAAACTACAATCGTGTCTACAAAGAGGATCCCCAATAGCTTCCCCGAGCATCATAATTCATATATCAATACAAAATCCCCATGTGCATCAAATTGGGGGGAAGCCCCACAAGACTAGTCATTTGAGTTTCCTGGGCCATTATCAGGTACTCCTCGATTTCCATGGCATTACACAAGTCACCATGTTTCTGTATTTGAACGCTATTTCAAGTTCCAGATACACATTTATGCCTCAGTATCCATGTTTTTTTATTGAGATACAAGTTAAGGAGGGAGTCCTTCCTTCCAAGTGCGATTTCCCCTACAGGTATAAAATATTAACTGGTATATAGGTACTCTTCCCCACATAATATCTTATTCATTGAACTAGTATTTCCCTATATTTTCCTATAGGATCCCCCATTGTCCAAGTATGGCTCATTTTAATCACCAATGCATTGCCCTTGCTCGGAAGTAGAGCCTCCCTTACATAGGTGACCATTTAGTTCCCCTTGCAGTTGGAACCCATGCCATTTGTATCCCCATAGGATCAGGAATCCGCATAGTTTGACGTCCAGAAATGAAGCTGCATGCATCCCTTCATATTGTCACTCATTGGCCATTCCCTATAGGCGGACTCCTATCATGGAATTTCCTTTAAGCTTTTTTATGACTCCTTAAAGAATGAAATTTTTTTATTATCAAATTTGCTTCCTTTCATGCTCATTAAAGTATTTGAAAGGGTGTCCATTCTCTATGCATATTACCCATTTTTTGGGCCAAATGGAATAATTACGAAAAAGGTATACTCTAGTCTGTTTTGGCTAGAAGAGTTCTCCTATGTACACTTTTATGATTTTTTGGGCATTAGAGACTAACTTTATGAAAATGATTACTTGTGGATTTTTCTTTCTATTTTTAGACTCCTTAAAATTAAAAACACCAATGAGCATTTATTGTCTCGGGATCGATAAAAATCCACGGAACAATACCATATTGAGCACACTTCTATCCCTTCTTTGAGCTCATTAAACAATGAATAAGTCCCAAACAGTGTCCCTGTAGATCACATATAGTCCTTTATTATGGAAGCATACATGTTCACCTTTGTTTATATTACTCTATGATGAGTCACCCTTGGAGTTTCCTTGATGTCATATATCTATCCTATGCATGAGTATCCCCTGTTGCAATTATAGTTTTTAGTATCCCAGCTGTGTCCCTCCCCGAGATTTATTTCACATATGCTTCCAGGTCAACCATGTTGTTATAATCTGAAGAAAAAAAAAAGGAATTTTGAGTCCCTCCCACTCATGTTCCCTCGTATCCCCCAAAAGTGTCTCAGTCCCATGTCCAGTTCTATCACATATTGGTTGTATCCCTCGTGCTCCTATCAAGGAACCATCATTGCCTTGAAAATTGCAGGTCTCCCTCTATCGATTTCAACACATCTATTATATAGGATAGACACATAGGTCCCTTTACCTTGGACTCATCCCTATCAACGATGAGTTCCTACAGACCAACCAAGGATATTTCTTAGTGCCCCTTAGAACAATTGTTTCTCACATGCTCAACATCAGCTACCTCATCACACCGTTGAGATTCGTACAAGGTGTTGGTTATTCCATTACTTGGTCAAAGACCCCGGATGTCCCCTGACTCTAGAACATTCGTGCATCTCTTTGGAACCCTTCCAATATTATGTTCCTGAGGATATATGAGCTATGTTGGTGATAATGTTTGGAAGCCTCTCAGCTCCATGCTTCATAGTACATACAGTTTCAGATGCAGTTTAGTGTACCTCGGAGATTCAAACTCCCATTTTCTTGAGTCCTCATAGTTGTTGGACCCCTTTAGATCTAATAGAGCATCATTTATTGTGGTACTGCGTTCATGATGAATTCCATTGTTTCCAGTTTCAGTTCTTCAAATCAACCATGGTTGGGCCATGATTACATTCCAGCATTGAGTCCTTTTTGGACACCTATGATGTACACAACAATTATCTATGTATTGATCAAGTCCCCTTTGGGCCTCATTATTATCTTTATATGTCTTGAGACATTGATGTGAGCATTGGTCTCATCAGCATTGTATCTGTAGGTTGTGGTCCTTGTTGCTCCATCGAAAATAATGTTCTCCTCCAAAGAAATTTATGTTCTCCAAGCTATCATCACACCTCTACCTTGGAAAATAAGATCCTATAATTTATGTCGGCCATACAATGAGCTCCTGACCTCACACATTAGGGGGAAATCTATTAACACCAAAAATTGGTCCACACATCATTACATATTTCCCATTTTCATTTTTTACCTTCATATATTTAAAAACCCAAAAATTGATGTTATGGACCCTTTTTCCTCCTCTGGAAAAAAAGAAAAATGGACATATCCAAAAAATTAAGAAATCCCACCAAAATAGGGAAAAGTCCACCCAAAAGGAAAAATCCTTCCTAATTTCAAAAATTACTTGCGGTAAGAGGAAAATACCACCATGGTTTGAAAACCTAAACCCTAAATATGTTTCCTATTTATCAAGTATGAAGGTCCTCATTCGAACCATTCCAACTCAAGCATTGTTACTCTGTCGAAATTCCCTTCGAAGCTTGAATCCCATTTCCTATTCATGTTTCACCCCCCCTTGAGATTCAACACCATTGTGACGGATAGTTGGAGACACCAGGTTGCTTGGAGACTAAGATAGATTGTAATATCCCGAATTTTGGACTGACTATTTTATGATGTTATATTGGGCCACGGCATCAGCACATATGAATTATTCTGATTATTGGCCATGAGCCCTAGTGCATATGATTTATTCTTTGTAGACTGACATATTGGGCATGGACCCTGACTGTATTTCATTATTTGATTATATACTGGGCAAGGAAGCCCCAATGTTTCGATTCATGTTTTTACCATATGATGTGGGTACAAAACCCTAATATATTGAGATGATCTTTTCTTACATACTATGCAGTGATGTGAATGACATGATTGACTTATATGGTGTGTTGAGTGTGGACTCGGGAACACATGGATTTCCTACGTACTGGGCAAAAGCCCTGATGTACCTAGAGGAAATATTATGTGCTGGGAGTAAGCTCCGATGTACATTGAGTGTTGGGCATAAGCCCTGAAGCACTCCAAGCTTGATAAAATACTGGATCCGAGGAAACTTAAATATTCTAGATGTGCCTCACAACCACATTCTAGCACTAGTGTTGAGCAGGGACTCTGGAATTGCACTAGAGTAACGCCCATGTGAGAGTGTTGAGTTAAAAGGCTCTGAAGAGCACTCGGGGTTACTAAGTCTCAAAGTGTTGAGTCGGAACGACTCTGAAGAGCACTTTTATCACATTTATTTCATTTGACTAAATGATTCATCTTTTATCCATCATCACCTACTGCGGGAGTTACCATGTTAAACGAGGGAATCCGACATGCAAAGAGAGAGACTAGAGGTACCTAACCAAGCTGACCGAGACCATCCAAAAGAAGCGGACCTTACCCTTAAAAAGTTGTTAAACAAAGTATCTGGTGAAGATACAAGATTAAATATTATTATTAAGAATTCAAATAAATAATGAAGTGTTTATTTATGTTCAAAAGACATTTATTGCATATAGTTTATGCATAGTGGAATGCCACATTGTTTCTCATTATGATTAATATTATTATTATCATTATTATTATTATGTATTAAATAAGTTAAGTAGAATATAATTATTACTATGATAATTATTGTTATTATAATTATTATGGAAAACTTAAATTAAAATCAGTCCGAGTTAAAACAAAAGGAAGAGTCCTAGTTCAAGAGGATTAGTGAGTGAGTAAATAATATCTTTTAAATAAATATTAATTATTTAATTTAAAGAAACTGATTATTCCATCAGTCTTAATTAAATACTCCCCTACTTAAAGAGGGCAAATCCCATGTTTTGGGGATCTTCTATCATTCTTGGTTATTATCATTCTCTTATGGTAGTCCAAGAAGCTGAAGCATCCCTACCTAGAAATTCTCAGAACTGAACCAACAATGGATCTAGGGCCTCTACCTCTCATTGCATGTTGGAACCAAGCTCGGGGGGATCCAGATAGAACCAGAACGGTTCAAGGCTCAAGGTTGGGAGGAACGTGGTAGCCCCAAAGTCATTGTAACAGATCAGCTGAGCTTAGAGGGCTCTACACTAATTATTGTTTGAGTGTGCAGGTTACTTCAGGAAGGGAGCAAGCTACAAAGTAATCAGGTTACTTCAGGAAGGGAGCAAGCCACAAAGAAATCAGGTATGAAATGTGAATCTTTCAATTTAAGTTATAATAGAGTTTAGATAAGTAATACAGGGTGCTACCCCAACATCATTGGCCTTGTTTTTCTTTCATCCTAAAATCGTATAAATAAAATCTGCTAGTAGGAACATGTAATGTCCCTTGTTAGGAATTTTATTAAAATGGCAATTTTTCACTTTTTCCCCTAGTTAGACCTTTGATTAGGTTTGAGCTCTAGGTCCCAAAATTGCCCCAATTGCTCCCAATATTCTAAGAAGGTATATGGATGATGTTAGAACATAAATATGTATTTCAGGGATGCTTTTGGACCTTTAAAATACTTCTTCAAATCCTCTTTCAATCCTGGCCAATGTAGGGAACTTTACTAGTAATTTCCCTGTGACTAGTATTGGTCTCCAGGTCTCAAATTGACTCCAAATGCCTTCAAATCTTCAAGGAAGGTGTATGAATGATATTAGTACTTGAATATGATGTTAAGGTATGATTTATGGCCACCAAAAGAACTCTGCAAACTCTCTTAAGATTCTGGACCAAGTATGCAATTTTACTAGTAATTTGGGGTTCAAATCCCCCTGGGGTAAGTACCGAAAATGGCTTCCCAAATGTCTCCAAACCCACTCAAATTTTTGAACAGAGGTAGTTAATGTATTAAGGTCTCATGTGCACCATTAATTTATTATTATATATTTTGAAACCCTCTCCCATTCAGCTGCAAAAATCACCAATTCGACCCTTGGGGAAATGGCACTATTTCTTCTCCCAATGCAATTAAACTGAGTAAAAATACTTCAAATGCTCAAGTACAGTACATGAAACTTGTAAAATACATACATGGAAGTCCATTAATAACAAATTTATTAGAAAATCATCCATTCATTCGAAATCATCAGCATTACATTGATTCACAACAAGGTAGTGGGGAAATGACATTGTTATTTCATTAAAGATGAGATTTATACATTTCTACTTGGAATTTCGACCTGAAATTTTCCGGAGATGAATAAAAGAGTATTTAATTCATATTATAATATAAATGGGGCATTATAAGCTCCCTCAAAGAGTACAATAGCTCACCAAAAATGCCCTCCCTCAAGGATCAAGAATATGCCATCAAACCTAGAAATGGTTGAAGGAGTGAGCTGCAATAGAAGAAACCATGAGCTGCCCTGTAGCTTACACCTGCGAATAAAGAATCCATTAAAGATCCAAATGAAAGGTCTGAATGGCCTTTCCAATTACCAACTTGGATGGGAATCTTTCACCCTCGAAATTGGCTAAGGCAAGAAACTAGTCATCCACTAGCTCTCCCTCTTCACAAATGCAATTGCAAATTATACAAATGATCAAAATCTGGTTTCATTATTTGTTCTTGACATTTATAAAGTTCTAATTTCCTCCATGGGTCAAATTCCTTCCAAGAGACTCATGCCAACTCAAGTTGGGAAGAGATTCCAAAGAACGCCACTTGTACAACAATTCCTAGTCTCCCACTTCCACCAAATCACATGTGGAAGCATATTAGTTGCCCTAAGACCCTTGAACGCCCTCTTGGAGTCTATTTTTATCCCTGACATGTCATATATGTCATATGTCAGCCTTCAGGTCTGATTTGTGTCATAGATGTCATAGCATCTTCATCATTGTTGTCATAGAGTTAGGGAATCTAGCCCAAGTGTCTCACTAGCTCCAAATTGCCTCTTCCTCTTCCATGGGAGTTACTCTTCCTCTATATTTCGACCTCATTGACTCATTCCAAGTATTATTGACCTTATAACTCATCCCAAGAATATTAGGATTCCCATGGATTCGAAATTGCAAGAAGAGGATGCCATATGGCACATAAATTCTAGCTTGTGTGGGTCCCACTTCCTCCATGTGTCTTCATGATCAAATGCTACTTTGATTTTCGCTTGTATATATTTATTTATTTCTTTTATTAAATATATATTCCATATTAATGTTCCAACATCATTTATTATCCCCATTATTCCAAATCCCAAAGCTTCCACCCCAAACCTAGGAAACTAGTAATTTTCCTCCTTGGCAATTATTTGACCTTTAGCATAAATTTGACAAACTCTAATGAATGGGCCAATTTGCTTAGGCCATTGTGACCCAATGCCAAATTTGGGACATGAAAAATCCTCCCTTCCCAATATTGCTTGTCCTCAAGCAATTTTAAACATGGGTGTTGAAGAACCCGCTTTCTGTATAATTCTTTGAAGTTTCCAGTGAATTTCCCAACCTTGAGTCTTTGAGTTTCCATGAAGATTTTAGAGAGGAACCACCATGCTTGTTGTTGCACTACTCTGATAAAAATCACTTTATTAAGTGGGAAATCCATCTCCCATACTTCTTGTTTCCCCAAAAATTGAAACCAATGGGACAAAAATTATTCCAAGGTCCCATTGCTTGTATTGCACCCCAACAATTAAGAGTGCTCTCCAACCCACACCATTAGATAAGAGGATTCCTGGATCCCATTTTCTTGTATGCATTCTTCCAAACATCATGAGTACCGAATATATATCATCAAAGTACATAGCAACATAATGAAAATGTACATCGAGGATATGCTTCATCAAAGAGTCATGAAAGTGCTTATACCTCCAAGAAAGTAGACCACCATTTTCCAAGTGCATACAAGCTTCAAGTGACCAATCAAATCTGCTCCAATGACATAGGTGAGGATTCCATGTCCTATAATGCTGCTCCAAAAGGATGTGATATGCATCAAAATATTCATCCATGTATTCTTTCATCCAAGAAGTGAATGAAGAATCTCCACTAAAATCTAAACCAAATAATGAGTAGAAAAAATAAGGAGACTTCAAATGACTCAAAGAAGTCTCACCCATACATCCACGAATGTGAGAATCATAAAGATATAACAAAGTATGTGGCTGCCAACAAAAATGTTCTCCAATCATAAATCTATTCACCCAAGTGTTGGATGAAGTTCCTCCAACATCAAATGAATCAAGTGTTGAGCGAGAAAAACCATAAGTCTTCAAGTGACTCAATTTGTCTTTCCCATCCATGTCTTTAGAAATATAAGCCAAAAACTTGGTAATGATCTAATTGACCCAACAGGCAAATTTTCAACCCAACTTTTACACTTACCCTGTAATGAATCATAGAATAATCTAATGAAGACATCTTCATGTTTAACTCTGAGTAACTCTGCAAAGTCACGAAAATTAGTTATGTGTTGCACAGCTAAACGCAGATCTTCTCCATTGAATTTAGGACCATTTCTCAACAAATATTCGTCCGAAGGAAGACGATTCGGAAAACCGGGAAGTTCTGCAAAATCTAGACATGTATACCTTGAAACAATAGAAGCCGGATCAGCATTCCTCATCATTCAAATGAAATCATCATCTGGATTCTTCAAACATGGAGTCGCCCGGTGAATAAATCTGTAGTCTAACTAATGCCTTGCTCCTGTCCACCGTCAAGAGCTGGATCTGTTCTTTGTCATTCTTTCCCGGGGAAGATATCCTTTCCTTCGTCCGTCCCCGGCAACGGTGCCAAAAGATGTTATCCCTAAAGTTGAACCTAGACTACGGGATTCAAGCTTAAGGAAATCTTTGTATAAATCAAATAAAATCACACTGAAAACACCAATTGGTATGAAATCAAAAATTGTAAAGGCATCACACAATTTACAAGAAACCAAACTGGTATATGTCAATTAATATAAAATCAAATCTGTTCTGCACATATCACACAATCCATACTGTATTATATGGGTATTTACAATCTTTACAAGCAAACATGACACTTTTAAAAGGATAGGCTTGTGTGAAATCAGAGTTACAGGAAAGTTAAATAAACACTGCATAACATGGAGTATATCACAAAGTTCAATATATAGGTACTATGATCCTAAATCATGAAGTGAAACTGTCAATGTTTATAAAAATAAAAAGATAACTGTCTTCTCATGATAAGAATTATTGCAATGGAATATATATGACCATATACATAACAAAGTTATCATAAAGACAATTCATATAACACAAGGGCAAATCATCATCATGTTTATTCAAAAATAGAACTTGTTACTGAAGCTGCAAAATGCTCATGTTACACAGATGGGCTCACAATTGATCATGCATTACTCCCAAAACTGCCAACCTCCAGTCTCCTGCGTTCTCCTGAAAGGAAGAACTCTCTGCTCCTCTCTTCTCTCGAGAGCCCCTTTTTACATTGAACAATGCTAGAATTTATATCCCTTACATCAACTCACTATTGCTAAATTAATTACAACTCGTTACAAGACATTCGAAGCTATTTGTTCCTCTGCCTCTTCAATGAGATCTGCCACTTGTAAGGTTAGTTGTTGAAATGCCGATTCGATGCCTGGAAATATGGAAACCAACAGTCATCAAATATAATAAAAAAAAATTGTTTTCAGGTGTCTGCCATCTGTATCATTATATGCTTAAATGCTGCTGGAAGATATTGACCAAATCCCTAATAGTCTGAGGATGATTAACTCAACTCCTTGCAATCTGGAATTATTGGCAACGCTGTCAAATGTGAGGTAGAAATGTTCCTAATTTCATCTCGGTAATAAACCCAATGTGCTTGAGGCGGTAGTCTTGCCAAATTTGACTACTGATCCTGTGTCTTCAGCCTCGATCCTGCCTCACTATTTTGGGGAATTTGGTACTTTTCCCACCTCTGTCAATGAAGGATGTAATACAGGCCCACTCAGGGACACCATTTTATTAGAGTGCTCACTCCCCTTATATACACGAAAATATTCAGCAATACTTCCTCTCTGCTGATTGGTTAGCCTCCGTGCCCTTCCCTCACAGACCCAACAATGAACACCACAGTGACCACTATAAACCCAGAGGATGTGTTTAAAACCAAAATCCTCTCGAAGAGCAGTGTCCATAACTTTAATAGCAATTGTCATCAAACGCCAGCAATCTAAGCAAACATCATCTCCAGAACAACAATATCGTATATCATCATAATCTGTCATATATCGAAGACGGGTTCCCTTTCCACGGGTGTGAAAACCTTGTCTCCCACTTGGGCATATGCATGAGGATCAACATTGTAAACGGCTCCAATGTCTATCTTGTATGGGCATCTCTCCTTGATAGATTTCTCCATGTCGGCTGCATCTTGAAATGACTGGAACCGAATATATATGTCATGCTTTAAAGCTTAAATAATTGGACAGCTCGTAATGAGAGAATCCAACAGCAAAATACACAGCATCCTTGAACATAATATTTGGCACAATATAAGTTTCCATTGGCAGACAATTACCAGTCACTTGCTTAAGGATCTTAACAATAAGAGGAGCCATGACCTGGCAACACTTCTCGAACATAGTAAGATATACAGCCTCAGCACATGGACGCAGCTTTTCATTCCATCTTTGCTATTTTCATTAGACCGGCACAAGAATGAAGTGAAGGAATTGAGACTTTCTGAATGACACTTCCGATAATGACAGCTTCCTGCAGATTGCAAGTATGTGACTGACAGAGAGGCAAGAGAATGCCTTTGAAGAAGTCCGGTGGCTTATACAATGACTTTTTCAAGGCTTGGTATAATGCAAAATGAAGTCGCTTATTTTTATTGATGTCTTCCTTAAGTCGTGGAAGTAGGACAAGGATGCAGAAGCGTTGGGCCATCTTCATTGTTGGGTATCAATACATAATGATTCAATATCTTTGGATCCTCCTTTTTATCTCTGTTGTTATTGATAAGAGCAGAAGAATCCACTCATTTGGACCTTCTGCGATCAGAAATCAATATGCTGCCAGTTGTGAGAACCCATCATATAACATATTCTCCCTTGCACATATCTGGGCTCATAGTTAATGAATAAAATGTTTGATGATTTCAGGTAACAAAAGGAACCAAAAAGACAATCAATCAATCATAAAATATAAACAAAGCAAAATAAAAAACAATAAAAACCAATCATAATAAAAAAATTAAAAATAGACCAAGAACAAGTAGATGTGCATCATCATAAAGTAACAAAGGATGTTGCTGCAAATGTGAATAAGAATGTGCTCCAACCAGATCATCATAAAACGTAAATCTAGGAGTACCATACTCCTCATGCGGCACCATAAAAAAGAACCCTTTCACCCATTCTTCATTGAGACTAATGCTGCAAAACATGGAATTGTAGGATGTAGGAGAATGAACTAACTCACCCAAATGATCAAAAAGTGCAGAAGTTTCATCATGGGAAGTATCCATATGGGTAGTATCATGCATCTCCTTCAAAAGTGTGAAACCTTTGTCATAGATTGGTTCCAATGTAGAGGAATCATGCTCTTCTTTAAAAATTGCATAACCTTCATCAAGAGACAATTCAAGTTCCTCTTCCACCACATCAAGTATCTGGATCTCTTCAAGTTCATCTTCAAACACATCAAGAACATTCAAATTTCCACATTTCTCATGATCCACCATGTTACGAGCATCCTCCAAACAATCTACCATTTGACAATCTGAAACATAGGAGGAAAAACAAGTATCTTGCAACTTTTCAAGAAATTGCTCATTTTGAATTGTGAGCTTATGATTATCCTCATTTTTCTTCAAGTATGCATCATGTAACAATTCATTAAGCTCAAACAAATGGTTTCTATCAAAAAGCAAAGACATGAAATTACCTTTGATGTGGCACATTGCTCTTTGAATCTTCTCCATGTCTTCAAGGAAGGATGTTTCCTCCAATGAAGTAGCTCTCCAACAAGAATTTGACACCAATGCTTGAGTGTCATGGAGAATGCTGAGAGACTCTTGGATCTTCTTTTCATTCATCTTTAAGGACCCTTCAAGAAAATTAGGCTCTTGCAAATGAACCTCCTCATCTTCTTCATTTTTGCTTGGACCAACTTCATGAAGCTCAAGTGGTGAGGGGGAAGTTGATCTTGGTTCTTCTTCAACTGCTACAAGGTCTTCATTATCATGCTTAATGGAACTTGGGCTTGTAGCAACACTTTCAAAATTCATCTCTATGTCACCAACATAGAGGTGTGAGCACCCATCAGTAGATTCTCTTTGGTTCATGTCTAAGCTAGAAGGTGTCTCGAAATGATCTTCCATATTTTCAATAGAATCTTCTTCATGCTCTTGTGATGTCTCTTCCTTTTGCTCCTTCAAGCAAGCTGATGCATTTTTCCCCTTGTTTTCCTTAGGATCAATATCTTTGGAATCTTTTTTTTAAGAATTCCCAAAAGCTCTCCTCAAGTAGGACATCATTTCCCGCACACATATATGATATTCTCTCCAAGGTTCTTTACAAGAAGGGCATACACCTTTCTTTACTAACTCCACATCTTCATTTTTGGGCCTATTTTCAAAAATATGTTCAGCAAAGTACTCAAAAGACATGACATTTTGTGTATTTTTGTTGAAAGCAAGATATTCTTGATATTTTTGATATTGTTGGGGCAAGGTGCTATATGTTGATTTCTATCTTTGGAACTCATTCATAGAATTATCCTTGGTTGGTGTGACACACTCATATTCATCAGATTTAAATTCATAAGAATAATCTTCATTTCTCCTGAAATTGTAAGAAGTTTTGCATGATGGCACCTCTTCCTCGTACCATTCACATTCTGCTTCATATTGCTCATAAGCATCTGCATATTCCTCATAAGAATTGTACTCATAGGATTCATCATAATAGTAATACATGGTTTCCAATTATTCTTGAATGTATGTACCTAGTCCACAGGTGCAAGGACCATGATCTGATACCACTGTAATGTCCCTTTTTAGAAATTTTATTAAAATGGCAATTTTTCACTTTTTCCCCTAGTTAGACCTTTGACTAGTTTTGAGCTCTAGGTCCCAAAATTGCCCCAATTGCTCCCAAATATTCTAAGAAGGTATATGGATGATGTTAGAACATAAATATGTATTTCAGGGATGCTTTTGGACCTTTAAAATACTTCTACAAATCCTCTTTCAATCTTGGCCAATGTAGGGAACTTTACTAGTAATTTCCCTTTGACTAGTATTGGTCTCTAGGTCTCAAATTGACTCCAAATGCCTTCAAATGTTCAAGGAAGGTGTATGAATGATATTAGGACTTGAATATGATTTTCAGGTATAATATATGGCCACCAGAAGACCTCTGAAAACTCTCTTAAGATTCTGGACCAAGTATGCAATTTTACTAGTAATTATTTGGGGTTCAAATCCCCTTGGGGTAATTACTGAAAATGGCTTCCCAAATGCCTCCAAAACCACTCAAATTTTTGAACATAGGTAGGGAATGTATTAAGGATTTTATTAAGGTCTCATTTGCACCATTAATTGATTATTATATCTGTTCCAACCCTCTCCCATTCAGCTGCAAAAATCACCAATTCGACCCTTGGGGAAATGGCACTATTTCTTCTCCCAATGCAATTAAACTGAGTAAAAATACTTCAAATGCTCAAGTAAAGTACATGAAAATTTTAAAATACATCCATGGAAGTCCACTAATCACAAATGTATAAGAGAATCATCCATTTATTCGAAATCATCATCATTACATTGATTCACAACAAGGTAGTGGGGAAATGGCATTGTTCTTTCATTAAAGATGAGATTTATACATTTCTACTTGGAATTTCGACCTGAAAATTTCTGGAGATGAAGAACAGAGTATTTAATTCATATTACAAAATAAATGGGGCATTATAAGCTCCCACAAAGAGTACAATAGCTCACCAAAAATTCCCTCCCTCAAGGATCAAGAATATGCCATCAAAACTGGAAATGGTTGAAGGAGTGAGCTGCAATAGAAGAAACCATGAGTTGACCTATAGATTACACCTACAAATAAATAATCCATTAAATCTCCAAATGAAAGGTATGAATGGCCTTTCCAATCACCAACTTGGATGGGAATCTTTCACCCTCGAAATTGGCTAAGGCAAGAAACTAGTCATCCACTAGCTCTCCCTCTTCACAAATGCAATTGCAAATTCTAAAAATGATCAAAAGCTGGTTTAATTATTTTTTATTGACATTTATAAAGTTCTAATGTCCTCCATGGTTCAAATTCCTTCCAAGAGACTCATGCCAACTCAAGTTGGGAAGAGATTCCAAAGAACGCCACTTGTACAACAATTCCTAGTCTCCCACTTCCACCAAATCACATGTGGAAGCATCTTAGCTTCCCTAACACCCTTGAGCACCCTCTTGGAGTCTATTTTTAGCCCTGACATGTCATATATTTCATATGTTATCCTTCAGGTCTGATTTGTGTCATAGGTGTCAAAGCATCTTCATCATTGTTGTCATAGAGTTAGGGAATCTATCCCAAGTGTCTCACTAGCTCCAAATTGCCTCTTCCTCTTCCATGGGAGTTACTCTTCCTCTATATTTCGACATCATTGAATCATGCCACATATTATTGACCTTATAACTCATCCCAAGAACATTAGGCTTCCCATGGATTCGAAATTGCAAGAAGAGGATGCCATGTGGTACATAAATTCTAGCTTGTGTGGGTCCCACTTCCTCCATGTGTCTTCATGATCAAATGCCACTTTGATTTTCAATTGTATATATTTATTTATCTCTTTTATTAAATATATATGCCATCCCAATGTTCCAACATCATTTATTATCCCCATTATTCCAAATCCCAAGGCTTCCACCCCAAACCTAGGAAACTAGTAATTTTCCTCCTCGGCAATTATTTGACCTTTAGCATCAATTTGACAAACTCTAATGAATAGGGCCAATTTTCTTAGGCCATTGTGACCCAATGCCAAATTTGGGACATGACAGAACAAAAACACTGTATACTAGGATTACATAACTTTAGAAGCTACGATCAGCAGAATGTCTAGCAGATCTAGCTAAGTTATCCTGTGCTAGACATCCTAGCAAATCCACAACCTAGAAATATGTTCTCAAGAATTTAAATAAACTTAGATTGCTCCTTTAGGGTAGAATTAATTAATTTATATATATATGTTCTCCCATTTTCTGAAACAATTTTTTATTTTCTTAATCTTCGTATAGCTAATATGTGAATGTTGTTCACATTAATGTTTGTATTTCTGTTATTCCCACTAAAACCCTATCTCAGTTTTGAAGCATCAATACATCTCAAAAATACTAACCCTTACAGGAAAACAAGCTCAGACTTCTAAATCACCAGGTATTTCATACATCAAGCTCTGGAGGCTCAAGACTACACATTGTTATTACCACCTACTGTGACGATCAAAATATAGAATCTACTCATCATCCATTGACCAACAACAACCCAAAGCTATTATCGAAATTATAGTACCAAGCAATAAAACAAAATACAGTATGCTCCCAGAGCGTTTCTTTATCAATGTGTCAGTCAACCACTACAACGAAAGCATCACAGTCAACACAGCACAAAGATTTAACGCATCACACCGGCTTTACGATTTATAAACTCAGTATCAGACATTTCATTCCTACAGCCTGAACTTTTGAAGAAAATCTCAACGATAATCATTTCAGAAATCAACAGACTAGCATAGTCATAGTATAAGCAACCCTTATCCCTTCAAAGGTAAATCGAAAACGTAGTTAAGGCTACAGCTTTAAATCAAGACGCAGAAGGGTTACATAGCAATCTCCAACCAAATATTTACACGGTAACATGCATAGAGGTGTTACTCATAAATGACGATACAAGGATCGATTCCCACTACCTTTTCATTTAAAACCCTTTGGTTTTCTACCTACTTCAAATCACCAGAAACGTAACAGTAAAATACCCAAATCTTAGAGTATGGCAGGCGTATAAACGTAGCCCCAAAGTCACAAATTGTACCATCAAAACATTCTTAATAGCAACCAACATCTCGCGAAAATCTTAGATATAGATATCACCCATATAAAATAAAATGCAAAGTTTAATAGGGTACCAAACCCTTATGAATTTTACACAGAAATACGATCTAGTGCCCATACAAATACATTATGCAAACATAGGTAAACCCCAATTCATTTGGGTACTATCGTTAACATCAAGAGTTCAATAAAATTCAGACATAGAGCTGGATGGCCAAAATCTCCCACTAAAACCTTTAGAGCCTGCAAATGACAATATATACATTGTTTCACAACAGTCCAGCCAACAGTGACTTCCAGGAAACTCAAACTTGTCGCAGTGAACTCAATCGAGCTCATCAAGTTCCCCATAGCAAACGCAAGACACTCCACAGAGGCGAGAGGAGGAGAGAAGTTAAGGTGGACTATGGACTTACCAGTTGAAGACGCCTCCAAGACTAAGTCGTGACCATTAACCAATACCCACACAGACGAAGGAGACAAAACCACTTACCTGTCAAGCAAGTAAACATTTCAAGTCAGAAACTGTTCATTATCGTCACTATAAAAATATAAAAGTTACAAGTGAACAAGGGGGATATTTACCTTCTTCCATCGTCAGGTCTGCATAACGAAACCCTCGTAATGGGAAGACCATGAGCTAAGATCAGGTCAAACCACCAAACCCTCAGACGCATTCAACATACACACAGAGGTAAATGAGCCATGAATATCGAAACCCTCAATGGTGTAGTATCCAAGAACAACCCTTGGCTTAGCTGGAATTCATTAGCATGTTTTATCGTAGGGTGGCTTTAATTACCACCACCAACCCCAAATATTCGCTACAAAGTCGTGATCTCTATAGTGGTGAGGGCATTCACGACCCAAATGTAATTTAAACACAAGGGTGTTACAAAGACCCCAAGTGGGGTATAAAGTCAACAAGTAATGACAAGGCCCTTATGTTATGAAGGCTCAATGAGGACTACAACATTTCCAACAAAACATTTCAAAGTGACAAACCACCACACTTGATAAACAATAGTATTAATTAGGTGTGGAACTTGCGAAATGAACACCATAAGTAGGCACCTCCGTAAGTAGACCTGCAAACCAGGAAAAGAAGAGAAGGCATTAGTGAAAGCGCTAAGTAAGTCAAGAGCCTCCATTTTCTTACCCCTACCTCTCGGCATTGGCCATGTTAAAATACCAAGTATCACATCATGAGCATCAATCGCCACCAATAAAGGATCCATTCCACCTGAATTACCAGTGAAACTTTAATACATATGCATTCAAACCTTTACAGTCGTAAGAAGGAGATTCACATTATTGCATTCAATACATTGTACACATGCAACAGTTCATACATCTGAAACATTTTAAAAGCACTTCCGCAAAGCTGTAGAACTTTATAATCAGCAAACCATGAGACTTATGAAGCTAATACATTTCAAAAAGTAGAAATCAAATATCGGTACAGTAAGTACTTATCAATGCTGAAGTTAGTATTCATCATATCTTTTCCAGTTTATTCTAGTGGCGGAAAATTTTTAAATTTTTACTATTTTAGGGACATTACATAGATACACTCAGTATGGCTTCGAGGGCCCCTATATTTTGAGGTACTCATTATTCCATGTACAGCCTATTCATTTTAATAAAATGAAATGATTCTTTGAGATACTCTCCCTGTATTAGAGAATAGGGTTAAATGTTTACGGTTTACTGTTACATCCTGTTGTTTACTGTTACATTTTACTATTTAATGTTACCATTTACATTTACAGTTTGTTGTTTACTATTACCACTTTAATTTACGGCTCACTGTTTATTGTTTACCATTTACATGCATATTTATATTTTATTTTTATAGCTTATATGTATGCGGGAATTTGCTTTCCATTCCATGTTATTTAGTTTTTAGAGTTAATATATCCCTACATGCATACTTAGATTTTATTTTTACATTAGATTTTACTATTTAATGTTACCATTTACATTTACAGTTTGTTGTATATTGTCCACCACTTGAATTTACATCTCATTGTTTATTGTTTACCATTTACTTGCATATTTAGATTTTATTTTTATAGTTTATATGCATGCAGGAATTTGCTTTCCATTTCATGTTATTTAGTTTTTAGAGTTAATATTTCCCAAACTCTACTTTGGCTTCCATAAGCCTTGGTAGATGCATTTTGCCACATTCTAGTGTAAAAACACTAGCAACGGATTCTAGTGACTCCCACTAGGTTTGATTTTTATAGATCTACTGTGAAAACACTAGCAACAATAGCTAGTCAATTTTAGTAGCTACGAAAAATAGTTTATGTAGCCACGAAAACCTGTAACTTCAGCTACGAAAAAAAACTGTTAAGCATTTAAAACTAAATTCGATCATATCTAACCTATCCTAGATGAGCATAATGAAGGACATGTGATGCATATGAAAGTGATTTTATTATTGTTTTATTTAAAGAGATAAAAAGCAATTTTAATAGAAATCAAACAACATATCAAAGTCCAGAAACTATTAATTGTTAAAGTGTTTGAATATATAGCTATGCACCAGTTTATGCAACAATTTAGCTGACCAAATTAAGAAACATTAAACCTGGGAAATGAGTAAAATATTTTAAATCTGATCTATATTCAACAATGAAAAGTATTGAATATTCTTACAAAATTCGTTGAGTATATTAAAACAATTGGAATCATTTCCAAAGAAAGTAATCCTAGCAGTAACACCTCCTTATTCTTTATGTCATAAACATATTACAAAAGGAATACAAAATTTGAAAGAACGAAAAATCTCCAAATCTGTGGACACCTTTCTCCCCACCCCATCTGCAGTTGAAACCGGGCCTCTTCCTTATATAGGCAATGAGGATCTTCTACTACTTCTTGTTTGTTGGGTGAACCAAATGATTTGATACCTTTGCTTAATACTTGTAGATATACTCATGAGATAGTGAAACTAATAGTTTCGGTGGCAAATAGATCCCTTCTATTTCTGCTATTTTGAAGTGACCCGATGAAAAATGTTTATCCTTTCAAAGCTTGGGTTATCCTTCCTTAGTTATTATGTGAATGTTAAGGGCCTCACTCAATGTCCCTACCGGTTTACCCCAGGTATCATCCTCGAAATGAGAGGAAATGAGAGGAGAGTTTCCCATAATGCATATTCCATCGAAAAAGAAAACAAATACCATCGTATTCATCACAATATTTTATATAAATAATAAAAATTATTTAGATACAAATTTAATTCATTTCATAAAAGTCCCTCAAACAACTTCCAATCTTACTTGATAAAATCACAAGGCACAAATTAAATGTGCATAAGCTTTCATAAAACTAACCATTCAATTTATGATCCTTACGTAGGTATGGTGAAGAATGGTTGAGGGGCCATGGGATTTATGGAGGGGGTTTAAGGTTTCTAGGGTTTGTTTGTTGCAGGGGGTGTAATGGAGTTGATTATGTTGTTGTTTGGCTATGTGGATGAGAATGATAGGGAAATGTGCTTAATAGGGGTTTTGGAGGCGCACATGTGGCCTCTCAGCAAGATTTGTTAGCATGGGGTCAGTTGGCCTTTTCTCTAGCATTGATGGAAATTCTAAGGGGGTGGTCCTAGGTGAAATATTTATAAGGATTCAAAACTAGGAGGTGGTAGATTGTACTGACGTTGCAAGAGGTGCTAACCGGGACAGTGAATTTGCATCATTTTGGTATGAGATCCATGGATTTATGACTTGGCAGGATCAAGAAGAGTCTTATGCAAAGGCTCACACGCTCCAAGGATAGTATCCAAGAAAGTGGGGGTTTTGTAAGACACGAGACTTTCTAATGATTTTGTTGGATATAAACTTGTTGTTATTGATTTTGAGAGTTGTACATCTCCATATTCTTTGGATTTTGAGAAAAAACGATGAAAGGTGTTCCTATCCAAAGGAAAATATCTATCTTTAGTTGTGGGTGTTGGCATTGATATTATGGAGATATCCAACCTTTAAGGCAGGGCACTGGTCGAAAAGTTGTGTGGTCACAAACTAGGTTTGGTCTCTCTTTCCACCTGGATGCAGTAGGTATGGAAACTGCTCACGGGTGTCACTTTAGTTATCCATTTCCTAGCATGTGGATGGTATGGGTTTGCTTTTCATAGTAAAGTGGAAGCACAGTGGGTGTTGGGGAGATGTTGGTTGATAGGAAACAATTTCTTGGCATTGAAACGTTGGCATCCATTGTTCAACCCACGAGATGAAGTTATTTCTTGTGTGTTGGTCCAAGTAAAACTTCCATTGGGGACACTTTGGTTTCTTTCCTGGCGGTTGATGATTGTTTCCTAGGTGGGTCTTTGAGGTTTGCAACACATATAATTGTCGAGAATGATATTTGTAAGGGCATACTCGAATCTATGGGGTTGGTGGTGGGTGATTGTTATTTTGTTCAAGTTTTGGACTACATCAATGTCTCATTTCACTATGCTATATGTCACAGTGATGGACATCTTCTTGCTGATAGTTGTAAAAAGTTCCATCGATAAGTTTGGAAGCTACTTGGGGTAGAGGTTCATAATGAAATGAAGAATATGGTGATAAATCGTAGTTGTTTGATGCATGGAAGTTCCTCGAGTCTCGTTAAGGAGGCAATAGGCCAACAAAACGTTGACAGGTTTTTGTGTTCCGAAAATGATTTTATGGTTGGGACTTTGCTAGTCCCACTTGAGGAATAAAGGGATAGCACCTAGTAAGGAGAGGATATTCTAAATGATGTCTATGGAGACATTGAGTTGACTCCACATCAGTGGGAATCCTTGGAGAATAGTTGTAAAAAGGCTCTAAATATTATTGACTCAAAAGGTGTGATTGATGTCCCTTTTAATCTTTATATTTTTGGCATCTTAGGGGAATCTTCTACTTTGCAGTTGGGGAGGTTTTGGGGTGTTTTGTTTGTAAGGTTAACGAAGGAGTGGAGCCGGTGATGAGGGAAATGATGGAGAAATTGCAAACTTGGTTTTTTTCATCTTCGTCAAGTTCATTTGGGTCAGGGAATTCCTCTAGTAGTTGGGGTGGCGGCCCTTATTTAGTCCATTCTAGAATTCAATCTAAAGATCCTTCGCTAGTAGGGGGTTTAGGGATTGACTCTTTGAATGGGAATGGAGCTCAAAAAGCGAGTCAAAATTCATCAATCAGTCATGCACAAGAAAAGGAGGATAGGGGAGTGTGACAAGGGAAACAACACCTTATTTCATGGGTCCTTAGAGTAGGAAAAGCCCCTTTAGAGGTGCCTCAATGAAATTGTTATCGGTTACTTGTCATAGGCCTAAGGGGAAGGACCAAAATTGATTTTGTGAGAATCTTGATTTGTTATTGGTGTAGGAGACCATGTGTAAAGGTGTAACAATAGTTCTAATTTTACAAAAGGCATTGAGGGGGTGGTTTTTCTTGGAGTTGAATTTGGATAGGAAACTAGGGGTGTGGTTACGGGTGTGAATGGTACTGTGACCATTACTAATTCCTATGTTGTCAATTCTAGATTGTGTCTTGGAGTGCTTAACAAGGATCTAGAATGGAATTTCCTGGTGCTTAATCTCTATGGTCCTTATGATAATTGTCTTGACTTCTAGGAATGTATATTTCCCCTATACTATTTACAAGTATGTAGTTTGATTTTCAGTGGGGACATGAACTTCACCATTAGTAGAGAGGATATTTGAGGCTCTCCTTTGGAAATATTAGTTTCATTAGTTCTTCTTGGAGAAATTAGAGATGGTCGATTGGGTTGATGTTTCCCCTAGGTTGCTAAGCTCAATTTGGACGAATAATCAGATCATTGTTGATGTGGTTTCTATAAGTATAGACTATTTTATTGGTCATCTGTAGCTAGGGTTTTCACCCTAGCTTGTGCAAATGAGCACCTACTAAGGAGAAGGGACTCCTTAGTAGCAGTTCAGAAAAACATTAAATGAAAGACAAGACAGTAAAATGGTAATTATTCTAAACATGTGCATAAAACAGAAAAGACAAGATAATAAAAAGGGGTTTTGTATTGATTATACCTCCAACATGAAGGTTGGTGAAGCCTTTGCAGCAGTCCAAGAGGGTTGCTTCCAAGCTTCCAGTTTTGCTCCTTTCTCTTTCTCCAAAGGGTTGGAAATGGGCCAAAGGGGCACTCAAATGTGAAAGTAGCTCAAGGGTGAGCTAGGGTTTCAGGAGTGATTTTGGCAGAGTAAGGGTGTGTTTGACTGTGGATATGAAATGAGGGGCCTCCATCACCTATTTATAGGTTTTTAGTGGTGGAGTGCTGGCCCATGGTTTTGGGCACCATATGGTTTAGGTCAGCTGTATAGGGTTTTTGTTTCCTTTTTCCCTCTTTTTCCTCTTTTTTGTATTTTTATTCCCTTTTTAGAGGGTTTTTACTATTTTGGAGTATTTTTGGGGGAAAAATGGGTTTTTTGGCCTTTGGAGGCAAATATGGTAGGAAATATGGACAAATGAGTCATGTAATGGGGTAGATGAGGTGGTGAGCACTTTTTGGGTGTTAACATCATCTTTCAGGAAAATATTTTTGGGGTGCAATTCCTTCATAAGTTATGGTTTTTGAAGGATGAGGTAGCTAGCTATAGCAGGGAAAGGAACTCAAAGAGGAATGGTAAGTTATAAGAGGTGGAAACAGAGCTAGTAGACCTCAGTAGGGAATTTCCTGATAGAAAGGTCGAGGGCCTTGGATATTTAATTGAATAAGAAACAACTTTTCTTGCTGCAAGATTTGTGAAAATCCTCACAGCAGATCTAAGAGCTGATGTATACCTCACAAGAAAGATTATGATTAAGCAGTAAGATAGAAGAAGAGTGGTCAATGCAGTGTAAATGAGCAACAAAATAATAATATAGTAGAACTCGAATAGAAGCAAAATAAATTCACACACACTAATTCATTAATCACAAATATGAACAATAAATAGTACAATGGTGGAGAGGATTCGAATGCCAAGGTGGCAATTCGAATTAGCCTCTCATAGAGTGATCATCAGATCAATAGAGTGTCATTAGAGCACAACTAGGAGGCCTCATCATCATCAGTGGAGTCATCAATGCACAAGTAACTGTCAACCAGATGTCAAACTGAGTCTAATTGAGTGTGGTAGGTGTAGCTGGCACATGGAGGCACTAACTGAATGAAGGAGGCTCAGTGGAGGTCCATCAGAGTTATACAGTCATTTGAGAGTCAGTCTAGCCTTAAATCAAGGAAAGAACTAAAGATAACTCAACTAACTGAAGTGCAACTAAGTGGTAGGTGAGAGAGGGCGCATGAGATGCATGCAACTGCATGCAGGGCGTACTAAGCACTAGGAGGGATAAAACTGATCAGTGAGAAGCTCTCGGGGCTAGCTAACTGAGGGCGAGGTGCTGGGACTGATGACTGGGATGCATGCAATTGCATGCATGCATGCAGAAATGCATGCAATACTGAAAATGAAAATAATGAAAATGTTGGTAGGACTACGATGGAGTATAGGAATATCCTAACAAGATTTTGAGGAAGATTAACAATTAAAAATTTGTGCTCTGTGGATCTGCTCGGGTGACCAAAACACTCGATTCTTTCATAATTTTGCACTTCAGCAGAGAAACATAATTATCATTTGGGACTTGGCTAATCGGGAGGGTAATTTGGTTAGTGGCTTCAAGGAGTTTTCATGTTTGGGAGTTAATCACTTTTAGGCTATATTTTCAGAGCCAGGGCATGCAAATCTCAAAGAGGTTGTGGAAATATTGGGTTGTGTTTCCACATATGGCTAAGGAAATGGAAAATGTAGACTAATAAAAACCAGTGACTATGGAGGAGTTGAGAGGTGCTATGGCCTATTTTCAACGTGATAAAGTGATTCAAATTTTAGGGGGAATATGGTCTAAATTCGGATGTATAAGTCATAAAAGCATTAAATGGAGAGGAAACCCTCTCTCATTCGTCATAAAAGCATTAATGGGGAGGCCACCCTCTCCCATTCATGGTTTTGGAATCTTCCATGCAGCCCACAGTTTAGAATACACCCATCCATGGTATTAGGTAGCCCATGGTTTTGTTCCATGGTATGGCTTCAAGGCACATTGTAATAATATTATATAAGAGGCTTTATGCCTTCTCAATAAAGCAAGCTATTACTTTTGGCATCCTACATTTCTCTTATTTTATTGATTTATTATTGGGGTATTGGTTCTAAGTGTATCCATGGTATTTGGTAGCCCATGGTTTTGTTCCATGGTATGGCTTCAAGGCACATTGTAATAATATTATATAAGGGATTTATGCCTTCTCAATCAAGCAGGTTATTACTTTTGGCATCCTACATTTCTCTTATTTTATTGAGTTATTATTGGGGTATTGGTTCTGAGTGTCTTTCTTAGTATATTTTGAGAGGTGAGGCTCAAAGAACCCTATTTGAGCCTCAACCCTCCATGTGGCATATTTACTCTATGTTTCTATGTCTAGGCTTTTCACAGCCCATATCTCGCTGATGTGTCTTTCTCATAGCTGATCCATAGTCCACTTCAGCTTTGAGGTTATCTCTTCTCCTCCTCTCTCAGCATTCAAGTCTTCTGGGTCTCAGCCCCCAAGATCCGGATCAGTGGTATCATAGCAGGTACGCTCTCCATCGGAACAAGGGTTTGAAGCTTACTGGGGGTTCAAATATTTTTCTACCCTCGGATATTCATTCACCATTACAAAGAGAACCTTACATGGATCTAATACATCCATTGGTATTCAACATTTTCAATAATTTACAAGGTGTCCATGCTACCCATGGAGGTTTCACAATCTCTGCAACGGCCCATGTTGCTCTACAAACCCTTGGCCCTCTACATTCGGAACTCTCACATTTAACAAAATTTAAATGGATGTTGTGAAATCTACAGGACTTTTTAGAGGGTCCATGATATCTCATTGGAAATTTTTTTCCATTAACTGAAATGGGTATTTCACGGAATTTCATTTCATTTCCCGGATTGTGAGATATGTTTGTTTGAAGTAGCACGTGTCTATACATAATGCGGTCGTACGTACAACAACTTTAAACAAGTTCTACAGACTCCATAGAACGTTTCATAGGCTCTACCATATCTCATTGGAAAGGTCTTTCCGTTATCTAAAATGGGTATTTCACGGTTTTTCATTTGGATTTTTGGTTTGAGAGATATCATTGAATGAACCAACACATGTCTGCAAAATAGTGCGTGCACGTCTCCTGAGATTTAGCAAACATTTTCTCACTCATTGGGCCACCATAGAGAAAGTATGTTATACGTATGGAAAGTTCTCTTCAATATATCAAATGGATCCTCAACGGAATTCAATTTCAACTGCATCAGAAGCTATGAATGGATTTGTAGCAAGACATCAACTGCACCAAAGATCATGAATTTTTCAATTTTTGGACTTTATTAAATCCTATTGTAATCATGGTTATGTGTTAACCACACAAAACCCATGGTTATGGGTCAACCATGCAAAACCCACGATTATGGGGAAACCACACAAAACCCACAGTTATGTATTGTAATCATGGTTATGGGTCAACCACACAAAACTCACGGTTATGGAGAAACTACACAAAACCCACAGTTATGCATTGTAATCATAGTTATGGGTCAACCACACAATACTCTTTTCTTCACTAGAAACAAGCTTGACATTACCACCATGGTTATGGATCAATGACATAAAACTCATGGTTATGGGTCAACCACACAAAACCCATGGTTATGAGTCAACCACACAAAACTCTTATCTTCATTGGAATCAAGCTTTCCATTGCCACCATGGTTATGGGTCAACCTCGCAAAACCATGGTTTTGGATCAACCACACAAAACTCTTATCTTCATTGGTAACTAGCACATTGTAATCATGGGTCTTTTTTTAGCATGAAATGATGGGGACCATCATTTTCTAAGGGGGGAGGAATGATCCAAATTTTAGGGGGAATATGGTCTAAATTCGGATGTATAAGTCATAAAAGCATTAAATGGAGAGGCCACCCTCTCCCATTCATCATAAAAGCATTAATGGAGAGGCCACCATGGTTATGGGTCAACCTTGCAAAACCCACAGTTATGGGTCAACCACGCAAAACCATGGTTATGGATCAACCACGCAAAACTCTTATCTTCATTGGTAACTAGCACATTGTAATCATGGGTCTTTTTTTAGCATGAAATGATGGGGACCATCATTTTCTAAGGGGGGAGGAATGATCCAAATTTTAGGGGGAATATGGTCTAAATTCGGATGTATAAGTCATAAAATCATTAAATGAAGAGGCCACCCTCTCCCATTCATCATAAAAGCATTAATGGAGAGGCCACCCTCTCCCATCCATGGTATTTGGTAGCCCATGGTTTTGTTCCATGGTATGGCTTCAAGGCACATTGTAATAATATTATATAAGGGGATTTATGCCTTATCAATAAAGAAAGCTATTACTTTTGTCATCCTACCTTTCTCTTATTTTATTGAGTTACTATCGGGGTATTGGTTCTGAGTGTCTTTCTTAGTATAGTTTGAGAGGTGAGGCTCAAAGAACCCTCTTTGAGCCTCACCCCTCCATGCGGCATATTTACTCTATGTTTCTCTATCTAGGATTCTCACAGCCCAGGTCTCATTGATGTGTCTTTCTCATAGTTGATCCATAGTCCACTTTAACTTTAAGGATATCTCTTCTCCTCCTCTCTTAGCATTCAAGTCTTTCGGGTCTCATCCCCCAAGATCCGAATCATAAAGGTATGGGCTTGGACAAGTGGACTATAGAATTATTCTTGGACTTATTTGACTTACTTGAGGAGGATCTGTTGCAAATGGTAGAGGAAGTACGTCAATCCAAGAGGATGTCATGCTAGTTTAATTCAACATTCATATCCCTAATACCAAAGGTGGATAGGTCGTGGACCTCAATGCTTTTAGGTCAATCTCTTTGTGCAATGATATATACAAGGTTATCACCAAAGTAGTTGCATCGCAGATAAAATCAATTATTTCCCAGATGATATCAAATGAACAATTTGGCTTCTTGAATGGTAGGTTGATCCATGAGGCGATAGGGGAAATCCAGGAAGGCATACACACAGTGAAGTTTCCGGACAAGACTAGTTAATTTGAGAAGTGGAAATCCCCCGTAGGTATTCCATTAAATGCTCTTCCAAACACTGTACGGCCTTCACTAATTCTTGGTCTGAGATTTGGATCTATTATATTACATTAAGGAAAATATGTGTGTAGCATTATATTTGGTTTTAGGGTCGAATAGGTATCCCAATGAACAACAGCTTCTAGAGTCTAAAACTTGTGGTGAAAATGGTGGACAAGGAGTCTTGAATTTAGTCATAAACAATAGTGACAATTCAGGGGCCTGCAAACATAATTTGGACCATCAAAGTAACTTCATATACATCTCATAACATGGATAAATATCTCAGAAAAATCTGATATAAAATAGGTACAACATCATTCCAAAATCACTATGCAAATGTTATAGGGAAAATGGCTCGAATCTCTTTCTTGATTGGAAATATCACTTGAAATACATGGTAGTTCGAGATGTGGATATCATGATATGATTATTACAGTGCAGAAACTAACATGTTCATGAAGTCGAAATAACAATCATCCACGAACTATATGCAACAAGAAGTGTGCCCTTGCACATTTACATGCCATTGAGAGAAAGATAGTAGAATAGGCATAGAGAAGAATGAGAGAAGATGAACTCGAACTCAGTTGGGGTTTGAACATGCATAAAAACATCTCCATGAGTATCTTTTGAGAGGTCTAAATGGCCTCTCCATCAACCAACTTGGATGGCAATCTTTCACACTCGAAATTGGTTCTAAGGAAGGGAGGATGAACATCCACCGTGCAAGGACAAGCTTGAAGCTCTCCCAAATTGCAAATATGCAAATAACCAATGACCAAAAGCTACTCCATTTTGACTTGGCCTCCTTTTAATAACTTTAGTTGATTCATTTACCTCCTTAGAACTCAAATTATCTCCTAATTACTCATGAAATTTGAATTAGTGGGGGTTATGACCCTTCATTGGCCCCACATGACACTTGGCTCATCTTTTGTCTCCAAATCCTCCATGAATTCGACTTGGGGAATCTTTTGGATGATTTGGAGATGTGTAACTCGTCTCATGCTCCCTCTTGATCTATTTTTAGCTCTTACATTTTCATAGATGTCATGGAATCTGTCATATGTGTCATAGGTGTCATAGAATCTGTCATAAATGTCATAATGCTTGTCATAATTGATGCAGGGGCATCTTGCTCTCAATTTAAAGTCTAAAGTTGATCAGACCATGAGGTCTTGACATTAGCCCAATAAGGGGTCGATTATAAACTTCTTGTAAATATTTGAGTTATTTTCATAGTTGGTCAATATAGTTTTAGAAGGTTTTAAATTGTGATAGTTGTTAGTGAAGTAGAAGTTATTTAATCTAAATGGTGAAGTGTCAAGTGGAGTAGTGACTCATTGTAACAACCTCTCAAATGGGGGCAATATTCGATGGAGATAAGAATATCTCATCATGAGTCATTAGAAAGATAAGAGCTAAAGATTTATTTTTAGAAATCAGTTGCAAGTATTTAGGATTTTGGTTGCAGAAGTCTAGGAGAAAGTTAACGAGAAAGAAAACTTGTATTCTCAGCATAAATTTGTAAGCCCGCAGGCAGTTAAAAAAAGAAGCAGCCAAGAATGGGCGAGAGTTCAGAGAAGATGGCCATGAAATGTTAGATCCAGCCACAGGAATTACGATAGGGTTATCTTATACATGTACAGTTGTATTTCTTATTAATGGAAAGAGGATTTGGGTACTCCTGTGTGTTAATGATTTGCATGTTGTGAATCTTGAATTGTGCATTTGATTTGGTTGATCTATCTAAATTTGCAGAACCCTAGTTGCAGGGAAATTCCGCTTTGAGGGATTCGATCTTGAAATCAATTTGGGAAGTTGAAGAATGCGTTGATAGCACTAAGACCAAAGAAAGTCCTTGAAGTGCGTTCTTGAGGCAGAGGTTCGATGGAAGGAGGTCGAGTCTCAATGTATTGTTATGTAATAGCAACATATGATAATGTAGTGTGATTACCCATACGCAGGCCAATAACCAAATGGTAAGTAAGATCTTGTTCAATGCATGACCAGGTATGAGATTGGAAATCGATAGTTGTTGTAAACTGAAGATATCAGTAATGAAACGTTCTTTGGAGTAGTATCTTGGGGTTTTGGAACAATTCCGAGAAAGCAGAAATTTCCCATTGAGATGGAGCCGTATTTGCCATGCGTTGGATGAGTTTATATGAGGAGACATAAGTTATTCTAGTGGGAAAGATTCAAGAACTTGTCCTAAATCTGCGTCTGACAGAATGTAGAAGTGCGTTGAAGATTGGAGAAAGCATTGTGTCAATTACATGAAGGTAAATTGATATTTGTGTAAATTGTTGGTAAAAGAGCAATGCATGATGGATGGTGGGAACCATTGGTTCAACCTGTAAGTTGATCTTACGCAAATCCGTGAGAGATGAGAAGGTAAGTCATTTAAATGACAATTCATACATTTTACGAACCATATGAAGATACGTATGAGTGTTTAACCATGAGAGAGAACTAGTGGAATGTGAGATAATAAGTGCTTATATGTTACATTATTTTATTTATGTAGAAGGAATTTGTGTAATGAATTTATAGAAGGGAATCTTGAAGGAAGGCTCTACTAGTATATTACTCGGAGTGTTTTCTATGTATGAGTTGTTGGTTGAAGATTGTTAGTGCTAATCCACAGAGAGGAGAACCTGAAAAAAAAAACTGAATTAAGAGCAGACCTTTGTTTTAGGTTTGCATCAATAATTGTCATAGAATCTGGCATTGCCTATTTTTATCCCTATGACTCTTCCTCTTCCTTCATGAATGTTACCTCTTCCCTTCCAACTCGAATTTGGGGATGGATCCATGTTTAAAGGAGGAATATTCTCATGTGGACCCCACATGTCGACTTATGCGCCCTCAAGTCCAACTAAGACCTAATGCCACTTCATTTTGGAGCATTTAACATTTATTCCATCATTTATTGGCCTATTTTTCCACCATCAATTTAGAATATTGAATTTTCATGAGAAACTATAGACCTTGGGGTTAAATGTCAATATTTTAATTCTTCCACATAACCCTTAGGAATTGGGTAGGCCAACTTAATTATTTATCTGAAAATCATTTAATTGGGGACATGACAATCCTCCCCACCCAATATTGTTTTTCCTCGGGCAATTTCAAACATGGATGTTGAAGAACCTGCTTTCTTTCCAAAACATTGCCTCCAAAACTTTCCTTCCAAAACTCTGAGTAGTGGCACTCATGTACTCTTTCATATTTTGGAAACCCTTTCTGATACCACTGTATAATTCTTTGAAGTTTCCACTGAGTTTCCCAACTTTGATTCTTTAAGATTCCATGAAAAATTTAGAGAGGAACCACCATGCTTGTTGCTGCACTACTCTGATTACAATCACCTTCTCAAGTGGTGACTCAATCTCCCATACTACTTGTTGCCCCTAAAAATTGAAACCAATGAGACCAAAAATTACCCCAGGGTCCCAAATGATCCTGATACATGCATGGTGTGAAATGTCTAGTATGTAATGCCATGAACACCAAGCATGTGAATATTGAATCCATCTTTCAAAAGGTATCCAACATAGGAAACTGGAACACTTCTCTGCAAAGATGAACTCAAACAATTGAAGGTTGGATTTCTCTCTCAAACCAACAATCGAACTGTTGCTCCAAGTGAGATGAAACCAAGCAACACCAGGATCACATTGCTTGTATTGCATTCCAAAGTATAGGCATGCTCTACCACAAAAACTTGCAGGAAAAATATTGCCCAAATCCCACTGCCTTAGTTGCAAATCTTTGAGTGGCAATGTCACATGTGGAAAACTAACATTCCAAAGAATGTCAGGATCCCATTGTCTCATCTGCATCTTTCCAAACATCAGTAACAACAATAAAAATTCATCACTATGAAAAATGCAAGGAAGGATGTAAAGATCATACCACCACACTGGAAGTTCAACATTTCCAATGCACAATTGAAACTTTGAGGGCCCCTGCATCAAAATATGAACTTCTTCAAGGTTGGGTCAAGACCAAGAGAGACTCTCCCATCATGAAATATATATCCTCAAAGTGAGGTTGAATGCAAACAAGTCTCCCCCAATCAACCAAATAGTCCTCATGTGCCAAATGCACACAAGAATCAAGAATGAGACCATTGAAGCCCAAAGGACAAGGGTGAAAGTCCCATGTCTCATCACCAAAAGAGTAGGAATCATCACACAAGAAAATATGTCCATGCTACTCCAAAAGAATTTAAGATGCAACAAAATAATCAGCCATGTGTTCTTTCATCCAAGAAGTGAATGAAGAACCTCCACTAAAATCTGAACAAATTAGGGAGCAAAGAAAACAATGAGCCTTCAAGGGGTTCACATAAGTACCATTTATGCATCCATGGATATGTGTATCATCAAGAAATGACAAAGATGTTGTTTCCAATAAAAATGTGTTCCAATCATATATCTCTTCACCCAAGTATTGGATGAAGTTCCTCCAACATCAATTGAACTAAGCAAGGAGCAAGGAAAATCATGAGTCTTCAAGTGACTCAAGTGAACATCATAGGTGCATCCATGCATATGTGTACCATCATAAGGTAACAAATGATGCTGCTGCAAATGTAAAGAATAAAGTGCTCTAGTCATGTCATCCTCAAAAGGGGAGATAGGATTTTTATAATCCTCATGTGGCACCATCAAAAATAAACTTTTCACCCATACTTCATTAGGATGAATGCTGCAAAATATGGAAGTGTAGGATGTAGGAGAATGAACCAACTCACCCAAATGATCAGAATATGCAAAAGTGTTATCATGTGAAGGCTCCATAAGGGTAGGAACAAAACCTATGTACTTTGAATCAATGTGTGGTGAAAACTACTACTATAGATTTGTGGGACAAGACTGGTTAAGGCAATAGGACATTGGTCTTGAAGGTGAATGGGATCGTCCGTGGGAGGATATAATCCTAGAATCCCATAAGATCCACCTTCAAGTTAGGGTAGATGTGAACATTCTAGCCAAGAGTTACAAAGGCTCATGCTGGGGGGAGTTATATTGTGAAGCTTGGTTACTTTGTGGTCTCTGAGTTTGGTGATCAGGAGTAGGCTTGGTGGTGGGAAAAGTAGTGGAAGGTGGCAGCACTACCTAATAGCTTGTTCTTCATGTGGTTGATGTTGAACTAGTGTGCGTTAGCTTGGGATCGATTGCAAAAATGTGGTAGATCTAACCCAATATTTTCCTTCTCTATAGCAAAGAGGGAGAAACAAATGATCATCTATTTTTGTAATGTGATTTTTTGAGAAGGGTGCGAGCAAATTTGGAATGAGCTCTACAGGTTATCAACTTTGGATGAAGTGGTCGATGGTTTAGTGAGTTAAATTCGTTGCAAGCTCTTCCAATTCTATATGGCTAGGGACTATGGCTTGAAAGAAATGTGATCGTATTTGAATGTAAACAACTCTCAACTTATAAAATTTCGACTCAGATTTTGGCACACCTTCCCTATTATCATATAGAGCTGAAAACAAAGGTTGTCTAGGATTGTGGCGAGTTGGTGATAAACATGGGCATGCCATAGTGTCATTTTGATGGCACCTATCAGGGCGATGGTAGATTATGTGGCATTGGAGAATCATTATTTTGTTCTTTACTAACTATCAATCCTATGTCTCTCCTTCCTTCTTCTCATCAAGATCTTCTCATTTGGATATAAACCCCCTTTTTACATTTTAATGAATATATCTTATATATTTTTACAAACCCTCCTATTTCCTTACTCTCAAACCTTTTAGTTATCAATCATTTTTTAATTAAATTGTTAATTATTATCATTATTTTTACTCCATTAATACAATAAAAAGGGTCATCTTTATTTAATTTTCATTCTTTTATTCCTCGAGATAGTATAGTAATACCAAATTAATTTACTACTATAATACCAATTTCTAACCCTTAGTTATCAATCATTTTTTAATTAAATTGTTAATTATTATCATTATTTTTACTCCATTAATACAATAAAAAGGGTCATCTTGATTTAATTTTCATTCTTTTATTCCTCGAGATAGTATAGTAATACAAAATTAATTTACTACAATAATACGAATTTCTAACCCTTATTATTTTTATCAATGCTATTTTTACTTATTTTTATTCATTTTTGTTAACCCCTTTTTATTTAATTTTCTTTACCTGTTTAATATCATTACATTAATTTATCAATATAATACCAATTGCTCATCCTTACTTTATAATTTTACTATCTTTTTAATTATTTTTTCATATTTTTATTGAATCGAGAAGGCGCATTTCTACAGCCTAAATGGGGGGAGTATCTCTCTATCCCATAAAATTTTTAAAAAAAATACAAATACAAATACAAAAATAAGAATAACAAATAAGAATGCACGCATTAGTGTGTTGTTGGCATAGTGGAGCCCGGGTGGGGGGGAGTGTTCGTCTATCCCATAAAAATATAAAAATAAACATAAAATATAAAAATAAAAATAAAAAATAAGAATGCAAGCATGACTGTGTTGTAGCATAGTGGTGAGAGGGATGTGTATTGTAGTTTAGTGGTGAAAGGTTTGCAGATTTGATCCCTCTCGACGCTTTGTAGAAGCGAAGTTAAATGGGTCTATACTGGTATATTCTTGTTTTCATTATTTGTTTGTTTAATTTATCATAATTTACTCCATTTTTGTAATTATATTTTTTACACCTGTGTTTTTCTAATTAATTAATTAACTTGGTTCAAAAAAAATCTATTGCCTACAATTCTATATTTTCCAATCTCCTCTCTTCCTTTCTAATCCCTAAAATTTGTATTTTTTTTATATTTTGCAAGTTTTAATTAAAAAATTAACCTTCTTTTCATGTTTTTCAGCAGTTCAACCCTAACGGCTCTCTTCTTTCTATCCTATTTATCTAACACCTCTCTACTCTTCTTCAACATATTAAAACTTCTTTTTGCCCCTGAAGATGGGTGGAGTGTCCCCTTGAAACGTTAGGTATGCTAATCCACAACACAGTGCAATCCAAAAACAAACATCACAAAGATCATCATTTCGTTGGAAAGACAATATTATTTTGTTGGAAAGGCAGCGTTGGGAGCTGGTACTAACAATTGGGATGAGCTTAAAGCATTGTTTCTAGCCTTTAAGTTCACTATGGAGAAAATAATGGAGAACCTACAGATTTTTGGAGATTCAGTTTTTGTTATAAGGTGGATGAACATTAAAGTCCAGATTTGTGATAACAAGTCGATTCAGTAGGCGAAACATTAAAAATATAGTTCTTTCTCGCAAATCTCATTTGAGCACATTTACAGAGAACTAAATACAGGGACTAATATGTTATCAAAGCAAGCTCTTTCTTTGAATTCAAGTCAACTACGAGTTGAAGAGTTTGGATGTGATGCTTTGATAGCACATTTGGATAGAAAGACTTTAGGATGCTCCAAAGGTCCTTGTCATATTTTTTAGTACTGCTTTCAGCTCTTCTAAGGTTATTATTTGTCAGTAGTTATGAATTTGTGTAGACCCCCTTAAAGCCCTACAAAGGAACATTGTAGATTTTTTGTGCCTAGCATATGAAGAATGTAATTCACTTCATTTTGAATAGAAATTATGATTTTTTTTCTATTAAAAAAAATATCCATTCAATTTCTTATCCCTATTTGTGGTTTATTATCAAAATTAATATTTATTATCCTCTTATTCAAAATGTTATGATGAAATTCTAAAAAACATCAAATCCATATTTAAAGTTTATATATTTCTAAAAATATATAGAATTTGGATACTCAACAAGTTCCAAGTAAGATCTTTACGAGTGTGTCTCGGGATATTTACACGCACCGTGATGTTGAAAAAGATAATGGCGTTGTGAGATGTTTGGCTTTTTCTTGAGAAAACATAACGACACACATGTCCATTGCTGTTTATTCCACTGAAATTGATCACATTTATGTGAAGTCTAGATTTCTTACAATTCAAACTCCTCGTTAATTTCATATACTCATTGTTAATCTAGTGCATACCAAACGTTTGTTGATGTATAGTTTTGTTGTAATGCTTTTTTGTTTTATGTATGTTTGTTGATGTATAGTTTTGTTGTAATCCTTTTTTGTTTTACTATACATGCGGCTTACAACTTCAAAGACATTTTACTATACATGCGGCTTACAACCTCGGTTGGTGGGAATTTGATTCGGCGGTCCAATTAATTTCAGCACTGCATGGCTACTTGGTTGAATGGCTCGTCTCATTTTGTTTCCCTTCCATGTTTTATGGTTTGGGAGGTCTGACTGTCGCGGAACCGCAGGGTGTTTGAGAATATCCCGCCTTGCTTGGAATGGTCTGCTTGTAGAACTGTTGCGGCTTTTATGGAATATCGGAGATTATTTGTTGTTTCGGCCCACGCTCAAATACTTCCTTGTCGTTGCCGGTTCAACCCGCCGGTTTTGGTCTACCCATGTGGTTTTTTTTATGGTGCATCGGACTGGGGTTCAGGGTCTTGTGGCGCGGGTGTGATATTACACCTCTCTATCTGTTACTATTTCCGTATCTGGATGCATTATGGGATCGGCACAAATACCCGTAGTGAGCTATGTGCTCTTTGGTTATTATTACTGTTTGCTCGTCGCCTTGAGGTCTTGTCCCTGGTGGTGTTTGGGGACTCTCTCTCTATTATCTCTTGGATTCTGGAATCTGCCCCATTGGACGTTATGATACTTTCCTTTTGGAAGGATGATATTCGCTCAGCTATCAATGGTTTTGAGCATTTACATTTTGCCCATATTTTCTGGGAATGCAATCAGGATGCGGATTCTCTCTCCAAGTTGGCATTGACATCTCCGGATGGTCTCATATTTTGGGAGGAGTGGCGGGATGACTGTCTTATCACATGGTTCTTTGGATGTTCCCTGAGTCCTTTTTTTGGACTCTACTATTTTCTGCTGACTTTTTTCTATTTATGGTCTTTTTTCTCCTGCAGGCACTTAGTTTTTTGGGATATCCAACATCCTGTTGGATCCACTGGCTCTTGTGGGGGTTGTCATACTTTTGATCGGCTTTATTGTTATGTTATTTATTGGAGGGGTTGGTCCCTACTTTTGTTGTTTATTATGGACTTGATCGTTGGCAGATTTATGTTATTTCCCTCTGTTATTGGGGATGGCGGTATGGGGTACCTATCCTTTGATATTTGAACTCTATGTATGTAACTAATGCTCTGGGGATATGTCCTTTGGATGATTTGGATGGGACTAGTTGACATTATGTGTATGGAACTATTTACTATTTTGCTTATTAATAGTAAGTTATATTTTACTTGGAAAAAACTTCAAAAACATTTTAAACATATTGACAAGTATAAAAGTGTTTTCACAGCAGAAAACAAATTGATATTTTAAAGGGAAAATGATGCAATAAGAAAGAAAATAAACTATATATTATAATAATGTTTTGTGGCATCTCGCTATTAATTTGTTAATTTTAAAAATGTAATTTTTTTTATTCTTATAAGATTGCCAGATAATCATTATATTTATCAAGGTATATGCTTGATTCTATTTTCAGAGATTTTGTTCTAGGAATGTGCTCTCTGCTCTCCATGTGTTGAAATCTTCATTTTGGTGTTAACATTAACTACGTTGGTATCTAATGAGCTTTATATTTTCTTCATTTTGGTCTTAGTAGTTTGGCTCCAATGTGGTTTACATTTAAAATAATATTAATAATGTTCTAATGTGTTAATTATTTAGTAAAATGAAAAATAACATAATTGGCATTTAATAAGATCATCCATAAAAATATGAAAAATAACATAATTGACATTTGAAAAATAACATAATTAACATTTAATAAGATCACCTATCAAATACAATTAAGTGAACAAAAATAATAATACAATTCTAAGTTTAACAAATCCTTTGGTAGAGAGATTCAATGAGAGTGTCAACACTAGGTCAATTGGTTTTTACATTGTGAGAATTCTCTATGAAATTATCTTAAAAAATAAAAGCAAACTTAAATATCAAACTACATTGCATGAAAGTAAAAGAAAACTCAAATGTTATGAAGTTTAAAAATAATCAACATAGATCCATCTCGAAAGGAGATCTACCAAGCACCGAGAGGGATCAACTGCTCAAGGTGGAGTGTGTAATGGAATGTTTATGATTTTAATTTATATAATTTGTGTGTGTGTGTATGTTGTTCTAAATGTTTAAATCTAATTTGAGCCGATATGTTATTTTTTATAATATTTCATTATTTTTTATAAAGGACACATGTAAGCTCTACAATGAGCACGGAAGGAGCTACACATCCCCCTACTGGGTTGTAGAATGCACCTCTTCGACGCAAAAATAAATAGGCTTATACAATTTGTCACTATATTTCTTTAGAACTCTTAATCAATCTCATATATATATGTGTATCATCATTTTAAATAACATAAAATTTTAATTTTAATCTGAATTTATATGCATATAAACTATGACCAACATAATTCATATACATAAACTTCAACTAACATGAATGCATGCCAAAATATTTATCTCGCAAGTTTTGTGAGTGGGTGTATGAATAAGTCATGTTTTTTCATATACATTTGAGGATGCTATTTTAACTTGTGTTTGAAACACTAATCAAATATGAGTTCACATTAAACTACATTACCATAAGTTCCAAGCTCATGATTTTAGTTAAACCTCTTTTTCAGTTTTTTATCCAATATGATTTTAGTTAAACCTCTTTTTCAGTTTTTTATCCAATAGATTCCATGATTCCATGCTATAAGAATAGTTCTTAAATTTCAAAATAACATATAGCATTGATCATCACCTCATGGCTATTGTTTATTCTGGTATAAATTAGCTTGTAAACTTTAATTACGGGGCGACATGTGCGAGAGGGATTGTGTATAATCCTGGAAGAAATACAAAGGAGAAATTTGCATGAGCATTGGGAATTCCACTAACATGGCGGATATCCAAGGAATCAAGTTGCTAGTTAACGTTGGGATCTCTAAAGTCAATAATAGGAGACTCGAATTATAATCAAAGCCTTCATCTTAAACTCTCCTCTAAGGCTAGCAAGAATGCATGATCGAACCATGAAACTCATAAGGCAGCTAGACTAATTCCAATCATGTGTCGAGGGAAAACAATAAGGAGGTTGATCAATTGGCTAATAGGGCTATGGGATTTACCAAAAGGTACCCTCCCACTGCTCGATGACAACACTAAGCAAGAGGTTATCACCTAAAACGGGAAGGAAAGGGGCCCAATCCAACATTTAGAAGGCCCAAGATCGGTTATCCCCTAGTCAGATGACTCAGGTAGGGGACCTAGGGCGTTAGTACACGAACCCCTAGGTCTCACCCTTCGAGCTGCATAAGAGGTGGCTCACGAAGTGAGAACACGGAGCATCTCAAACGAGAATTAAATGGCAACAAGAGATTACATGAGACAAGACAAGGGAGAATGTTAGCGTTATCGGGTTTAGTTGGGAGACAATACAGGTCTTGTCTGGAGCAAATCTAGTTGTTATTCTCCCACGCTGCCGTAATATCCTGATTTTGATCCCATTGCATTAAAATGTAAATGATGTAATATTGCTATAAAATCATGGTGAAGAGCTCAAGGCCAAGGCCCCACCATCGATTTAGTGATGCATATGGTTTGCGTGCTAGCCAGACACAATGGAATTGCAAATATCATGTAAATATGCATTTTAATAAAATACCCACAACTAGCTATGATGGGGGCATGATTTTTACAAGGAATTGGGAGGGAAATATTCAAACCCTTGGGGCCAATCAAGTCAAGACAAGTTTCAATGAGAGAAACCATAAACCCTCAACTACCCATGTTGACTTTTGTACCCAATCATTTAATTCTTCCAAGAGTTGGTTGAGATAGTTAATGTCTTGGGGAATGGAGAGGTATGGCTGTCCAAATTTGGGTATGGGCAAGCCATCGATTTTGGAAAAACATGTTTGGCTTCATGGGCAAGAAAATGGCCATGAATTTGCTCCCCAAGCCATTATTCACCATTGCCTTTGTTCTCTCACGAGTTGGGAGCTTACTGGGCACTTTTCTCCCTGAAATTTCTGTGGTTTCCTTCATTTTTTGTGTGTATAACAGTGGGAAAGAAGGGAAATCAATTTGGGGGGTCCATAAAAGCCATTTTGGCCAGCTTAATGCTCATATAGTTGTGGGAGAAACCATTTTCCTCCTTGAGGTTATTTTTCCCATCCCACAATCTATTTTTTATTGAAAACGATTTAGGAAAACCCATGGCCATCTTGTTTTGTAAATCCCATTGTTGAAAATGTGTATCCATGCCCAATAATTGAGCTTGTTGTGTATGGGTTGGGTATCCATTGTTTTGGCTTGAGCTTGAGTGCAAGCATCCAAAAATAGAAGGGTTCAGATTTAGCCTGATAAACCCAACTATGCACTAGCTTGGTTAAAATGTGATGTTTGCTTGAAATGTGTTGAGCTTGAGAGTCCCATTTTTAAAAAAAAATCATGTCCAGCTCGGGGGTGGCAACTATGCTGAGAGATTAATGAGCACAGTTGGCCTATGGTTGGGTGGAACGTTGCAGTGACATAGCTAGTTGCTTGGGATAGCTTCATCATTGCAAGATAAGTAATTTCTTTGTGTTTACTTCTGAAAACGTTTTTAAATTGATGCATGCTATCAATATGCCAGAAATTGCATGATATATGTGTAGAATATTACTTCTGCTATCTTAAATTGAATGGCATCTGCACATATTGGTTTTATTGTTGTGAATGTCATGAATGGGGTTGAGTTTATGTAAAAGCCCTAGATCTATAGTCATGTTCCCTTCCTTACGTTGGATAGATCCTTGCGTTGGATAGATTGAAGGGGACATGAGACTCCCTTTGCCCTGCGGCAATTATGGCTCAAGGTGGGATGCCAAGCATAAATCAAGACCATACATGAACAAACCGATTAACTAGGGGCAAGCACAAGAAGTCCACATCTAGTGGAACGAGTGGGAAGGAATCCAGAATTCTAAGACACCCTAGGGGAAATTGGCTGAAGGGTGGAGTTTGGCAGCTAAAGTCGACGGCAAAGGAAGGCAATTTGACGCAAAGTGGGTGGAATCAATGGCGAGTGACATCTGGAGTTAAGAATGTTGCGTCTCCCATGGCCTCTGATGCATCAAAGCGAACCACATACACTTGAAAACTTTGCATCAAATTGCCATGAGGACTTTGATAGGAATCTGGGGTAATGGAAAGAAGCTGAAGAACAAGAGCGATTGGTGGAACATGGAGATACCAACTATCAACTGGCAATTCTAAGCACAAAACTAGAGATACAGAGGACTCACAATGCAAAACTGGATGCTCGAGTGATGCATCTAAAAACAACTCTGGTTGCAGTGCAGGCAAAGCTCACGAAGAGTGGAGCTGCTGAAGAACGATAACCAACATCGAGTTAAAGATAGAGAAAGCAGAAGTTACAGAATAAGACCTAGCTTAAGTGGTTTACGAAACTGGACATTAGAACCTAGTCATAATTTTGATTCTCAAGCCCGGGCTGCTTTTGGTATTCTACTAAACAATTGAGGGTCTGTTCCCTCCCTTTTTTAATATCAAATATTTACTAGTTACAACAAAAATAAAATCACAACATAGCACCAAACTTTTAAATATATTATTTACTTCGGATATAGTTCAAAATCTTGGTTAAAAGAAGAAAAGGAAAATGTAAAACCTATGAGAAGTAAAGTGACCAAGTGCTTCACAAGCTTTTATATTTTTACTTTACTTTTGTTCATTTTTCGAACAAAAAAATACTGGTCTTAGTTTGAACTCAAAATTATGCTGTGTTCTTTTTTTATTCATGTATGAATCAGTGTGTCCATAAATGTATGTAACAATATGATTTGAGTAGCATTTTTAAAATAAAATCACAACATAACAATTGTCACCATAAAATATGTAATCAGTGACTTTGAGACAATAACTGAGGCATGTTAGGCAAGACATATGAACTTTGATATAAAAATAAATGCTACATGGAGAGACACTGCATTCACTGTATGTTAACTAATATGTAATCACTGGTATGTATGTAAACAGTGACTTTGAGAAAATAATTGAGGCATATGTTAGGCAAGACCAATGAACTTTGAACTTTGATATAAAAATAAATGCTACATGAAGAGACAGTACATTTGTCATTTACTGGTATTTCTATTCAAACCGATGAAGTGCTTGGGCCCTTTGAAGGAATACAAAAACGAGTCCAGGCATTTGGATCGAACAGTGCAGTTTATAAAAAATAACTAACAGAAGGGTGCGCACCCCGAAAGCATCATGTCGCTAAAGCAAATCAAAATACCTTTTATATGCGCCATTTTTTCATAATTGGACGTAACAGTGGAGTGAAGTCTTGGAGTATGAGCATGCAATTGGATAACTGTATATAGCATTACTATAAATCTGTGTTTTCATTTCAATAAGAAATATACCATGCCATGATTGTCTAAGATCCATTAGATAGTACCAAAACAATATATCACAGATTTGCTTTAGTTTCTCGCAAATCTATAGTTAGAATAGGTTTTATTTAAGCTGTTCTGAATACAGGCTTACCTAGGCCTTATTTAGGCTCTTCTGAATCAAGCTTATATTAATGAAACGGCAAATAATTAATGAGAGATAACAAAACAGAAACAGTAGTTAAGCAAAATTCTCTTCTTAACACTTCTCAGAATCAAGCTGAGCACAGAGAACGAACAAGTAACTGGAATTCTTTGTGAAATGGACACCATGCCACTCCTGTTATCTTCTACATGTGTTATACATGACAATGTCACATCTGTTTGATTCCACGTGGTCGATGGATGAGTGAGAACAATTTGAGGGGAAAACAGAGGGCACAAGAAAAATCATCGCATCGAGAGAAGCAGTGGAGGCACACTCTACAGCCCCGGATGGAAGAGATGTCTCACATGTGTGCGTGCTAATAAACTAAAATGAAAAGACGAACTAAAATGAAAAAATGAAAAGACGCGTGACGTAATAAAAGTGTAAAATAAAGAAGATATCCAAAAAAAAAATTAAAATTATTAGGATATTAAAAATTTAATAAAAAAAAAATTACTTAAAAAATAAACAACATACATCCATAACATGGATCCATCTCAATGCTAGGGAGATCTTTTACGCAATGAGAGGTTTGCACGTGAGTTTCTTTGACCATTCTTTTTACTTAATAGATTTGAGGTTAAATGGATATTCTATAGAAACAATGATAAACAAGGCCTGCATTTTAAGTTCAAAGATAAGAAGGTGATCAGCGTGCACGAAGACATGGCATGGACCTTATACCCAAAGCATCGCTAATATGATCCAACCAATATGGAAACAAAGGCCCTACATTCTATAATAGCATCAGAACACTAGCTGAGAACATTGTACGCAAAAACTTATGAAGCCTTAATAAAAGGAAATTGTTCCAACCATATAATAGCATACACAGCCATTAAGAATTGATGTTCATACTGAGCAACACGATAGAATGTGGTTACTATATCAAGCAAATAATGTACACTGTGAAGTGAAGTGAAGTTGTCTACATTGCTGCCATCTTCCCGTGCAGCTATTTAAGTTATCTTCTAATTCCCAAGAGCATAAGAAAAGGGGAGGAATGCTCTCATCCATACTTTGTTCATGACATCCATTCAAAATAAACATCGCTTACAAAAGTTATGTACCTATGAATCTCTTAAACAGAAAAAGTTGTCAAACTAAATTATGATGACCTATTGACGGGTTCCAAAGCTTCAATCATCACAACACTGTTCCCCCTGATGACCTGCACATAAGAAACGGAAAAAATGTATCTGCTAGAAATCGAACTTCACTAAATTTAAATGGCATTGAAATATCTGAAAACAACATGAGAATGAGGAAAAACCTACCACCATGCCTATCTCATTTCTTTCATTGCCATTTACTTCTACAGTACCATCCAGCACTAAATTCATGAACTGGTCAAATCCTCGTAGAGTACCAACCACAACTCTGTTGGCGTTCAACTTTACTGAATTCAGAAATTAAATCTCAATATATTAGAAAAGTAAAACAGCAAAAATGGGTTACTGCCTACCATTGATATAATACAGATATTTGCTCTTATTCTCTACCTCTGTTATAAGTAGGCAAACAGATTTGTCATATAAGGATATCAGGGCAAAATATACAAGCCAGTGAATTCATAAATTTAACTAGATCAAAATGCCTTTCTTTGCAAAAATAAATCAAGTGAATAAGATGTTGGACTTCTTAACATGCTACAGAAATTAGTGAAGCATCATTGAAAATGCAATACAAGTAAAACAAAAAAAGGCAAGATCATCACAATCATTAGCAAGTAAAAGAAAATGAAGCACAAGGGATAAAACATATGGTAGGTAACTTACTACTAATTAATAAACTATAACACTAATGTCTATCAGACAGAAAAATTTGCTTCCTGATCCGCCCACTTGTATTGATCATGTTGTCAAAATGAAACAGGAAAATAAACTGCAAAACCAAGTCTTTTCTGAACTATCTAACAGTTACACAGAAAGGGTGAAATCATAAATATTTTACAGTAACATTAACTACTTTCTCAAGGGAAAGAAACTGGAAATGCTTAAATTAACTCTTCTGAAGATGTCATGAGTCAATTTTTTCATCTACCTGAAAGGGAATGGATAATTTAGCAACACATCCTTGAAAACATTATGCAAAATATGTTCTTGCATCTGATTACCTAAGACATGTGAATAGGCAAGGAAATGATGTCAAGAAAGGCATTAAGCAGGCAAGGAACTACTATGCACTCCAAGTCTGTAAGGATCGAGATATCACTAAAATAATGCTGAGCATATGGCAGTTAGATAAATTTCCATTATCATCATCTAGGAAAAAGATTTGCTGTACGACTAGAGGTAGGAAACTTAAGAGTCAATACAATCAATGCCCCCAATTAGGCATTAGCTTCCACCATACTCCTAACTGCAAAGCACCAATGTGGAAATCATTGTTAAGAACTTACAAGTATTGTATTGCCTTCTAGATTAAACTGTATTCAAGTTTAACAGCCCTGATGTTTCAAGTGGACAACATAATATGTCCAACTGTGGAAATTTGGACTCTAAAGACTTACGAGTAGATCATTGCAGTAATCAGAAGGTGGATTTGGGCAGGGGTACCAAGGATGACAATACAACAGACAAATCAAACAACAGAAAAGGAAAGCCTAAAGAAAATGACCCATTTCATGCAAGATCTTTAAAAAGCTACCAGCAGTTCATAAAATGAAGTACTGGTACCTAGGTAAAATAGTTGCATGATTTTAAAGGTAGCTTGTAGGCATTTCACACTTTCTTACAGTTGCCTACAATAGTAACTTATTTGATCTATTAATATTCAATATTCTAGAGCAGGGACGGCAGGTGGGGTATTGTCTATGATCCCGATGGAAACCAAGGAATCAATTTCGCATGGGGATTTGAAAATGTCAATAATAATCAAGCACAGAGTGTTAGCGTTATGGCAAGGTCTAAAGTTACTAAAGGACAAAGGAATACAGAGGTTAACTGTGATTGGGAACTCTACAATTACAATCTGTTTCATGCAAGAGCAAAAGGTTTTGCCAAACTCTTGATGGAGAGGATTATTCCCAGAGAACAAAGTATAGCACAGAAATTTGGAAAAATCAAATATTATTAATATTAAGTTCTCTGGGATCACAACAAGCCTGCAGACCGGAAGGCCAATGAAGATGTATCGATGGATGTTCGAAAAAATTGTGTAATGGGTTGATTTTGATTAACCATATAACTATATAAACCAAGGGTGGATAGCGCACCTCCAAGTGTTGGCAAGAAGCAGCAATGCATTACAACGATGGAATGGGAAATAAATCCCCCCCAGGCTCTGGTACATAAGCATTCAATCGTGCGTTGGGTGAATTTAGTGTCGACAGTGATGTAATGGATGGAGGAATGTGGGCATTTTCTTCTCCTATTGTGTTTGTGATCTCACCTGCCAGAGCGTATGGACTTTCTCTTTGGCTTCTCATTGGCAAGTTTTCACTGCTAATTGAGGTATAGCTTTTCATTTGTGAACTTTGGATGTGGGAGCCTCTGTTCCGGTTGGTCTTACACTCACAGAGACTCAGAGCAATTCGCCAGTGCATTTGGGTGCTTTTGGTTATACCCGTCTTTGTTTGGAAGGGAATTTTCAGCTGTTGCCCTGTTCTGTTTTATGTGACGGAAATTCCATGGGGTGGAAAATGGCAACGAACGGGTGTCACTGCCATTGTTTATGTGAAGTGTGCAGGGCCCAATGCTGGTGTAAAAGGAATGTGAAAGAGTTGCAAGAAGCACTTCCCCCATCCAAGAGCAAGTGACCACATAGAATTGGAGATTCTGGAAACTTTGGTAAGGCAAAGTCAGCAAATAGAGCATCTGGAGGTTCATTGCGACATACTGTATGAATTGGCACTTGGTTCAGGCGTTCAGCTAAAGGCTCAAGAATTGAAGGCATTTCCTCACACTCTGCAGTCACTCCTCTGAAGATATCCATAGGCTCTGTTTGGCCCACAGTGAGAAAGGAAGCAACTCTCTTCAACATGTCCCTTCCTTCACAGTGATGAAGGAAGGGACATGAAGACTGAAGAAACAGAACCCCTGCTGCAAACTGACATCAAACAGGGAGCTCCCGGTGAGCAGGATTACAATGACCAGGTTTTCTGAATGCGCTGCAAAGTAGAAATTGAAAAATATCCCCATTTGGGTTAGTCCTTTTTGCCTTTCTTCAAACAAACATTCATTGCACTTGGTGGGGACATTGTTACCTAGGACGTCTAAGTCTTCACCCCAATGCTTGCTTATGACAAATTGACAACCATACTAAACGTTTGCTAGCCCCGGAGATACACCATACACTCACAAGCCCTAACAAGAGAGAAATGTAGCAGCCTTAACAAGAGAGAAATGTAGAGTCTCCTCAGTCTAGACTCTACAGAGGACTTAGTTACGAAGCCCTAACAAGAGAGAGATGTAGAGTCTCCTTAGTCTAGACTCTACAGAGGACTTAGTTAGGAAGCCCTTCCTAGAGATTAGGAATTTGAAAAGTCAACATAAGCTATGAAAGCCAACATGTCAACTTTAGCTCTTATGACCAAAAACTTAAAAGTTTAAGACTCTAAAGTTTAATCTCAGTGTAGTTTGACTTGGCCAAGACTTGCGAGCCTTGTTGAGTATTTCAAAGTCTTAGCTGGCTGAGCACTCGCCTCATATTCAGCACTAAAGTCACACACACCAGGACTCTGCCAAAACCCACCAACACTCCCCAAACATACCCAGACTGGCCCAAACTATATTTTAAGTTTTTTTTGCATTTGTCAAGTCTTTGCCAAGTCATCCAGTCTTGCTGAGTCCCAGGCCAGCCAGGTCCTTGTCAAGTCCAAGTGTGAAAACTTTGGTTTAAACTATTCTTGATAAATATCAATCATAGATTTTAATTGATCTGCCAGTTCAAGTCTCGGCCCTAGAGGGTATCAGATCTTGTTATGATATCTTAAGGTAGAATGCTATCTCAAGGCAGCTAGCCCTCCAAGCTAGTATCAGGAATTGAATCACACGGAAACATTTCGATAGTCCGAATTGAGAGATTATTTGCTTTCAAGGATTTTAGAATTTTCAGTTGAACACGATTGCACAGCAGTTTGGACTTGAGCCTTAAGGAACCAATGCCCGTTCAAGCAAAGCCTGCCTTTTCTCCAAAACAAGCAGACGCAGACAAATTACAATTCAACCCACCTTTGTGGGAAGGCGAATTGGAAATGTTAAGAATGGAAACGTGAACAAGTGAGCCATAACCTACATCGAAAGGAATGGTGAGAAAGTGGGTGCCTAATTGAACTTCCTAAGCAAAATATCAAAATCAATGTTTCCAGACTTTTAACGGAAGTTTGCATACTATCATGTCCTTCGACGCTACCAGTATTACTCGTAGGAGGCAACCATTGCTCTTGCCGAATAATGATACATTTGGTAGAAATTCTACCCATTACTCTTGCCTAGCTATGATACATTTGGTAGAAATTCTACCCATTGCTCTTGCCTAACTATGATACATTTGGTAGAAATTCTACTTTCTCCTATTTTCCAAAAATTATACATACATACATATATATTCAGAAACTGGTTAAGAATAAAGAGCACAATAGACAAAGCATACTAATGAATAAAACCAGGAGTTAAGAGTAACGAAAACTCACTGTTAAGTTTCTTGTCCATGTACCTGAACACCAAACAAAACCCCCCATAAGCTTTCAACTTTAAGAAATCCAAAGCCTGGCATAAAGCTGAGACTTAACTCTAAACCCTGAAACCCCAAACTGATATTTAAACCCTGAACTGATCCTAAAACCCCGAACTGATCTTTAAACCCTGACAGAATTCTAAAACCCTAAACCCTCATTTCATATTCTTATACCAATAAAATGTACAGCACCCATTCAGAACGCCTATTTATGAAAAACATCCAACTTATGTACTTAAGTAACAGAATGGACTCATACATAAGTTCATCTTAAACAGAATTAGGGTGAACTATATACTTACTTCTTGAGATCCGGGGGCTGCCCTGACCTGCTCATGATGCCTGCGGGGAAAGCACAATAAAAAAAATGAAAAACAACGGCGACGTCTGAAACGAAACTGTCGTAGCGCGCAACGCTGGTGCCTACACTGCTATTGGTTTCAAAATTTTCCAAAGGTTAATATAGTTGTTGTCAGTGTGAACAGTTAGTAATTTTTTTCCGGAGGGTGAAGTTGGAGGAGAGGGTTTTCTTTGATATGTCTTTGGCTTTTTTGGGGGGCCGGGGCCGGAGGGTGAGGTTGGGGTAGAGGTTTGCTTTGATATGTGGGGTAGGGGGTTGGGCGTTTGAGTTTTGAAAGAGTAATTTTTTTTTGAGGGTGAGGTTGGATGAGAGGGTTTACTTTGACATGTTTTGGTTTTTTTATTTTTTATTTTTATTTTGGGGGGTGGGAGGATGAGGTTGGAGTAGAGGGTTTACTTTGATATGTTTTGGGTTTTAGTAGGTGGGGATTGAGCATTTAGTTTGAAAGGTTATGAACAACTTTTTATCTTATATAAAATGTTAAAATGGAATGTAATTTGTGTATATTAAAAGAGTAAAAAATAAGTCGTCAAATTTAGTTGACATATAAATAAAGAAAATTATAACCACAACATGGAGGGGGTAATTGTCATAATCCTGGGGCATGCACCCTCCTAGTGCTCAAATTTCTTTAGGTTTCCTAGCTATCATGTTGCACTGCCTAACATTGGTCATGGGGACCTGGTCACCCGTGACTACTCATCAACAAACTACACCTCTTTGTTTAGAGATTAGCCATACCTCCACTCTAGACTACTGATGTTAAACCTGTAGCCATCTCAACCTAGTTTGCCTATCAAGTATGTCCACACCCAATCATGGACTTAAACATGCCAGTGTTGTGTTTACTTAAGCACTTTCAAACTTAGCCATATTCATTAAACCACGTAAAGCAAATATGCCAAGCACAACAAACACAACATAGATGTTGTTTCCCAACCCAAGTGCCTTAAGTTTTATTATTGAAGATATACAAATGCAGTACAAACAGGGAAATCCTGACACATTGTCGTGACCCTAGTAAAAAGGAGAGTTTGCCACACTGTCGTGACCCTTTTAAAGTAAAACAAGCAATCCTGGGCACAAGTGCCCATTGCCACCTTGCCTACCAACAAACCCCTGCCACACATCATGAGTCTACCTCCTACAAATCTCGGTCTTCAACAATCTTAGGTTGCGTAGCAACCCCTTCAATCACATAGTTGTTTAACCTTTATACTGAGCTCATTGTTGGATGTTCTACCTTTATACAAGCTCTTACTCATGTTACCTTTGCCTCTTGGTAGTGTCATCTTTATATACTCAGCAAAGTCCTTCAACTGGTTCCCCTAAGTGGGTGTGCCCTCTCTTCATCCAGTGTTAAGTGGACTCCTCTTCTCAACAACCTAAGTGACAAGGACCCTTCAATTGCAAAGTGGACACAATTGTCATGTTAATCTAACTGATAGCGCCAATAGTTATAACGTCTATATAAGAAGTTGCAAACTAGTCCATGCATTGGGTCATATCTTCCATGCTTCATGCTAACCTGCTAACCATTTAGCCACCTCTTTCGTCATGCCAGTTGGACCCTTTGACATGATTCTAAATGCCCATGCGTGGCCATATAATTGTATAGTTACCACTCCAATCTATTGTGTGTGCCTATGGCAATTGAGCAGGGGTGCCTCCATGTACCTCGGCATCCCAATCGCCCAACACTCCAACTTTTGATCATGGCCTCCACAATGCCCACTTCACTTGGTTAGAAGTTTTTCTTTACTCCTTTATAAAGCCAAGTTGAACCTTTGCTAAGTCTTTTCCTACTTTGTTGTGCCTACTGAGTCTCATTTCCAACACATTTGATTGCCATGCTTGCTAGTGCCAATCGAGCAAAGTGCATGCTCTTACCAAAGTGCTCTCACGGCTACCCATGCCTTAACTTGTAACACCACTCTATTGTGATCGTGTACCTGTGCCGACTTGTGTGTGCAATCCTCCAGTTGCCTACCATCATGCCAATGCCTAATCTACCAAAGCGATTTGTGTAGGGAGATGTTTGGTCCCATCCCTAAGGTAAGAACATTACAACCTCCCCCGCTTAATGTGTTGTCATCCTTGACAACTCACGAATATTTTTTTGTCATTCTCCTTCAATTGTCATTCAAAATTACTTTCCCCACTAGGCCAAATTCCTCCCCACCCAAAATGCCACTATAGAACCACCACTACCATCTACCTTTGTTTCAACAACCAATGCCAATCCACTCCTAGGTTTCATGAATGAACAAGTCAAGTAGCTAATTTGACTTTGTGTCTTCCTCATGAAAGTGCATCTACTCATGTTACCCAATCAAGTGCTTAGATTTTGATTCTGTCATGCACTACCTCCTAGACTTCACTTTTTTGTCACTAAGTTGCCACTGCAACCCGGCAAATAGTTCAAACCATTGTTGACGTTAGTTGGTGTGAACCTACCACTCACACTCAACTCCAGTTTCAATTGCCTAGTCTTTGGAAGGAAGTGAGTGTTGAACATTATTCTGCCAAACTTGGCATCTTATGTAAATGCATTGGTTCGGTTGCCTCATCTTGGGAAAGGGTTGTCTTGTGCCTTTACCTTAGTGAAGAAAAGGAGGTGAGTGGCAGCCAATGCCACTACCTCCAAACATCACAACTTGAATGCCTCCATGAAGTTATTCATGTTCACCTGAACCATACTTATGACACAAATACAACAACAAGGGAACACTTGAGCCAATTCTACCTTCCCCTTCAGCGAGTAGCTTGTCAACGTCTAGGTCTACTTGCCAATTTTCTTGCCCAAGAGCACCCAAAACCTACGTAGTTTCCTCTTTGGTTTCCACATACTAAGGCTTAGGGCCTTGTTTTGTCATCAAGAACACCTCATGCGAACCAAATGCCTCACTATTCTTGGCTAATTCTTCCATAGACTTTCATGCACCATTGTTCACCAAGCTCTTAGTTATCGGACCCTCCTTTTTCCCAAAATATTCAAGTCTTCCTCTGCAAGAAGGTCTTCCGACTCCTTGATTGGTTACTATGACCAACCTCAAGGTAGTCATCTACGAGACTAGCCCAAGCTGCCTTCTCACCATGGGGATGACAATATATTTTTGGCTTGAAAAGACTACCAAACTATCTATCAATTCTCCAATGCTTCCCTTGAGTCTGAAGAGCAAGAGCTAACACTTATCCAACTCAATGTGCCATTAGTTGTTGGATTAACATAGTCATCCATTCTTGAAGTGACCTTATAGATAGTGTCTAAATATACAGCAGTAAGTTCCTCTCGAACATGTTCGACATACCTCGATCCTTCCAAAGGATCCAATGGTGTGACAACTCTCATATCCCCTCCTTCAAAGGTCATCAGCCTTTTCTAAAGATTTATAATTGCCTGGTTCTCAATTTCCCAATTAATACCAAGTAATTCCGGATATGGATTGATGTCATCTACAAATTCTATAACTTCGAAGTCGACATAGCTTCGTAGACCATCAATGTCAACAGGGACGCCCACCATTCTACCAAATGGTATTACTTTCTGTTGATTAGCTAATCACAACTGAACATGTGACCATACCAACTTAGGCTTTTCCATAGCTTCCCATGTTTGTTTAGTTGTGACATTGACATCTAACCCAAGATCCAAAATAATGAAATCTATATCGAAGTCCCCAATCTACGCATTAAGTCGCAGCTCCCCCCCTGTTCTTATCCTATTTTGCAAATTATTTAAAAGTTTTTCTTAAGAAATTTCTTTTTCCGATTCATCAACTAAATTCTGCAATTCCTCTAAAGTAGTTTCATCTTTTACTAATTCTAAACAACTTTTAAAAAGTTCTTCAATGTACTTACCTTCCTTGAGCTTCTCTTTTGAGCTGATAGGTTGAAGCAGACTGGCATATCATATATAGGGACTTCATCAAAGACTAGAGCTATAGATGTCAAAGGTCCACTCTGGGTCGTAGTAAATTCCCTTTGTGGATCCACGAATTTCTACTTTTCCTTCTAAACATCAAATGGTATTATTTGTTGTACAACTAGTATGATTTTAGGGGCACGTAGGTCAATATATACTTCTCTATTGTCTCCTATCATAACTCCCCTTCTTGTCACAACAACAATAGTCGGCTACTCATGTCGTGGTTTGACTGATATCTTCTGGACATTTTGATTCTGGTTCTGATTTTGATTCTAGTTTTCCTTAGCTTGCCACTCCGCTATAAGTTGTTGGAAATATTCAATAGTATTGTCCAATGCTCGACAGTATGTACACATCGAACAAGGATTTGGATAGTCCTTGGAAAAATGTTCAGGCATACCGCAGTTGTAACATAATACCTGGCCTCTGCCTCGACCAAGTTCTCCTTGTCCTCATCCTTGGAAGCCACCTCTTGGCTAATTAAATTGTGCACTACTCCCTTCTCCTTGTTCCTCACCTTTCGTTCTATAAGTATATGCAGTTCTTTCTGTGAGCAGTTTAGTGTGCTCGACAATCCTTCTCATCATGACCGACTGATCGACAGAATTTGCAAAATAGTTTTTGGGGGGTACTTACAATTTTCCGTAATAAATAACATTCTTATGGTTGATGCCCCCTAGTTTGACATATCCTACACTATATTCCAGCTCTAGGGTTCAAAGGATTAGGAGCTCTGACAACGGTATAGTCTTGGAAGATTGTGCACTAGTCTTTCGAATGACCCTCCTCCCTACACCTTGTACACCAAACATCTTCTCTTTTGTCCTTTACTTTCTTGATGTCTTTGATTTGTATTTACAAGCTCACCAGCTGTGACTGGATTTGAGCCATACTAGTTCCAGTATCTCCAATGGGTGATGCCTCCAGCTTCATAGATAACTCTAGGGCCTCAGTCTGCGACACAATCTTTTGTTGCATCAAGGGAACTCTAATATGAGGCATAAAAGTGGCTATAAACCACTCCTTATGTTGGAAATCGGTCATTTGGAAACTTACATGGGCTATCAGTGTCTTGAGTCTCTGGTCGAAATCCCATACTGAATCATTTTTCAATTGCTTGATCTCTTTGAGCTCAGTAATACAATGTGACTCAGATTTTTTCTTTTTAAATTCAATTTTAAAGCATCTCTAATTTGTGCTAGAGTATTCGGTGGTTTTCCAGTAGCAACCTTTGAGAACTTCATGAACCAACCCAAAGCGTGACCCCTAAAGGTTGTAATCAGCTGCGCCAATTTCACATTATCATCTTGCACTTGCTTGACAGTTCAGACTACATCACAAATAAACCAATGCTCTTTTGGGTCCTCTTACGCATTTCCATGGAATATTGGCAGTTTTACATCATCTCCAGCCATTCTGTTTCTTGGAGGTGTTGGCTGACTTTGTAATATAGGACCAACACTTGCAATCATGGATTATTCGTTGAAGTACTATTTTGGCTACTACTACTATTATTCGCTTGAATCAACTACGACGAGATAATATTTCTTACCTCAGTTTCTGAAGATGCACGCGGTGTCACATGTATGTCATAGTGTCAGGTATGATCTTGTTCAGTTGGATCGTCCTCAAAAGTGGGTTGATATTCCTCTTCTTTTGTTTCTTATCTATCAAAAGGTTCTTCCTCAAGTTGTTGTATTGGTTCATAGTCATTTCCCTCAGTCACATTGCAACCCTTTCCTTTTGTCGCAGTTCTCCTCATCTTACTTGACCGAAATATTCTTCCACTTCCTAGTAGATCATACTCTTCTTTTGTTTCATTGTTTACTTCCCTTTTCATGTCATCTCACTTCTCACAACATACTCTCAAACCATTCACCACTAAAAACCCAAACCACCGCACACTAGAGGGTTACGCGTCTAATTCCATTCTCATAACCCCCTTTTCACAAAGCAACATTTTAATGAACAACTTCAGAGATTTCAAGTACTTACCTCACGGTCCTTGGAAGAACTCCCTCAAATTCCATAATATATCCTTCTAGTATGCTATCTAACAAGAAATCAACTACACAAGATATTTTATTGTCAACACCCTTGAGATTTCGGATTAGCTCATGTGTCCAAACCATAGGCTCACCTCCTTAAAAATTCGCCTTTTCCTCATTTAACCTTGCCATCCATTCATTCAGTAGAATAGGAAATTCTTCAAAGAATACTTCATGAAGATCTAAGAAAACATACTCACCCAACCATGTTTCATCATCCAATCAGGGATGCTTGTTCTAATCTTTGGAAAACACTCTCATATTCTTATCTACCCAATCCCAGATCTCAAGCTTAGTAGGATGCCACATATTCCACATACCCCTTCGACACAATTCTTAGTCCTGGCAATAGAACCATTTGTTGGCATAGATCTACTTCGACTAGGGTTCAAATAGTTAAACACCAACAAAACCCCTAGATACCAGCTCGAAAGGGTCTAGCCCTTTCAGCAACACCTACGACGTAGATGAGGTCTCACCTGAAGTACCTATGGGAGCTACAGGAACCAAGATTCTGCAGTAGCGAAGGGGTGAGATAGAAACCCAACAACCATAACATCCTTAACCTTGAAAGAGAGCCTTACTTAACACTTCGCAAAATTGCATACATCTAACATCTTAAATACTTTAACAGATATTCATTCAGATATCATTCATACACATGAATCATCAATTATTCATTAATGTGCAGAGTATATAAATAAACACAACACATCAACACAGGAATCATGCATATTAGACACCGAATGTAACATGGAAACCCAAATGGGAGAAAACTACGGAAATGCTTTCTTTATTCATGAGTCGCAGTCAAAATAAACACTTCATGTTTTACAAAGACTTACAGATTCCTCCTTTTGTTACAATGGATCTGTGCACATAGCCTGTAGATCATGTGACTCTTCTCGACATCAAACATAGCTCTCCAAAAGATAGGACATCATTTAGTTCACTTATTCACTAACAACCTCAAAAATTCCAACCCTTTACATATTTATAGGGTGCACACAGCTTGCCTCGCTCCCACTACTCAACTAATCAACTACTCAACTAATCCACTTATTAATGTAAGTGGACAAAACTCCTAACTAATTTATTTGACTCTGCTCTTGACATATTTAAAATGCCCAATTTCTTCGAATTTTGGCCACTACGTCGGAGTTGGCTATCTTCGTCGAACCACTTTTCCTTGGTCCTTTTCACACCAAAATTTTGTAAACATTTACCCCAAAACTTTATGTGGTCCAACAAGGGCTATGTGAAGGATCAATCTCTTACAACTAGTTCCATAAATTCGAAGAGACCTTGTTGCAGATTGATTTCAACTAGTATACACACCACCAATCGAGAGGCACTACGAAGAGAGATTTCATCCACCACAATGTATTTCCATAGGGTATCCCCTATGGATTTAAGACCATCTTCCAACCAAAATTCCAAAGGTATTCTATGTGTTTTTACCCATATAGGGATGTATGTTGTAAACTCATCCCAAGCATCGAAAAGAGGATGCCAAAACTTAAGAAAGAGCACGTTCTTATCCAAAAACTAGACATGATGAAGGATTCGATGCAAGTCCTCTTTATTTTTTAAAATGAAACCCATCTAACCGCATGCTTGTAGGTGGATGATAGGGGTATATCCAAACATCAACACCCACAATTTCTATGATCAAGCCAATATTGATGCCATCGAGACTTGTCGACCCCCAAATTTACCCACCAGTGTCCACTCCTCTAGATAAGGAATTTGCATTACATTGATATATTCACCAATGACCAATGAGATAGCCCCACCATGCGATTTGATAACTTTCCAGTGTCTCTTCAAGGACCGAGGAGAAAACTAAGGAACAAGCTATAAATATCCTCCACGCATAAACAACCACTCACAAAACCTTGGTAGGACTCAGAGTGAGCGATGTAGGATTTACTCAAACCTTTGATATGGAACTCAATGAGATCCCTAGGAGAAAGCATAGAATGAATGCCACATACCTTTGGTCTTGGAAGATGGTTTGAATGCGACCACATATCTTCCTTTTCATCTCCAGTGAGATCATTCCCCCAACCTACCTTACCACCTAAAGCGATACCACTAGGGATGAGATCTCTCCATACATTAGACCTCACACACACCCCTACAACACAATTAGAGCCATGTTCTTGACGAGGGGTTAGGGCCCATCCTAGATGCTTGAAATCATCCTCAATTATCTTAGGCAAATGGGAGGAAATGAAAATGTAATTCTTCATGAAGGAATACTCGGATTAATTGACCAAATGAATGTCCTCCTCCTCCATGGATTTGTCGAAACCCTTGAGCTAATAACCAAAAACCTCGTATTCAACCCTTATATCCTAGGGGGGAGGGAGACATACATGTATGTTTGTTTATTATTTGTATGTATTTAATGTTTTATATTTACAAGGTTAACATTTATAGTTCAATGTATTATATATATTTCACATATAAATATTGGAATGGGAAATTGTTCGATGGAAGAAAAAACCAAAAAACAATATCATGTTATTTTAGCTATTTCGAAGGCTCATACTTCATGTTTGAAAGTTACATAATCTGATCTGACACAAAGTTAAAAGTATACCAAGAAGCTTTACATCCCATCATTAACAAGGGCAACTGCTGAGCAACAAGTCCCTGCTTGTGCTACTTGGGAAATTATGATCGTTTCTCATAGCTACCATATTGTGTTTCTCATAGTAGCTAAGTCATGAAACCATGCATGCAACCACCAAAATTTTTGGAACCAAACCCATAATTCTACCATTGAATCCTTCACTTGAAAATTGCATAAAGCTAGTGTTGCATCCTCCACGTAGCAAGCAAGTTGCAACTTTAACATTCAAACAAGTGGAGCATGAATGTTTATGTTATTTATGATAACATTATCTTTGTTAAATATCGATAATCATGTTAACATAAAACAATTGAAAACCAATGGGTGTGAGAAAGGATTGAACTATTTATCTCAGGAATTCAACCCAATAATCATGTTAATAGGAAACAATTCAAAATCAGAGAGGCAAGAAATGATTCAAAATCAATGGGGGTGAGAGAGGCTTGAACTTGGCTCGATAACTCTCAATGCTTTCCACCTATGTACAAAACCCATAAAAGGACATTTTCCAAGGGTTTAGGGTGGTAGTAAGATCCCTAAGACACCATGGACTGTGGGACATGGGAGTGTTGTAAGACCAAGAGCCTTTTCACCACACTAAAGGACACCATGAATTGTAGAATTTGAAATAGTTGTATCATTAATGCAGTCAAGGGACCCAAAAAGGTCTATGTATTGGGTATACACACTATCCTATTCTTTAATCTATGATTGTCCTCATAGTTATGCCCCCCCAATTCATAGCATGAGTAAGGTCAATTCTTGGTTGTATGCAACTAGTAAAGTGTGATAGTCTACTAAGCCATTGCAACACGAACTAAGGCGGTGGGGATAGGAGTGAAAATATATGAGTCTTGGCCTCAGATTATATACTTCTAAACTCTTTTTTTTCTCTGCATGCATCGTCATCTACATTCCTTGTGGATGGAGGGATGTCATTTGTTGCTTGTTGGGAAAACCGTCCCCCCTTAGTTATCAATTATTCACTTAGAGTAAGGATATACCAGGTTTAGAAAGGTTTCCAATTTGACAATAAGTAAGATAAAGAAGCCCCTAAACATACCTTATCTAATCCTATAAGAAATAATTATAAGAAGCAAGAACTTATGAAGTTTATATGCTTCCATTGGATATAATTTGTAACAAAGCAACAAGGGGAGAGACGGTTCGATCCATCTCGAAACACCACTATTTGAAACTCTAAAGTTAGCTAAAAAATAAGCATCCTGGTTTACCATGCATAATTTGAACATTATTAAAGGATTCTCAAATAGCAATAGAATTCTCAATTATATGTTTGATGGTCCTGGTCATTTCCTTGTTGAGGCATTTGAGAATATTCAAATAAATTCAAACGGATTTGCTCTTTCGACTAAGAATTGGACACTATAATGCATTGTGTAGTAGCAAGATGGCAGAGAGGTCAATATTTGATTTATTGAGGTACATTCATTCCATCAGTTTACCGTAGATCTCTTTAAAGTTTTAGAATTCCACCTCAACATAATAAAGGGGTCCCTCAAAATTGATATTTATGATATACTCCCCATTGTCTCACTAACACCCAAATCTAAGTAGCAAATACAAAAGTGGCCCTATGCCTTTAAGGGAAGCACACAAAGGTTTTGAGAGTCTTCTGTTGGAATCAATTTAATATTGAGAGGCGGGGTGAATTAGTATTAATGCAGTTGATGAGTCCAAGATACAGGTATCTGATAGCCCTTCCCCACAGCAAAAACACAAGAAAGGGTGAAGAAATACACTTGTTTTGTGGGAGAAATGATTTACCTTGATTATTTAATGAAGTTGTTTCAAAGATTATTCTTGTATGTTTAAATGCGTGTTCAATGAACTAATTATGTGAAAATCGAGTATGATTGAGCAGGTCCAGGTACACTAAAGGACACCCACGCAGATCAAGCAGTGGATTGGAAAGCTCACGCAAAACTCAGCATCTTTTTCCTGATTTCTAGGGAGAACACATGTTCAAACAGAATCGACAATTAGACATAGAAGTTAGGTTAAGCATTAGAGGCATATATATATGGGCCTCTCGGCTAGCGAGAGGATCCTGTTGACATTTTGGAGAACCATTGCTTTAGGTTTTTATACTGTTAAGATACTTTGAGTTATAGACTTTTGTTAAACTATGGAGCTGCTATTTTGAATAAAAGACTTGATGTTTCTTTCGATTCAGTGTATATAAGTTTTTCCACTCCTGAGTACGGGTTGAGGAGGGCCCCTCCAACACATAATTCAGGAGATATTGCTGTTCAGGTATTTCTTCGTTATGTGCTTTACATTGACTAAAATCTATACTGCATATGGAAGCATTTGAATGGTGTTAGTTAGTATGATTTGATTTCTGTAGTAAAGCAACCAGTTGATTCTATAGTAGTTTATAATGCATTCTGTAGTTCGGTAATACTGTTTCAGTAGTCTTGTAGCAGCATTCTTCCATTACATATTTTCAGCATCTATTTCCCTATGTGCTCGTATTGCTTTTGAACCGTGATTCAAATCTTAAAAGCTTATGCACTCTCTCATTACTATGGTTGCTCGTCAAGATTGCTTATTTTCAATACTATGGTTAATTAACGATATTTACTTCTTGAAATTTTGATTATTTCGTAGCATTAGATAAAGGTATCCTAAACTTGGTTTCGGCAATTAAATAGGTTAGACCAGACTTCTAGTTTATGCATTTGATTTATAGTAATTTTTTCTTAGATAAAAGATCCAGCTTTCATTATTTTAGAATAGATCTGCTACGTTTTAGTATTCACTTCCATAGAACATATTGATTGTTTTCAGCACTTAGATTCTTTGATATAGATTATTGTCTTCAGTACTTGAACTTCTTAGCATAGGTATTTTTCATCCATAGATAAGGCAATCCTTTTCTAGCTTATTTGATTTCTTTTAGGCAACCCTTAAACACTGATAGCAACACCCAACCACGACAAAGACTATCCTACAAGAGCACATATAGTGCCTGCACCTCTGAAGTTTGTACGTCCCTCTAATTAAAGTAGGCTCTTTGTCTAGCTACCCTCATTAGGAATCCATTCTGAGAGCTCACCACTTTTTGGCGCCGTTGCCAGGGAGGTGCTAAATATTTTAGGAGACATCTTCAAAAACAACACAAAAAGAAAAGAAAAATCACATAAAAAAAACATAAAGATTTTTACCAATGAATGCCTCGTCGGCAAAGGGATAGGTTTGGATGCTTTCTGCTTAAGCGTCCCTTGAGAAACAACAGTAGCAATAGTTCTGACCATTCTCAGTTTGAATTTCTAAACTCTGAAAACGAAACTGACTCCACATACGATCCAAATAGAGACAACTTCTCTACTAGTTCCAGCTCAAACACCACTATGGCAGGCGAAGAAGAGGAACCTAGGGAGCTGTTCACCTTCCCCATTAGCATACCCCTTGGAGATGCTAGGATGAACAATATCAACCCTAACAATTTTCCAAACTTCCATGGATTGACTTCAGAAGATCTCGACACATTCCTGTTTGAATTTGAAGTAGTTTGCAGATCCTTTGATTACACTATGGATGCACAAAAGCTGAGACTTTTTCCCTCCACACTGAAAGATTTATCACTTCAGTGGTTCATGAGTTTAGAGGGAAATAGTATTTTCAGTTGGGATAATATGAAACATGCATTCCTAGAAAAATATAGGGACTACTGCAAAGCAAAGGATACAAGGGATGAAATATTTAGGATGCAGCAGGGAGATCGTGAATCCTTAGAAGACTATGCCCAACATTTTTAGCTCAGCTACAAACGAGCTAACCATTGCACCCTAGACCCTGAATCGCCGAAACTTGTCCTTCTTAGAGGGATCAAAGAAGAGAATTTTGAGGTCTTAAACCTCTTAGGAGATGGAGACATATTTCAGAAGACATATGACCAGATACTCCAGATCTTCAAGAACCATTCTAGGTCTAGGAAAAGCAAGAATGGGACAAGAGATACACATCTACCCATAGGATCCTCATCATCTTCAGGACCCAATCTTACAAGATCTGATCTAGGAAACCTGTTAGGTGATATGAAGACTGACATCTTACAATCTTTGGCCATGCAACTTGATGCACTGCAGATAAAAAAGAAGTGGGATGAAATTAACCAAGCCTTGGCAATATTCTGTCCTCGTTGTAGAAAGAAACATGAGAAGGGGCAGTGCACTTTAAACACCATAGAAATATGTGGTCTCTGCACTGACGACCACTCCACTGATAAATGTCCCCTCTTACCCTCATGTAAGGCTGCTATTCAAGATCCCGCAACTGAAGGAGCAATAGAACAACTCTGTTTTATAAATCAAAGGAGGAGGAGTTTTGTTAGACCATATCAACCTAGCAATCAAGCCTACTATAATCAGGCTAGCAAAATTGGAACTCTACACCAACTCCATGGAAAACACAGCTAAATCCAAATCAATGGCAACAAAATCAGCAGACTGATCAACAGAATCAACAAACTTATCAATCACCTTATCAACAATCTTATTACCCACCATCTTACCCTCCATACCCCCCACCTTTTCCTCCATCAACCATGAATTATGCAAATCAATACCCCCATCCATCAAATTGGAGGGCCCCATTACAACAACCACTTATTATGCCGCCCCCACAGACTCAACCACCCCCCAGACCCCCACCAATTCCAACCCAACCCATCCCAAACCCTAATAATAACATACCTCCACAACAGCAACAGACTTATAACGTTGATATCACACAATTCCCTACCTATGTCGTAGACACCATGGAAATAAACAAAACAAACCTCCGATCTGGAAAAAATGTTGCAAAATACATCAACAAAGAATATCCCACAACCTGAAGCTCATGAACAAAGAACAGAACCCTATGTTCAGCATTCGGATGAACCAAATCCTCCAGAGGAAGAAACCCAACCCCTCCCACGAAACAGATTCCCTCCATTTCCAGAGAAACTTATACGAAGTACAAAAGAGGAAGAAGAAAATGCAATTTTAAACGAATTAAAACACTTAAACATCCAAATCTCGATTTTGCAAGCCATAAGGGATGTGCCCATCTGTAACAAATTTATTAGAGAAAATTGTCTGAAGAAACCTGGGAGGAGGAAGTGTGACCCACCAACAATAAATGTAGTAGGACAATTGGCTGATTTAATGTTGGGTATTATTATTAACCCTAAGTATCTTGATCCAGGTAGTCCTGTAGTGAACGTCACCATCAATAGCAAGCAAATAAATAAAAGCCTAATAGATTTGGGAGCTGCTATCAACGTCATGACTAAGGAAACCATGATATACCTAGGACTCCAATCGTTGATCAGACCAACAACTATAGTACTCCAGCTAGGTGACACATCCACTATGAAACTCGAAGGGGTGCTCAAAGACATTATGATCAATATTGAATCCTGGGAATACCTAGCTGATTTCATAGTAATTGAAGTCAAAAGTAAACTTAGTGGTTATCCAATCATACTAGGTAGACCTTGGTTAGAAACTGCGGACGCTTACATAGGTTGCCGATCAGGAAACATGACTATCACCAGTGGACATGCCGGGAAGAAAATTACGATCTACCCACTAGCAAGGAAATCTTCAGATTTAGAATATCAAAATTGGACTAATGATTATAACGACACACCAAATCAGAACCTACGACCTATCCTAACAATTGATGCTGCACTATCATTGAAAGCAATAGATGAAGATGGCCACATAGATAGGTTTATACAGAATGCATATTCTAATAATGCTGGTCTTGAAAGATTTTTTGCCACAACACAGCAATAAGAAGGCGAAAGTTCAAACCAGAACTTAAATAAAATGTGGGCATAAGTACTACATTTGGAAGAACAATCAGAAAAAGCAAAGACGGTGGAAATTATGCCTGGAAAGACAGTCAACATTAATTCCAATCTCAAGCCAGAGCAAGAAAAGCAATTAATGAAAGTATTATTAGAAAAAAATAAATCTTTTGCATGGACATATGCAGACATGAAAGGTATACATCTTGATATATGCAAACATTGTATTTACATCAAAGAAGGTTCTATCTATATCAAGCAGCCACAAAGGAGGTTGAACCCAGCATTAAAGGACATTGTCAAAGTAGAACTACATAAGTTATTAGATGCAGGGTTCATATATCCCATTTCTGACAGCAAATGGGTCTCACCACTAGTTATAGTACCAAAAAAAGGAGGCAAATGGAGAATTTGTGTAGACTACAGAGAGCTAAATAAAGCAATCAAGAAAGATCACTTTCCACTGCCATTTATAGATCAGGTGCTGGACACATTAGCTGGGAACAAGTATTTTTCATTTTTAGATGGCTTCAGTGGGTACAACCAAATTTTAATACACCCAGCTGATCAAGATAAGACAACATTTACATGCCCCTGGGGTATTTATGCATACAGAGTACTACCCTTTGGGTTATGTAATGCTCCAAAAACATTCCAAAGGGCCATACTATGTATATTCTCTGATTTCATAAATGATCAAATGGAAGTCTTCATGGATGACTTCACACCCTATGGAAAAAACTTTGATCAAGCATTGAGCCATCTTGAATTGGTATTAAAAAAATGTATTGAGATGATCCTATGCCTTAGCAATGACAAATGCAGAATGTTAATGGAAGAAGGCATCATTCTAGGACATCATATATCACAGAGGGGGATAGAGGTTGATCAAACAAAAGTCTCAGTAATCAAAACACTGCCACCACCTGTTAAACAAAGGGATGTGAAAAGTTTCCTTGGGCAAACAGGGTACTACAGAAGGTTTATTGAAAATTATAGTAGAATTGTTGCCCCAATGTTTGCACTTCTCACAAAAGACACTGAGTTCATATGGACAAACAATTGCATGACAACATTTAATAACCTTAAGAAGAAAACAATTACAAGTCCAGTACTCCAAGGACCAGACTGGGAATTTCCATTCCACATCCACTATGATGCATCGGATAAGGCAATTGGGTCTGTCCTTGGACAAGAAAAAGAGAAGAAGCCCTATGTAATATATTATATCAGTAAGAATTTAGTAGGGGTATAATTAAATTATATTGTCACTGAGAAGGAATTTTTGGATGTCATACATGCCATTAATAAATTCAGGCACTATATCACTGGCTACCAAGTCTTTGTTCATACAGACCATTTAGCCATAAAATATCTAATGAACAAACCCAACACAAGTGCTCGAGTAATTAGATGGCTGCTACTACTCCAAGAGTTTGACATCACGATTTTAGACAAGCCAGGTAAACACAATGTAGTGCCTGACTTTCTATCTAGGCTGACACATGGACAAGATAGTGAAGTAATCAATGACAGTTTTCCAGATGAGCACCTTTTTGCCATATCCACAAGAAGCCCGTGGTTTGCTGACATAGCAAACTATTTAGTTTCTGGGAAGTTTCCAGAACATTACAGTTATAAAGAAAAGACAAAAGTAATAAGGAAAAGTGCAACATACACGTGGATACAAGGCATGCTCTTCAAACAAGGACCTGATCAAATACTCAGAAGGTGCATCAGAGAAGATGAAGTGCATGACATAATGCATGCCACTCACAATGAACCATGTGGAGAACACTATGCTGCAAAGAGGACAATCTATAAGATTTTACAAACAGGATACTATTGGCCAACACTCCACAAAGATACTTATGAATATGTTTCACATTGTGATGACTGCCAAAGGATGGGAAAACCAACACAAAAGGAAGAAATGCCACTCCATACACAGATCTGCTTGGAGGCATTCAAAAAATGGGGATTTGATTTCGTTGGTCCAATCAACCCACAGTCAAATCAAAAGAGCTACATCCTAGTATGCACTGACTACCTCACAAAATGGACTGAGGTAGCAGCACTTGCTGTAGCCAATGAAAACAATGTAGCAAAATTCTTCACTGAGTAGATATTTCACAGGTTTGGAGTACCAAGAGAACTAGTTTCTGATCAAGGCCCACAATTTACATCCAATTTAATAGAAGACTTGCTTAAAAGAAACAATGTCAAGCACAGACAATCCTCCTCCTATCACCCTCAAGAAAATGGTCAAGCTGAGGTCACCAACATAGAATTAGAGAGGATTCTGACAAAGACAGTCCAACTCCACAAAAGAGATTGGGATGACATACTAAGCGAGGCGGTTTGGGCCTATAATACTACGTGGAAGACAACAACAGGATTCACGCCTTATGAACTAGTATATGGAAAGAAAGTCATGTTGCCAATTGAATTTGAAATAAAAACATTAAGAATTGCAGCAGAGTTGAATATGGAACTATTAGAAATACAACAAGAACGCATGCTACAATTGAATCATCTGGATGAGAAACGCCAGCAAGAACTTGCCCACACTGAAATCATCCAGCAACAAAGAAAGAGGTGGCATGACAAACACCTGAAGGATAAAAAGTTCAAGGAAGGTGACTGGGCACTACTCTACGACTCCAGGTTTCACACATTCAAGAGAAAACTAACAACAAGATGGTTGGGACCTTACATAATTCAAAAGATCTATGACAATGGAGCTGTAAGGATCATCACAATTGATGAAGAAGAGTTTCCTATGATAGTAAATGGACATCGGCTCAAAATTTACAAAAAGCCATAGTCAAAGGAGGAGTTTACACAAGTACTCTACCAGCAACAACTGATGCTCATAGACATCATCGAAAATAAGTGAAATTCAGTTCAAATCTATATATATATATAGATAGATAGATAGAGAGAGAGAGAGAGAGAGAGAGAGAGAGAGAGAGAGAGAGAGAGAGAGAGAGAGAGAGAGAGAGAGAAATGAAAAAAGAGAAAAAGAGAAAAAATATTTGCTAAAAAAAAAAGCAAAATAGAAAAAAGGAATGAAAAAAGAAAAGAAAAAAACAACAAAAGAATAAGAAAACAAACATAAGAAAGGGGGGTGGGCAAAATGCCAAATAACACAATAAAAAATGACAAGGTAAACTGCAAGGCATCATACATCCCCATGAAGGAACAACATGCAAAATGCAGACAATCATCAATCAAGCAAATCAATCTTATATTACAGTCAGCAACAAGGATATTATACTACAGAATTCAATCAAGAGAGCCTGCTATTATTCAAAACCGGCTACTATTCAAGCGAGCCTATCATCAAAATTCAAGCGAGGCATAAATCTAATCAAGTGAGCCCAATTATTTTCAACCATTAAAGCAATCAAGCAAGCCATCCACGTCTACAAACGAAGAGAGCAAATGTATCAACTAAATTACAGAATTTATTTTCAGCGAACATGATATCCAATCGCATCTATTATTTCACGAGAGCCTGCAATCAATTCAAGCGAGCCAACATAGATTACAACAATACAATGAACAACCCGAAACCCAATGCGAAAGCATTATCATAAAGTCGAATCAAAAGAAGGCACAAAATTCAAAAGCAACCAATATAGAAAATTCAAAGGAATGCAAGGAAAAAGCAGCAACCGCACGTAACTACTGACATGCCAAAATTTACTACAAACATTGCCAAATATACTACAGAATCCGCCAAGCATAAAAACCAGGCCAGATCATCAAATCAGGTACACTAAAACTTTACAAGGTAATCTCTAAACATCTTTGTTTTATTTTTAAGGCCAAATCATTATCCCGCAAGACATTTGTTTTTTGAAGCCGAGGACAGCTTCAATCTTCATTCGGCGGCACGGTTCAGTTCAGAAGGCCTCAATAAATCATGAGTGCTACCTAAGTCATATCAGCCTCAATGAATCATGATTACTGCCTTTATCATGTCAGCAAATGATAAACCCACATCTAGCCGCCATACTTCCGAATAATCAGAGCAAATGGGGCAAGATGAAATCATGAAACGAAAAGCAGGGCTCGATCAAGTAGAGGGTACAACAAATGTTAATAAGGACAAGTAAGGAAAGACAGTTAAGTAAGGCTGCATGATATTCCGAAAGGCCAGTTTTGCATATATGAAACCTCTGAGAACTCTCCAGAAGCAAGAAACTGGAAGATAGTGTGGTCACACAGACGACAATCCAGCCATCGAACCAGTAATCAACCTCAACCATCTGAGGGAGGATAGCCGCACTCCAAGCACTGATTTACTGTTACAGTAAATAATTTCAGGATGACAAAAGGTTTCAAGAAAAGCGAACCAGAGGAACACAGTGCTATTTATCAGAACCCGCGAATCCTAGCAATCATCCGTAACACAGGTTGGATGCCTTTCATCTTGGGATTGAGAGGATACAATGCAGGGGTGGCTATGGAGTTTGCAAGAAATTTAAAACATATCAAGGATGAACAGTTCGTCACCCGAGTGAAGGGGTTACGTATAAAGTTGGATGATGAAGTGATTGCCAAATTCACGGGTCTACCAATGGGCTTGCATTGGAGCAGGGATGACCGGGAAGCAAAGGCAGCATTTTTCGAGCGAGGAGAGGTCTATGACGAAGACAAAAATAGAGTCAAAAGACTCTCCATGCCGGCACCATGGGAGAAAATGGCTGTAATCGTCCAAAAGTACATTACATGCACTGGTAGGTTAAGTTATGTCCCCATTTTTCATTTTCGAATTCTAGAACTATTGAGGCACAGGGCCCATCATCCACCGAACAACAACATTAGTATTCCATACTACCGGCTCCAATCTTTAGTAGAAATAAGCAAGAAAGTGATTAAAGGAAAGGAGGATGCCTTAGCCCATCATGGGCTAATCAAATTAATCATTTGTGAGGAATTAAAAGCGCAGATACCAGAGCTTTCTTGGGAAGAATTCGTGTTGGTATCTGTTAAAGATGTTCAAACAATGAAGGGTACACCCATAGCTGGCGTACCCCTACCATCAGGATCAATGAACAAACCGCCTCTAAATTAGGGACGAAGAGGAAAATTGACCTGGACAATGTGGCTGATACCCTGGTGAAGATAAAGCATTCACGAGATGACTCCCCCAAAACGAACCCAGGGATTTCTGCCAGTAATCAAGGGCCAAAGAGAAGAAGTAAAAGATTCACACAAGCATCCAGAATCTGAATTACCAAGGAAGAGAGTAGGGAATCCAGTCCCATAGTTCAAAATGTGTCTGATGAGGATGATGACCTTTGGGTAGATCAGTAGGATCCCAATACACCAGAGGAGCAGGATGAACAAGAAGAGCAGGATACATAAGAGGAGCAGGATGAACCAGAAATGCAGGATGAACAAGAAGAACAAGAGGCAGAAGAAGAACAAAATGAATAAGGAGAGCAAGACAACCTCCAGGGGGGCCCTCCTGATCACAAGGAAAACCTTGGGGTCGTCAACCAACTTGCTGAGGCACGGGCATAATTAGAAAAGCTCAGAAAGGAACTGGCAACATTGAGAATTGAATCAGGAAGCCAGTCCACATCACCCTTGTTTTCATCTGAAAAGACACAAATCCTGAAAATGCATCATGCAGGGGAGCTAAGATTGGCTGAACAGAGAAATTCAACACTTAAAGAGAAATTGGCCGAGGCATAAGGGGAGCTAGCCAAAAAGGACCAGGAAATTGTTCAACTAAGGGACGTTTTGGCTACTACCACTAAAATATATGATAAACTACTGGACCTCAGGCCGCCATCAACAATTTATGCAGTTTATCTACAGGAGAAGTGGGGCAAATTCGAGCTCCAAAGGTTAAAACAAGGACTCCCGATAGAGATCAACAACCCCAAAGAATTCATGGATGCATCTCTAAATGCCGCAGAATTGGAGAAGGACCGATTAAGCAAATTTTTCTTGCACAATTTTGTAGTCCCTAGCTCGCCCAACTGGTCGCCAAACCCTTACATGGGTGATTTCCAGTTGAGGGCACTATGTTCATGGATGAATCACGAAATTGAGCGAGCTTAGGACTACCATATTTACGTTGGAGCAAAATGGCAAACCCCATTAATGGTCAGGGCAGAGGCAACTCACCCTGAAAGAATAATTTACAACCATAGGATTGATTCGGATTTGTGTGGGAACGAAATAAAAGATGACATATACATAATCATATACATAGATATATACTCACATGCATAGATATATGGCAAGAAACACAACGATATAGTAAACACATATTCTATTAAATATCGGAAATAGAATAGACTGTAAATACAACAACTAGAATGGTAGTAGCTATCTTTGAGAAGAGATGTGGCCGTTGTGCTCATTCGTGCCAAGATGAATACAAAGAGAGGCCGAAAGGGCCTATTTATCATAAGCATGAGGGAAAGAATCCCAAACATCCAAAAACCTAACCCTAGAAGATGAACCGTCATAAAGTTTGCGGCCCCAAGGTGGTTAGTTGAACAGTCAACTTCCTAGGGTCATAACTTTTGCATACGATCTCCGTTTGGGCGCTCGGTAACCCATTGGAAAGATCTATCCGAGGACTACACCAGGGACCCCAAAATGGATGAGCTCCATCTGACCACGATTTCCCAAAAAATGTCGTTTAGGGCCTCAAAATGGCCCCGGGAGTTTAGGAATCGAAAAACTGTAGAAAATTACTAGAAAATTGGAAAAATGGGAAGCTATTTTGAGCCAGTGGGATAGGTGGGTGGCCACCGATATCCATTTGGATCAAGTATCCTCACCCAGGATGAGGAGCTGATCCCCATTCTCCTTTCAAAGCAGCAGGAGGCTGTGGCTCATTTTGATGTTACTCTCCAAGGCACACACAAAGAGGTTCACGAGTCCATTAAGGAAAGATGGCGCAGAGTAGCAAACGACCTAAAAAGCAGAGAGCTCCACTCCCCTCTTAAACTCGAAGATGCTCTTTTCAAAGCCAAGATCTACAGGGAATCCCTGATAAAGAACCAACTTAGATGGATTGGAATGACGCTGAATCCCCCATTCTTCCTTCCCCTGGTTATTAAGGAACAGATCAATGAAGAAGAAGAGAAGAGAGTATGGGTAAAGGAGGATCAAACCTTGGGCTATCACAGGCAGGCAGGGACCCCCAGGGTAGTAGCATGGGACATCAGAGAGGTCATCGACGAGCTGAATCTGTCACCCAAGGATGGGTGAATCCTTCAAGTATGGGGGAGAATTATGAGTCCAAGATACAGGTATCTGATATCCCTTCCCCATAGCAAAAACACAAGAAAGGGTGAAGAAATACACTTGTTTTGTGGGAGAAATGATTTACCTTGATTATTTAATGAAGTTGTTTTAAAGATTATTCTTGTATGTTTAAATGCGTGTTCAATGAACTAATTATGTGAAAATCGAGTATGATTGAGAAGGTCCAGGTACACTAAAGGACACCCACACAGATCAAGCAGTGGACTGGAAAGCTCATGCAAAACTCAGCGCCTTTTTCCTGATTTCTAGGGAGAACACCTGTTCAAAGAGAATCGACAATTAGACATAGAAGTTAGGTTAAGCATTAGAGGCATATATATACGGGCTTCTCGGCTAGCGAGAGGATCCTATTGACATTTTGGAGAACCATTGCTTTACGTTTTTATACTGTTAAGATACTTTGAGTTACAGACTTTTTTAAAACTATGGAGCTGCTATTTTGAATAAAAGTCTTGATGTTTCTTTCGATTCAGCGTATATAAGTTTTTCCACTCCTGAGTATGGGTTGGGGAGGGCCCCTCCAACACGTAAGTCAGGAGATCTTACTGTTCAGGTATTTCTTCGTTATGTGCTTTACATTGACTAAAATCTATACTGCATATGGAAGCATTTGAATGGTGTTAGTTAGTATGATTTGATTTATGTAGTAAAGCAACTAGTTGATTCTGTAGTAGTTTATAACGCACTCTGTAGTTCGGTAATACTGTTTCAGTAGTCCTGTCGCAGCATTCTTCCAGTACATATTTTCAACATCTATTTCCCTATGTGCTCGTATTGCTTTTGAATAGTGATTCAAATCTTAAAAGCTTATGCACTCTCTCATTACTATGGTTGCTCGTCAAGATTGCTTACTTTCAATACTGTAGTTAATTAACGATATTTACTTCTTGAAATTTTGATTATTTCGTAGCATTAGATAAAGGTATCCTAAACTTGGTTTCGGCAATTAAATAGGTTAGACTAGACTTCTAGTTTATGCATTTGAATTATAGTAATTGTTTCTTAGATAAAAGATCCAGCTTTCATTATTTTAGAATAGATTTGCTACGTTTTAGTATTCACTTCCATAGAACATATTGACTGTTTTCAACACTTAGATTCTTTGATATAGATTATTGTCTTCAGTACTTGAACTTCTTAGCATAGGTATTTGTCAACCATAGATTAGGCAATCCTTTTCCAGCTTATTTGATTTCTTTTAGGCAACCCTTAAACACTGATACCAACACCCAACCACGACAAAGACTATCCTATAAGAGCACATATAGTGCCTGCACCTCTGAAGTTTGTACGTCCCCCGGGTTTATAATTAAAGTAGGCTCTTAGTCTAGCTGCCCTCATTAGGCATCCATTCTAAGAGCTCACCAATAGTTATGAACAATTTTAACTTCTTTAATAGATTATTCTGAACTTAATATTGATCATCAATTATGCATTCATCATCATTTAAGCATTCATCCATATATGCCCATATCAAAGAACACATAACACACAGTATTTTTATGTGGAAACCCAAATGGGAGAAAACAACAAAATGCCCTTTTATAATGAAAGATGTTACATTCAAGGAAGGACCGACTTCCTGTGTTTTCCAACACCAACTAGAAGGAGGTACCAACCCCCTTGTTTTTCAAGCACCGACCTGAAGGAAGCACCAACTCCCTGTGTTCTCGAGCACCAACTGGAGGGAGGCTACAACCCCCTGTTCCTTGCCCCATCCCGCTGCCTAGATATACAAAATAATATGTCGTCTTCTCCTATTTCCGATACGCTCACACTTCTGATCTTTTGATGTTCGTTCTGTTGTGCGCACCTCTTGTATGTAGTAGAATTGTTGTCACTATGTTGCATACAATACTTCACTTCAACTGACGACGCACTTCATAAATTGTGTATTGTAACTGATGTAGATTGCGCCAAAGTCAATATTCCATTCTGTATTTGTGCATCTGCACTTTCAATTGATACCATGCATTAACTAATAACTTACTGTTCTGATATGGCGCACAAGTATTAGATGGAACTACGCACTTTCTGAGATGTGTCTGTTTGGTTAAGTGCCACAGTCTTTCAGACAATATGGGACCTATTGTGCATCATATGATTCATCCTTTTGGTTTAATGCACTTGTCTCAGATCATCCTCATCATGATGCACATGCTTTAATTTGTCGATGCTCTATTCTAATGCATCTGATGGAATTCTTTACTTAGCACACTTCAACTAAATCCTCACACATCAGTTAAACTTATTCACTTTGCGCATGTTCTGATATACTTCATGTCTTTCTTTGCGCTTCTGACTTAGAACATCTGTGACTACTTGCGCGTTGTCTACAACATGGTCATTCGATCCTCGCACACTTGCGCATCCTCTTCATTTTGCCTTTCCCTCTTTGTGCAATCGTCATAGATCTACAACATCATTCTACGCACCATCAACTATCACATTCCTCTGCATGTGCACACTTGGCTCTTCATCTTGATCATGTTGTTCTGATTCCATGAGCCCTTGATGCCCTGCATATAAATTTGTATCTTCCACTTACAAGCTCTTCATCATTGCTATCAAGCTTACTTCAAATCTCCAACCTGCTTCCTTATCTATAGATGTCATGCATAGATTGTATGTCCACAAGTTGGTTGTGGCATTTCTGATTCCATGAGCCCTTGGCTCTTCATCTTGGTCATGTTGTTCTGATTCCACGAGCCCTTGGCTCTTCATCTTGGTCATGTTGTTCTGATTCCATGAGCCCTTGATGCCCTGCATATAAATTTGTATCTTCCACTTACAAGCTCTTCATCCTTGCTATCAAGCTTACTTCAAATCTCCAACCTGCTTCCTTATCTATAGATGTCCTGCATAGATTGTATGTCCACAAGTTGGCTGTGGCATTTCTTCTTCCTTGCTTCATGGTTTGTGCTTCTGCCACATGTCATCTTATGTGTCAATGATGTGTCCTTTCTTTGTGGGTTATGTGCATACATGGTCCTTAACTTGGTGGGACTTTAACCCTTGTTGTACCATCACTTGTGGGTATTGCGCAGTTGCTATGTCATCCACTGTGGAATTTGCGCATATACTGACTTAAACCACTATACCCTTCTTGGAATTTGTGCGCACTTCAACAACTGAAAGCTACTTTTGATTGGTGAGACTTGCGCACTTTCAAGACTATTCAACCATTTGTTGTTTCATGTTGCTTGCACACCCCGATCTTTGTCCAAACAATGCTTAACTTGATTGTGCACTCTAGAACCTTCTCTTGACTTGATTGCGCACATGTACCTTTGTCCAATGTATTCTTTGGCTTGCTTGCATACTTCCCAAAACTCTATCTAACCAATTCTTTGGATTTTAACCTTGAAGGAGTGTGACTTGGTGGATTGATGTCTGCACATGTACCAAATGCATTCCTTCTGTACTTTTTCAAACTGGATGCAACCTCTAGATATACTTCTTCAGACTGGCATCCATATACCTCACCATCTTGCTTGTGCATATGCCAATTCAAGGTTATTTCCATATACTTCTTCAAGCTGCCATAAGAATGATGAATATATATACTTCTTCATAGTGGCTTTTCTATATTTCTTCAAGATGGCATGGGAGTGTTGAATCCACTTGACATCAGTTGACATCAATGACTCAAACTAAATCAGTTGACATCCTCTTGGACATTAGTTGACATCAATGACAACCAAAGTTCAACAATCCCCCCCTTTGGCATTTATGTCAACAACTTATAAAGTTGTGCATAGTCATCCTCTAAAACTTGTATGCTTCATCTGTGTTTGTCGCAATACTCCCCCTGATTACATACCCCCCCTGATTACATACTCCCCCTGAGTTCTTTTCCAGTTTGAACCTTTGACATCTATGCATTTTTCTTTCTGTTACCTTTGACATATGCACATTATGTTGTTAGTGCTTGTCCTGCTTTATGTTTCCTCTATGCAGATCGCATGCTTTATGATCATTCTTATTGCATTGCTGCATGTTCCTATAATGACTTGGCTTCAACTCTTTCTCAGATCGGTTCATGATAAACTTATTGTTATTTCTCCTTGATCAACTTCACACTTTTTTCTCATCAGCTTCTCGTATTTGCTTCATGTTCTTCCTCTACTACTACAAGAATTATGATCAGCTTCGTTACTTCATCTAGCAGCTTTATGTTCTTTCTCCACAACTGTATTACTTCTCAGTTTCATGCTTCTCCTCCTCCTTTGACATCAATGGAAAAGAGGTGCCATTACTTACACAATTAATGGTTCTTTATTTTTATTTGCATAGGCCTTTACTTATCTACTTACAGGGATACCTCGCCCTGTCTTCATGCTTCATTTCTTTTGTTGAAATTTCTGTGTTGATATTAGCACTCTATACATTGCTTTCATAATTGATTGCGCTCCCCTTGTACAGGTGCTATATGAATTATGCATCTTGATCTCCTATCATAACACTTCATCATTCTTTGCAATCATCCTTTCATGCTAACTGCAAAGTGTCGAAATCAATCTTTTACTGGTTTTGCATTGTTTTTTTTTCTTTGATTTCCTTTCTACACCTGACTGCCTTATCTATCACATTTACTGTGTTGTTATGAGACCTTTTGTATTTATGTACTCCTTTCGAGGTTATCATTCTAGTGTGGATTTTGAACCACAACTATTTTTTGTCTGATATATTCAAATGTGTTCCTTGGAACCGGGTTTGCGAATATATCTGCAATTTGTTCTTTGGTGTCAACATATTCCAACTTGACAATGTTTTCATAAACTTGTTCTCTCATGAAGTGTTATTTGATCGGATTTTGAACCAGTGACCTTTGACCACTAATGACTAATTAATCTAATTGTTAATAATTTATTAAGAGTAATATACTATTAGGTATATTACATGCATGACTGGGTTCTTTGAGATATTGACCACACTTGTATTGTCGCACAAAATTTGAATGGGTTGTTAAAGGTCTATTGTAGATCCTTCAAGGTTTTCTTTATCCATATCACTTGCACACAACATGTAGCTACTGCAATATATTATGCTTCTGCAATAGACAGTGTGATTGAAGGTTGTTCCTTGTTGATCCATGATACAAGACATTCTCCTAAGAAGAACGCAACACGACTAGTGTTTCTTCTGTCATCTACACTTCCTGCCCAGATCAGTATAAGCTACCAAATTCATATCATTCCTTCGTAGATACCACAATCCAAATTTTATTGTCCCTTTCAAGTATCTGAAAATTCTCTTTACTGCTTGGAGATGTGTTTCCTTGGGTGCTTCCTAAAAACTTGCAACAAGTCCAATCGTTTGCATGATGTCTGTTCTTGAGGAAGTTACATACACCAGGATTCCAATCATTGATCTGTATAGTCTTTGATCTACTTCCTCAGCTTCATCCTTCTTACTTAATTTGTACCCAGTGACCATGGGTGTACAGATTGATTTGTAGTCCTCCATGTTAAATTTATTCAACATCTCTTTCACATACTTAGATTGAGAGATGAAGATGTCATTAACCAATTGAGATATATGCAATCCAAGGAAAAAGGATAATTCTCCAAGCATTGACATTTCAAATTCCTTATGCATATCCTTAGCAAATTGTTGACTCATTTTATCATTATTTCTTCCAAATATAATGTCATCAACATATACTTCAACAACTATCATTCTTTCATTTTCAATTTTTATATAAAGGTTACTATCCACACTACCTCTTTTGAAACCTCGTTGTTGTAGATATTTGTCCAATCTTGAATACCATGCCTTGGGATCATGTTTAAGTCCATACAAAGATTTCCTTAGTTTGAAAACATAATCTCTGTTTTTTGAGAGTGAGAATCCCTCTGGTTGTTCAATGTATACTTCTTCTTCAAGATATCCATTCATAAATGTTGATTTCACATCCATTTGATATAATTTAACATTTTCAGCACACACACAGGCCAAGAATAGTCTGATTGATTTCATTCATGCAACTGGAGCAAAAGTTTCTTCAAATTCTATTCCCTCAATCTGCACATAACCTTTGCATACTAATATTGCCTTGTTTCTGACAACTTGTACTTCTTCATTCAATTTGTTTCTGAATACCCATTTTGTGCCAATAACATTCTTGTTCTTGGGTCTTGGAACAAGTTCCTAGGTCTCATTCTTTTCATTTTGGTCTAATTCTTCATTCATGGTTTTCACCCAATGCTCATATGTTCTAGCCTCTTCAAACTTTTATGGATCTATCTATGATAGTAGAGAAAAATGAACTTCTTCAGATGAATCTCTTAGACTTATTCTTTTTTTTTACACCAGCATTTTGATCTCCAATAATCAAATCCTCTGAATAATTCTTTTGAATGTATCTGGAAGGAGCCTTAGTGTCCTGTCTTTCGTCTTCTAATCCTCATTGATATATCACTTCGTGTGGTATTTCTACTTCTTTATTTTCTATTTGTTCCTCATATGTCTATTGGAGCATATGCAGATCATCATCATCATCTACCCTCCTGTGGGTAAACACTTCATCAACCTTTACGTTCGAGCTTTCCACTATTTTTCTGAGTCGTAGATTATAACACTTGTAGGCTTTGCTTCTGATGGAATAACCAAGAAAATTCCCTTCATCTTATTTGGAGTCAAACTTTCGAAGATTTTCATCGTTTCTTTTGATGTAGAATTTGCTCCCAAATATCTTGAAATGCTTAATTGTAGCTAGTCTTCCTTTCTAGAGTTCATATAGTGTTGAAAAATTGTTTGTCTTGATCTAACATCTATTGAGAATGTGGAAAACTACGTGAATGGAATGCGTCCAAAGCATATTTGACAACTTTGATTCATTCAACATTGTTCTGGCCATTTCTTGCACTGTTCTATTTTTCCTTTCCGCCACTCCATTTTGTTGTGGAGTTCTAGCCTTTGAAAACTGTCTTCTGGTTCCATGTCTATCGCAGTAGTTGTCAAACTTTTTTGAAGTGTATTCTCTTCCGTTGTCAAATCTTAAACACTTTATTCTTATATCAGTTTCATTTTCAACCACCTCTTTAAATTTTTTGAAACATTCGAATGTTTCTGATTTTTCTTTAAGAAAGAACACCCACATCATTCAGATATAATCATCAATGAAAAGAAGAAAGTATGATTCACCATTCATCCCCTTGGTTCTCATTGGACCACAAATATCTGAATGAACCATTTCCAAAGGTTTAGAAGTAGTGTACTCTTTTGTCTTGAATGTAATCCTTGCTTGTTTCCCATGTACAAAATGTTTGCATAATGAATTTGATGCATTAGTAATTCTTGGAATGTCCCTCACAGCTTGTTTTATGCTAATTCTGACCAGATTGTCAAAATTAATGTGTCCCAATCTTCTATGATAGAGCCAACTTTCATCAGTTTGTCCCATGTAAGATTTATTTTCCTTTTCCTCATCCAAAATGTATACAGTGTTAGAAGTTTTGGAGGCTATTGCTACTACTTTGCCTGTATCGCTGTTTCTGATTTTGCACTTTTCTGAGTCAAAAGTAAGTGTGTGCCCTTGTTCGCACATATGCCTGACACTTAGAAGATTGTGTTTCATGTTTTGGTCTAGTAAGACAGTTTTTGCCTTGGTTCTTTTGTTTCATAAACTTGCTAAGCCCTTACCCAAGATTTTGACCGAGCCATTATCACCGAAGTATACACTACCTCCCTTTTCTTCTATGTACTTCATAAATGTATTTTTCTCTCTTGTCATTTGCTTAGGGAAACCGCTATCTATGTACCATTTCCCCTTTCTCTTTTGTGCATGTAAATCTAGACTGCAAACTTCCTTACAGACTTGATCCTTTTGATCTTCAGCTGATTCTATGATCTGCACAGGTGGCAACTGATTTTCACAGTTCTGTTTGTCATCGCACTCATCATCTGAGCTCAAAATACTGAAAGGATTGGGATCTTTTCTTGGGGTATTAGTTATTTTCTTGAGGCTATTATGTTTGGAGCTTATCTGATTACAAAGACTATTCCTCCTAGCATATGCAAGTGCATGTACTCTGCAATTTATTACTTTATGACCAAAATTGTGACAGTAGTAACAATTTCCCAAAAAGAGATTTTGATACCTGATTGGATAAAATCTCCCAGATTGCGCAAGATTGGTTTGCGTATGAATTGCCTATTTGTGCTCTTCTTTAATCATTGAAAACATAGTCTTGAGAGAATCCACGTAGATTTTTATGAAGTATGACTCTTCATTAGTTCTATTTATAAACTTATATTCATTCTCCAATTGACAGCTTACCTTTTGTAATTCTTCTCTTAGAGAAACAATTTCAGCTTCCAGTTTTTCACATTTTTCTTCTCTCAGTTTCAACTTCCTGGTGGTATCTGCTTCTAATCTCATAAGTGATTCATGTAGGTTCTTACTTCTCTTCCTTGAATTCTTTAGTTCATCCATAACACTAATCAATTCACCTTCGAAGTATACTTCAACCATCTCTTCATATTTTGTATTAATGTCTGTTGAACGTTCAATTCTATGTAGGTATCTATCTTCCAGATGTTAAGCTATTATTGAAGACACCTGCTCTAATACCAATTGTTGGAATTGATTTAATACTGAGAGGGGGGGTGAATAAGTAATAACGCAGTTATGAACAATTTTAACTTCTTTAACATATTATTATGAACTTAATCTTGATCATCAATTATGCATTCATCATCATTTAAGCATCATCCACATATGCGCAAATCAAAGAACACATACCGCACATAATTTTTATGTGGAAACGTAAATGGGAGAAAACCACAGAATTCTCTTTTATAATGAAAAATATTACATTCAAGGAAGCACTGACTTCCTATGTTTACCAACACCAATTGGAAGGAGGCACAAACCCCCTGGTTTTTCAGGCACCAACTTGAAGGAAGCACCAATTCCCTGTGTTCTCTAGCACTGAATAGAAGGAGGCTATGAACCCCTGTTCCTTGCCCCATCCTGTCGCCCGGATATACAAAGTAACATGTTGCATTCTTCTACTTCTGATACATGCACACTTTTGATCTTTTGAGGTTTGTTTTGTTGTGCGCACCTCTTGTATGTAGTAGAATTGTTATCACCGTGCTGCATACAATACTTCACTTCAAAATCATGCACTTCGTAAACTGTGTGTTGTAACTACTATAGACTGCACCAGAGTCAATGTTCCATTCTGCATCTGTGCATGTGCACTTTCAACTAATACTATGCATTAACTAATAAATTGTTGTTCCGATATCACACACAAGGATCAGATGAAACTGTGCACTTTCTGAGATGTGTCCATTCGGTTTAAGTGCCACAGTCTTTCAGACAATCTGGGACCTACTATTCATCATATGATTTGACCTTTCAATTTAACGCACTTGTATAATATCATCCTCATCATGACGCACATGCTTGAATCTGTTGCTGCTCTATTTTTTCGCATCTGGTGGACTTCTTTACTTAACACACTTCAACTCAATCCTCGTGCATCAATTAAGCTTCTTCACTTCACGCATGTTCTAATATACTTCATGTATGTCTCTACACTTTTGACTTAGAACATATGTGACTATCTGTGTGCTGTATGCAACATGGTCATTCGGTCCTCATGCACTTTCGCATCCTCTACATTATGCCTTTCTGTATTTACACAATTGTCACAGATATACAACATCATTCTGCGCACCATTAACTATCGCATTCCTCTGCATGTGCACTCGGCTCTTCGTCTAGATCATGTTGTTCTGATTCCATGAGCCCTTGATGCCCCGAATATAAATTTGTATCTTCCATTTACAAGCTCTCCATCCTTGCTATCAAGCTTACTTCAAATCTCCAAATTGCTTTTTTATTTATACATGTCCTGCATGGATTGTATGTCTACAAGTTGGTTATGGCATTTCTTCTTCCTTGCTTCACAGATTGTGCTTCTGCCAAATGTCATCTTATGCATCGCTGATGTGCCCTTTCTTTGTGGGTTCTGTGCATACATGGTCGTTGACTTGGTGGGATTTTATCCCTTGCGGTACCATCACTTGTGGGTATTGCGCACTTGTTGTGTCATCCGCTATGGAATTTGTGCATATATTGAATTTAAATGCTACACCCTTCTTGGAACTTGTGCGCACTTCAACAACTGAAAGCTTCTTCTGATTGGGGAGACTTGCACGCTTTTAGGACTATTCAACCATTTCTTGTTGCATGCTGCTTGCGCACTCCGATATTTGTCCAAACAACGCTTGAATTGATTACGCACTCTAGAATCTTCTCTTGACTTGCTTGTGCACACATACCTTTGTCCAATGTATTCTTTGGCTTGCTTGCACACTTCCCAAAAATTTGTTGAACAAATTCTTTTCCTTTTTACCTTGAAGGAGTGTGACTTGGTGGATTGATGTCTGCACATGTACCACATGCATTCGTTATGTACTTTTTCAAACTGGATGCAACCTCTAGATATACTTCTTCAGACTGACATCCATATACCTCACCATCTTGCTTGCGCATATGCCACTTCAAGGTTGTTTCCATATACTTCTTCAAGCTACCATAGGAATGCTGAATGAATTTACTTCTTCATAGTGGCTTTTCTATATTTCTTCAAGCTGGCATGCAAGTGATGAATCCACATGAGATCAGTTGACATCAATGACTCAAACTGAATTAGTTGACATCCTCTTTGAAATTATTTGACATCAATGACAACCAAATTTCAACATCTTCATTATGTAGGATATTGTTGGCCTCGACTTTTTTGTGTACTTGGGTTGCTGTGGAAATCCGGGACCTAAATAATAGTTCACTCGAATTTACTAATTCCATTTCTTTAGATAGCATATTATGGCATAAATTCAATATATAATAGACTGATTAAGTGCAAGCATCGTGTATCCATTGCTATCGAATAACCTATGCACACAGGAAAGCAATCGTGGGCTAGGCACACACTTTCGACTCCTAATAAATAGGACACGAAAAAAATGCAGAGTGTACAAGAAATAAAAACTAACTAAGACAAAAACTTAGAATTAATTTTATGTTCCTAAGATTAAAAATAAGCAAACTAGCAGAATCTAAAAGTAGACCAAACAAATAGGCTAAACTAGAAAAACAAAAACTAGGAAAAGACCAACCCAAATGTTGAATCCTCCCCTTAAAGCGTTCAACTTATGTATAAAACCATTAAGCTAACGTATAATGCTCCATGTAGCACATAAGGAACAATAAAATTGGAATAGGTGGCGGATAGTCTAGGACATCTGAATAATCACTTTCATAAGTGTGATTGATTTATCTTTTTAATCATGGAGGCTAATAGGAAGCTGGACTAGAAAACTAAACCTTGTTCGAGAAATCCCTACTGCATAAGATTCTAACAACAGGAAAATAGGGGTCACTAAGGTGGAAATGTTAGAGAGTTTCCATTTATAGGTCTAATTTCCCATATCATGGCTCAATTCTCTTGCGTTGTTGCCTTCAATCAATTATTTCTTTTATGCCACAATGTTTATGACACAATGTGGATCTCAATTCTTAGGATTTTGTGAGCATTGTTTAGAGAGATAGTGTCTTCCAGATCTATTACAAAAGATTTTTCAAATTGACGTTTCAGACCAAGCTAGTGTGGTCTATCATCAAGAATGAGAGATGAAGAACATGAGTAATTTCTGATCGTATATGTTAGTCTTAAATAAATGAAGGAGTATTCCAACCAAATTAAGGGAAAAAAACCCTAAAAATCATGAGAAGAAATAGGATAAAACGGAAAAATAAAATTATTTATATTTAAGAATAATATTATATCATGGACACCCCGGATGCAAGTGACATCACCGAACATCCCTTGGCTGCTGTGCACAGGGAGAGGCCGCCACTGCACCCCCCTGTACATGACAACACCTCAGGCATGCAGGAGCAGAACCTTCAGGCGAATGACGACAGACATCTGGCACACATCAACGGTGAACGATGCAGCCACATGGAACCATGTCGACGCGCCAATCAGGACGACGACTTGAATTTAAACCTGGAGGACGAGGGAGTTATTGTTGCTCTACCTCGCTCGCGCCTGGTTTGATGTCTCCCCTCGGACCTTGAGACTGGCATTCAATTTCCGCAATTACAATGAAGACGACAACTTGTGGTAATGATTACCTCGGCTCCTTAAATCCCCGGGTTGATATGGACGCGGCTACGATGATAGATCTTTGGCTCTTCGCTGCATTTCCTCCCGGGGCTTCAGCAAAATTCAAGGTAATTACAGACATCCCCTCTGTCATTACTTGTCATTTCTCTGTTATGACGAACCGCACAAGGGGCATCTCTCATTGCGGGAGTGGGAGTGGGAATGGCCATAAGACCAACAATCGTCGATCGAAGGTGGCCATGGACTGGTTTGTGATGGATGGATATGCCGACCGTATTTCAGCGAGAACATGTAATCTCATAGATGGGTGGGAAGCTCGTAGAGTAGCGGCACTCCTTGCCGCAGGTAGTAATGGCGGTGCCATTAACCATTACTGGTTGCTCAAAAACATGATGAGCACACTCGTAGAAGAAATAGAGGCCAACTGGAAAGCTAGTTCCAGCATCGTCTGCAACGTCAAGGCAAGCTTGAAGGAAGCTGCAGAACATTCCAACACCCTAGAGGCTAGCATGACTTGGGAGGTCTTCTCCATTGGAAACAACTCAGAACCTGAAAAATAGAAAGGCAAAAATACAGACGAGGCTGCTACAGGGTTAGAAAACAAGAAATCGTCAGGAAAGAAGAACAAAGGCTTGGCTCCGGGACCCAGCATCAACCAGAATGGAACGCACACTCCAGGTTCTCCCTCTCTGCCCCCACCGGGGATTTTCGAAGATTTCTATGCGGCCTGCCCAATCATTAAGGAAGACCCAACAAAACCACCAGCAGAATGAAACCTGGGCGGCCATTGCTCCGGGTTACCTCTGCGACTATCAGCTATTTTTTTTCTATTTCCTGCATAGTCTTTTTTTCAGTATTGTTAGATTCAATAGATTTTCATTTTTGAACAAAGTCCCTACTTTTTTAAGGGCAGACCACACTCTAGAGGTCTTAATTCTGTATTATGTCAGTCATTACATCAGTCACTATAGTATTTTTGAGCAATTGGGATGGTGGCTTCAGCACATGAGGCCTCCCCAATATGCAAAACTCCTCTCGGCTCTAGATGTATATTCAGTTTCTGTTAATTAAATTTCTGCTCTGCAACTTACAAAAAAAAATAATATTATATCATGGACACAAAAGAAATGTAATGAAAGAATAAGGTTTTTTAATATTAGAAAAATAAATATTATATGAGTAAAACTATAGGGCATAAAAGACAAAGATATGGACCAAAGTAAAATACATTTAATGAAATCATAACCTATTATAATTTTAATAATTCAAAAATACAATAAAGTAATTAATAAGAAATAAAGTTTTTCATATGTAAAATGGATTTAAAGAATTCTTAATAATGATAATTTATTTTTGAGGTCAGATCCAAACCATACACCAATTTAGTGTATGATATCCTTTTGTTTATGGACAAGGTACTCTCTCTATGCAACGATTTAATTGCTAAAGTATAAAGTCTACAAAGGTGTACATACCCTTCCCCCTCCAGATTTGAACCTATGGCCTCTTGTATGATATCCTCTTGTTTATGGACAAGGTACCCTCTTTATGCAACAATTTAATTGCTAAAGTATAAATTCTACAGAGGTGTACATACCCTAACCCCTCCAGATTTGAACCTATGGCCTCTTGGGAAGAAATACATGTTCTTAACCTCAAGACCATAAGCTAATATGAATGTAATCATTCATGAATAATGATAGAAACCAAAATATATAAGCTCAAGGAAATTGAGCTTATATTATTTGTTCTCAGTTGGATTTGTTAACAAGTTATTTGTTTTAAGAGATGGTATGTGATGTTTGTGATTAAGTGAGTGGATTACAGTTTGATATTTTTCATAGTTGCATTATTTTTATATTAAGTAGAGTGTGTTTTTATGTGAGTAGTTTTCCTATGTGTCTTAGGAGGTTGTTTACTTTAGTAGTATATGAGAGATTCTCTTCAATTAGTCACTTCAAATAATGTGTATTTAAGATATTCTTTAAAAGTTGTTAGTGTGATAAAATAATGTTTCTATCTTGAATCAAACCTTCATATATTATTATTACATTGTTACATAACACTAAAAATAATTTTAGTGTGTGCACTCTATGTTTATTATCTCATTTGTTAACATGGTATCAAAGCTTATATGAACTTGATTTTCTTGAAGGCCATGATCATGGCATTTTCACATTGTTAATAATATGCAGGATTAAGGATTATCATAGGTGAGAGTAGTGTCTTATTTGAGTGTTCATGAATCTTGTAGTGTGTATGCAATATTGTGTAGAGTATTGTCCATAAGATGAAGGGATACACAATGTTGCATGGATAGAGGGAGAGAAGCCAAAGTTGATTAATGACACGCATATGTTGCAAAAAGTATATAGAGAACTATCTGTGATCGAAATTCTTGATGCATACAATGTGATTTCTTTGTGAGATAGGTTGCATTTGTTGTTGCATCGAAGAACATATTTGTTCATGAAATGGAAGATGACTACATGATAATTGACGACTTCTTGTTCATAAACATGATCTTGAGAAATTTGTGATATCCTTTCTAAAGTCCTTGATGTAGCAGACTTGCAATTGACTGCTGAAGGAATACAAGGAATATGTTGTGAAATAAATTGTCACTCAAGTTGAGGGTGGGTCTGATGATGCTTCCAAAGATATCTAGAAAGGGGTGATTGTTGTTGCTTCTCAGAGATGTGTGTGTCAAATCAGATGTTGCAATCTACGGCAATACTTGTTGTCTTTATATGCTGTATGAAGTGTTGGTATAGTGCAATATGTTCATTGTATGGCATAAATAATTTAAAACTAAGCTTATATATCTTATCCATGATGAGATGGCTATGTATGTAAGGGAATTCATGACTATAAAGGATCTTGTTGCAATATTCACCAATACTGAAAGGGTGAGGTGAATAAGTATTAAGCACTTTTTACCATTTCAAAATTCAAATATAACAAGTAAACATTGACCATTAACAATGAAATTCATCATCAGATAAACCATACACAATGCACAAGATATTTTATGTGGAAACCCAAATGGGAGAAAACCATGGAATTCTTTTTATATAATACAACAATTACGTTCAATTGATTTACCAACACCAACTGGAAGGAAGCACACACTCCCTAATATATCTAGCACCTACTAGAAGGATGATACAACCCACAACTTTACCAGCTGCAACTGGAAGGAAGCATCCACTTCCTAAAGTACATGCTCAACTTGTAGAGAGGACACCAATCCCCAATGAGTTCCAACTCACCCTAGAACCACCCTGCCACCCTAATGTGAATAAGAGTATTAACTTGTCACTGTCACTGTCATTTTTATTGTCACTATCTTCACAATATGCCTTTGATTTGATTCATAATATTCCTCTTATCTACTTCATATTCTACCTTTGATCTGCTTTATAATCTTCCTCTGATCTACTTCATACTATACATAAACCCTTACTTCCAAAGGGCATATCTCCAAAATTATACAAAAACAATATTTGAAACTTTTACCAAAGGTACTTCAATATATCTAATTCATCTCCTCCAAGGTTCACTATATGAAATGTCCTAGAATAAAATTTATAGAGAAAATACCAAACTAACATGTGTAAAGTTGATTTCAAGATCATTTAGGAACCCTAACTTCTCGATGTAATATCTCAAAAAATATAACAGAAAAACACCCAAAATTTGTACCACAAGTTCTTAAATCTATCTACTTCATCTCCTCCAAGGAGCACTTTATGAAGCTTTCTAGAACAAAAGATATAGCGAAAATTCCAAACTGACATGTTTAAAGCTGATTTCAGGATCATTAAGAAGCCCTAACTTCTTGAGGTCATATCTCCAAAAATATAGCATACCAATATCTGAAACACATACCATAAGTTCTTCAGGGTCTCTATCTCATCTTCTCCAAGGATAACTATCTGAATCTTTCTAGAACAAAAGATATAGAAAAAATTCCAAGATGACCCCTGAAGAAGATTACAAAACCCTATCTTCCCGAGGTCATATAACCTAAAATATAGTGAACCAACATTTGAAAATTTTACCACAGGTACTCACACATCTTAATTTCATCCTAAAATTTTTACAGTTTAAATAATCTTTGAACAAAATTTAGAGCGAAAATGCCAAGATGAACTGAAACATATTTGACAACAAAATCCCTAGAAGAAATCATCACAAGATTTCATCTTCCATTGGAATTTCTCCCTTCTTCACTTCATATTCCCTTGGAAATTCACTCCTCTAGGTTGAAATTTTCTCCTCTTCCTTGGATAAGTTGAATTGATGTTGTTCAAATTCCAATTGAGATTCCTCTTATTTATACAAGTGCAAGGTTAATTTTAGTTCACTTTAGGGCTGGTCTATAACTTATCATTAATTTTGTCTTCAACATTTTAGGGGATTCTTCAATGGGTCAATAACCACTTCATGGCTTAATCAAGGGGATTTGACTTGTCTTATTGACCACTTCATGTCTTCATTAAGGGGATTTGACTTGTCTTATTGACCACTTCATGTCTTCATCAAGGGGCTTTAGGGCTTCTTCAAGTTTCACTTCATCATGGTTATGTGGACACATCATCATCACTTTAGGGGTATCTTCCATGGATTTAGGGAATTGCTCCATTTGTGTACCACTCAAAGTGGGAATGTGGACACAACCACATGTTATCTCATCTTATGAGGGCCATGCTTAACAACTACAACATCAGGGGACCACTTTGGATTTATATACACTTATGCTAGGATTTTGACGTCAATGAAAACCTTATTCAACAATAACCCATTTTTTCATTGATGGAAACCATCATACTCCCCATGGGACCATGCTCCCCTTGTCTTCATGATTCTAATATTTCACTCCCCCTTTGACATCAATGCCAAAGGGTAACTCCCCCTTACAATATTCCTCCCCCTGATATCTTCATTTGTCGATGAAGACTATGCAAATAAATTTGGAGCAGAAATTACTCCTAGTTTATGTTGGAGATACTCAAATGTCTCCCTAGGAAGAGGCATCTTGAAAACATCTGCAATATGTTCCTTTTCTCCAATGTAATCCAACTTGATGTTCTTTTTCGTGACTTGTTCCCATCAATGAAACTTGATAGGAATATGTTTTGTCTTGGAATGCATCACCGGATCCTTGGAGATGTTTATAGCACTGGTGTTGTCACAGAGTATCAAAATATGGTCATCATATTTAACCTGTATGTATTGCAAATTTTGCTTCACCTAGAGAACCTGAGTACAACATGTTTCTATTGCAATATATTCTACTTCTGCTATGGATACAGATATTGAATATTGATTCTTGCTCAACCAGGCCACTAAGTAGTCACCGAAGTAGAAAGCTGCTCCACTAGTGCTTCTTTTGTCATTGGTACTTCATTCCCATTATGCATCAATGTAGGCAACCATAGTTAACTTATTTCCTTTCAGATACCATAGCCCAAAATCTGTTGTTCCTTTAAGATATCTGAAGATCCTTTTTATTGCTAGAACATGAGTTTCCTTTAGAGTTACTCGAAATATTGCAACCTATCCAACTGCTTGCATTACATATGGTCTTGAGGCTATCACATAGAGTAGGCTACGAATCATTGATTTTTAGAGTCTCTGATCCACTTCTTTGGATTCATCATCTTTCCTTAACTTGCAACCGGTGACCATAGGTGTACTTACTGGTTTGTAGTCTTCCATTCTAAACTTCTTCAACATTTCATTGATGTACTTGGTTTGGGAAATGAAAATGCAATCTTCTAGATGAGATACATGGAATCCCAAGAAGAAATTTAACTCCCCAAGTAAGTACATTTCAAATTCATTGTACATATCCTTGGTAAACTTCTGACTTAACTTGTCATCATCACTTCCAAATATGATGTCATCAATGTACACTTCAATAATAATCATACTGTCTTGATCCACTTTTATGTAGAGATTGCTATATACATTATCCCTTGTGAAACCTTGTTGCTGTAAGCACTTATCCAATCTTGAGTACCACACTCTAGGAGCTTGTTTAAGTCCATACAGATATTTCTTTAATATACAAACATAGTCTCCATCTTCTGGAAGTAGGAACCCCTCTGGTTGCTTGATGTAGAATTCTTCTTTTAATTCTCCATTTAAAAATGTTGATCTTACATCCATTTAATACACTATGATCCTTTTGGAGCATGCATATTCCAAGATCATTTTAATTGCTTCCATTTTGGCCACATGAAAAAGTTTCCCCAGAGTCTATTTCTTCAACCTGAGCATATCCTTTACATACAAGTATTGCTTTGTTTCTGGATACTTGTCCATCTTCATTGAACTTTTTTCTTAAAACCCATTTTGTACTAATCGCATTTTTATCCTTTGGTCTTGGAACCACTTCCCATGTCTCATTCTTCTCTAGTTGATTTAATTCTTCTTCCAAAGCATTGATCCAATGTTCATCATTTGTGGATTCTTCAAATATGCTTCATTCGATTGTGGATAGTAAAGAAAAAGTGTCCTTGTCTCGGTGTCTGTGCTTTCCTTCTTCTGCAGGTTTCTACTCCAGCACTTATATCTCCAATCATTTGTTCTTGTGGTTGATTCTTTTGAACCCGATGGTTAGGTGTCCTAGAAGGTGTTTGAAAATTTTGCTTGTTGTTTGTTTCTTATTCTACTTATGGTTTCTTCTCTTGTTCTTCTTGTCTTTTTTTTTTTGTTCAGTTCTTCCACTTCCCGTTCTTCAAATATGTCTAAATTTTTGTTTTCCTTCCTGATCTTTGTAATATCCGTGTCCGGATATTCTCATGTTATGATCATGTCCGAATCACAATAAGACTATTCAAGTGAATAGTCAACCAATACAAAATATCTCCATTTGGAAAGAATAAATAATACTGAATATATATTGATGAGAGATTATTACATTACAATTTGATGGACCAATTAAATATGGTCTTATGTGTCTTTTCAATGGAAAGGTATGTCTCTATCTATTCGATTAATTAAATATCATTTTTATTTAATATTTGTTTAATTACTTATCTTTTATTATTTAATTATTTGTTTATTGATATGTTTATATATTATTTTATTGGTTACATGGCCTTCCTCTTCAAAATGCTTGGTCCTCAAAGCATTAGTGATGTTGGTCACATACTTCTTTCTATATACCTACCTTCCATGTGCGGTTTCATTTTTTCTTCTTCTTGTTCTCTTCTTCTTACTTGAAATGGAAATAATTACTTCTTTTCTCTTTTTTTATTTCCCTTCTAGTATTCTTGGATTCCTTGATTTACGGTTGTCTTAGAATTTTGCAGCGAAATAATATTTTTTTTATTAATTTTATTTTCTCAATGTTGTGACTGAATCTTCTTTGGGCCAAAAGCCTACTTTCGGACAAGGTCCTAGAATTTTGGGAAACCCAAAAATGATGGCCAAAATCCAATGTGGATCAAATATCCTTAATCAGAGAAGCTCTGAGAATGGTTTGTGGCCAAAGGCCAGAATCAAGCCCAAGAAGGGGCTCTGATACCAATGTAATATTCGTATCTGGATATTTTCATGTTGTGATCGTGTCTGAATCACAATAAGACTATTCAAGTGAATAGTCAACCAATAGAAAATAACTCCATTTGGAAAGAATAAATAATATTGAATATATATTGATGAGAGATTATTACATTACAATTTGATGGATCATTTAAATATGGTCTTATGTGCCTTTTAAATGGAAAGGTACGTCTCTATCTATTCGATTAATTACATATCATTTTTATTTAATATTTGTTTAATTACTTTTCTTTAATTATTTAATTATTTGTTTATTGATATGTTTATATATTATTTTATTTGTTACAATCTTCAACAAGCTGGTTTCGTCAATTTTTACATTGATGTTTTCCATTATTTTGTTGAGTCTTAGATTATAGTATCTATATGCTTTGATTTTCCATGAGTACCCAAGAAATATGCCTTCATCCACCCGAGAGTCAAATTTTCCAATATTCTTGTCTTCCCTTTTTATGTAGCATTTTCTTCCACACTCTGAAGTGTTTGACATTGGCCAATCTTCATTTCCATAACCCATATGGAGTCTAGTCACTATTACTTCTGAGCAATGCTCTATTCAATATATGAACGGCTATATGTACTGCTTGTACCCAAAAGACATCACTTAACTTGGAGTCATTTAACATGGTTCTAGCCATTTCTTGTACAATTATGTTTTTTCTTTCAACAACTCCATTTTGCTTAGGTGTTCTAGCTGCTGATAATTCCCTTTTAATTCCATGTTCTTCAAAAAAATTCAAGAACTCATTTGAAGTGAACTCGCCTCCATTGTCTGATCTTAATCATTTGAATTTCAAATCTGTCTCATTTTCGACCATTTCCTTGAATATCCTGAAACATTTGAAAGCTTCTAAAATTTTCTTGAGGAAGTAAACCCATGTCATTCTTGTGTAGTCATCAATGAGGAGCATGAATTATTTCTCGCCATCTAGTCCTTTTGTCCTCGTTGGCCCACACATATTAGTGTGTACAATTTCTAGTGGTTTTGTTGTAGCGTATTCCTTTGTCTTAAATTCAACCTTTGTTTGTGTTAACACAAGAAAATTGACCACATATCAAATGATATGTTGTGGACCCTTATTCCCAAAGAATAAACCCATTTGTACATAAAACCCCCAAAAAACCATTTAGCCTAAGTACTAAACCCCCTTTGGAGAACCTCCACCAAAATAGGGAATCTCCCCTAAAATGGAGATGTCAACCGAAATAGGGAGGTTGTCCCAACAAATACAAACTCCCACCTCAATTCAAAACTTACCAGCGGTAAGATTCAAAAAAGAAAAACCATAACTGGTTTGTTGTCCAGGCAACAAAACCATTTGTTGGCGTAGGCAACTGATCTAAAGGTTTTCCAATATAGACCCAGGTTCTTTGCGGTTTTAGCTTTAACCAACAAAACCTCTTTTCACCGGCCCTTTTGGCAACAACCTGTGCGCAAGTTGAGGTCTCACCCGAGGCGAAGCTATGGGGGTGCTACGGAATCAAGTTTCCATAGCAGTGTGATGAGTTGATCGGGAAAAATACGCTGCGGAGCACGTTACAGGCTCGGGCTGCAGTCTGATTGCCACACGATGACTGTCTTCATCTCGGGTTGACACTTTTACCAGTTACAATACTGCGCACCCAACACCTCCATGGACTGCGCAGGTCGGTTTAACTCACTCGATGGAACAACGCAACAGAATTATGCACTTCCACTTCGAATGTAACGGTATTAAGGGTTTTACTTAGCACTTATTCATTCAATTATTGCCATCGATTATTTAGCCTTATACTTGATATAGTCAAACAAGATATCAACCCTGCACGCTTCCAATGTTATGCATTACCATAATTATATAACTCAGTCTTTTACATGCACATATGCTTATTCACGATTTCTACATTCACATGTTTAGAACACTTCGCATTCATCAATCATCCACTCATGAAATACTTAACATATCATTCCCATCTTTCTCCTATGGAGAATACATATAAAAGCATTAACAACCCAATTGATAACTGAGAATTCAAGCATTCATAGTAAGCAAACAGACAGTGCAAAGTATAAACACATAGACAGTCTCACTACACCGAATTTAACGTGGTTCACCCCTCGGATGGAGGCTACATCGATAAGAACTGTTGTTAAATTAGTCTTTGGGAAGGGTACAATAGTTCTTAGTTTGCGCACTCAGTTGCAGACTCTCTTCTCTCTCAGATAGGTCTCTGCATACTCAGCTGTAGAGCCTTTACAATATCACTAAGCTTAAAAGATGCAACAATATTCAAGCTTAATAAAATTGAAGAGTTAACCCTTTCCCATACAAAAATGCCCTATTTATAGATCATGCCCGTAGGTCATGTCTTTACAATTCATAGTAAAAAACCATTAGGTTTATAAAACATGGCGTGGCTAACTTCCAGCTTGACTATCGTCGTCGACAGCTTACTCCGCTTGCTCTAGGCCATCCTATTGGGCCACTCGTGGATCACACGCTCTTTTGACATCCGCAGTCCTCAAAACAGTTACACTGCATCGTGGCTTGTCCTTTTCTGCTTCTTCCGCTTGATTGTCACCATCGGCGTAGTAGCCTAGCTTCTCAACTACTTTCCGCCACTCTTCCCGACAGGTTGCTTTCTCCTGCCTTCACCCGGCTCTTTACCAAAAATATGTCACTTCCTCGTCTAACCTTTACTTATATCTTCTTATCAAAATTAGTTGCTGCGCGGGTCCTGTGCATCAGCATAGTTGTGCACTTAACAATGTTGCGCTTTTCTATTGCGTAGCTCAAAATCATGTTTCAACAAAATGGTACCCACTTGGGCCATGCCCAACATCCCCTAAAATGGAGGTGTCAACCAAAATAGGGAGGTTGTCCCAACAAATACAAACTCCCACCTCAATTCAAAACTTGCCAGCGGTAAGATTCAAAAAAGAAAAACCATAATTGGTTTTAGGGTTCCAAAACCCTAAACCACATTATATATGTTATATTTTTCCCACCAATTTTGAAGAATTCATTCGAATCTCTCTCATCTTGGTATCATTTTTAACCATCCACCATTAATCCATTTGCACAGACCTCCACCACCAATATCCCGCTCTGCAAATCCCTTTGGTCGGTTGAGTACCCTTGGCTCCTTGCTACCATTCAGGTTGATATATTGCATCTGGTTGAGTTTGGTGGCCATTCGGAGGATGGAACCATCAACGGAGGATTGTTAGCTTCTCGGCCGCAAGGGCCAATATGCCCAGAGAGGTAACTTAGTACATGTATTTTCATTTCTTACAAATAATGAAAATGATTATTTTATAAACATGGTTTATTGATATGAATGGAAATAATTTTACGTGTGTGATTTGGTTATTACTGTGGTAGATATTAATTAAACGAAATAGTTACTGTTTACCGTTTATTTTTATGATCGATTTTTCACATGTTTGTATTAGTATTCACGGCTCATAAGCCATACTACCTTAGGATATATTTCCATTTGCATGATTAAGTGTTAGTTTTACTAGTTTTTACTGTGATTTACCGCACACCTCTCACACACAGAGCCGCAAGATACATCCTCTCGCATGCTCTCTACCTCATCTTCCTCAAGCCAGTAGATACCACATTCTTTCCTATTGGAGTGCAAAAGCACCACCAACAGAACTGGCGACCATATTGGGGAGATCCCTACATATCCCCGGTTGATTTTTTTTTATGTTTGTTTGAGCATGTTTTACTATAAATGTTTAGTTTGTTAGATCTCTTAGTTTAGGTGTTTCTGAGTGTTGTTAGTCCCCTATTTGACCTCTGGACTACAAAATCGGCCTAAACCAACCCTCAAACCCCTTACTCAGCCATTTTCTGAGTTGCTTTTCAATTTTTTTCAAACCCAGTTTTTGAGTGGCAGCTGTCTTCCAGTTAAGTGTGCCCTAGGGCGCCCCTTTTTCCCAGTTAAGAGTGCCCCAGAGCACCCCTTTTCCCCTGAAAGTAGCGCTCCAGAATTGGAACTTTATGTTTTGGGTGCGCTCCTATTTCTACACAGTGTGAGCCCCATAATGCCTCTGTCCCTTAGACATAAGCGCCTCGAGACTGGATTTTAACCACCCTAGCCCTCTATTTGTTCCCTTGCATGCTTTGATTGTCTGTTTAAGATGCCACTTTGACTGATTGCAGCATACCGTTTGCTACCCCTGCTTGTTAATTTTAGCATGATCAGTCTCTATTATTGATTCCTAGTAGTTTATTTCAGTTTCAAAACAAGAATTTTAGTTCAGTTTCGTTCAAATGATCAACACCATTTATTTCATGCAGCTAGCGTAGTCATACACGCAACTCGTGCACCCACTCACATGCTAAAGATCAAGTGAGACTAAATTTTTTAATTGAACAAACATCTAACCCTGCTTGGGGACCATAAATAATCTTCTAGCTAGGTAGGGCACTGAGGGTAGGCATCCAAATAACCCCCCTTTGTCACTTTACATCTGAAACTTAGCAGTTTTCTCTTAGGGAACCAAAATCCCCTAGTACTTTTTGGCACGGTTAAAAGCCAATTTGTCTTAAAGGCCTCTTCCTTAGGAGGGAAAGTCGTTAGACTGGTTTCGGAAGACTACGTGGACTGCCGCTCTCCACTTAGTTCTGAAGGACACCTGATTGTAGTCCTCGCTGCATTACCAAGCCTCTATACCAAGGGTGTAGTGACCAAAGGTCCGAAACGATGAATTTTCTTTCTGGATGTCTCAAGAATGGGGTATCCTAGTTTCCATTCTCCTAGGGATCTTTTACCCGAGATCCCTCTTGGTAGAGGGATATCCCTTATATATTTGGTTCTCCATTTTGTATTCTCTGACTGCAAACTTCATCACCCTATAGGGGTACGATTTGCATGAGATTCCATATCTTTTAGTTAGGTGTTTGCATGCTCCGATACCCCTCAGGTTAGTGAGTCATTTTATTTTTAGGTAGTGCTGCTTGTTGGCATTCTAGATGCTCCTTGCTACTCACCTGCAGTGACATGCAATCGCAGTAGATTTTTAGAGTTTGTTGTTGGCCTGAGTGCCACTTTGTTGAGAGCTCTCCTTCTACACACACGACATCAGTTGGATTTTTGAGTGCTTTTACTCAACCTCCTTTACACGCATGACACCAGTCATCATTGATCCCCTAAGATACTCTTGTAGACTACGGGGGTGGTCCCCACAACACAGTCCACTAAAACCCACTCGTCACACTCCATTTAGACGCACATTTCCATCGCCAGATCTTCATCCCGACACACCTTATTTCACATCCGATTCTGAGGCAGAGTCACCCGTACACACAGCTCCGTCTAGCCCATGGCCGACATGAACCCCAACCTGTTCTACGGAGGATTTATTGGCGGTGGACATGCTAGCAGTCCTGCCGCCACTACAACATCTATCCCAACCGTGGGATCCAGGGGACCCTCTATCCCTGCTGACACAAGACCTACCCCTGGCACCACTATGCACCCATCCACGACATCCATACCCATAGGAAGCGGTCCCGTCCCGACAACAACAGCTCCTACGATCATTGGTACTACCGTTGGGGGCACCAACTCTTCCTTCCCTCCTCCCCACATAGGTATCTCGTCGATTTCCATTGCGAATAACCGCCATATACCCACATTATGTGGAGGCAGCCCCACAATAGCCACCATGTCCAACACGCATGTTGGTCCATCCATGTCTCATTTTGACCCCTGTAGCAGTTGGTCGATGCCTTGTTGATCCCTCTCTGAGATAGTATGCACACTACATTGACAACTCTATGATAGGGGCATAATCAATTTCCTCGACCCTGGGATAGGGGATGTGCTCAATCATTTTGACCCCGACCCATCACATATATCTCGGTATTTCGGTGAGCCCATCGCTCAACCCAACACATATGTGATCCATAATCACAAACCCCATGCCCATATCATGGGGGCAAGACCTTAACCCTGCTCACTTTTTTAACATGCGTGATATCGACCATTTCTGAGGTGAGTCACTTGTATATTTGGTTTGATTTTCAGATGCACATTTTATGCTTTAGTATATTTTCCATGTGTATAGGTCCAAGTCGCGTTGAACTCCACTTGTTTTAGTCGACAACTGATATCCACAGGTGCGATCGCTTCTCTGGAATATAGGACACCCTTTCCCTCTGAAAATTTGATGCATTGCCTTGTGTAATGTCCCCATTCAAATAAATCTCAAGAAGAGAAAATCCCACCAATCTACTAGTTTCCTAGGTTGGGGTGGAAACATTAGATTTGGAATAAGGGAACGATAAAACCCCAAATGGATATTAGCTTGACCAAATATATTAAATGGGGAATAAATAAATAATTAAGATAGGAAAATAAGGCAGCACTTGGTCATGAGGGCACATTGGAGGTGTGGGGCCCACTTAAGCAAGATTCCCCATGCCACATGGCATTCCACTCTCACCCATTCAAATCCTAGGTGGAGTCCAACATTCTTGGGGGCGTTAGAAGGGAATAATACTTGGCATGAATCAATGAGGGTCGAATTTGAGAGGAAGAGTAACTCCCATGGAAGAAGAAGAGGCATCTTGGAGTTATTGGGACACTTGGGCTAGATTCCCTAGCTTCTATGACAACAATGACGAATATGCTATGACACTTATGACACAAATCAGACCTGAATGCTGAAATATGACATATATGACATGTCAGGGATAAAAATAGCCTCCAAGAAGGTGCACAAGGGAGTTAGGGCAGCCAAAGAGACACCCATTTGAATTGAGTGAAGGAGGAGGCTAGGAATTGATGGACAAGTGGCACACATTGGAATATCTTTCCAATTCTAGTTGGAATGAAGCTCATGGAAGGAATTCTAACCATGGAAGGATTGGGAAGGTAATAAAAGACAAGAACCAAGAAGGAGAGTGGATTTTTATCATTTCTCATTTTACATATTGGAGAGAATAGCTTGTCCATGCTTGTGGAGTGTTTACTCTACTTGCCTTAGTACCAATTTCGAGGGTGAAAGATTCCCATCCTACTTGGGAATTGGAGAGGCTATTCAGACCTTTCATTTGGAGCTACAATGGATTCATTTGTTGTAGGTTGAAGCTACATGGATGCTCATGACATTCTCTTCTTCAACTTGTTTCCACACCTTTCTCACTTTTCTCTTCATATTTGAGCTCTTGGAGGAAGGGCGCACTTGGTGAGATGATGATATCTTTGGGGAAGCTCTTGTGGCCCCATTTATTTTTAATATGATGTATTTACTCTGTGTTTTCTGCTCAGAATATCCTAATGTCGAAATACCAAGTGAAACTATGTTAAAATACCAAACAATGTATAAATGGTGCCATTTTCCTCATATCTCGTTATGAAAGCTTGAAGTTGCTTTATTTCGACTTGTATCCGTTCATCTCTGTGATTTTTATGATGTATGGAGAGTCATTAATATCCCGAATAATTTTCATATACATTACATAAGTCTTTGGAACATAAATCTTGAATTTCATAGCAAGTGGTGAAGTTTCCTATCATTTCCCCCTATGTGAAGAAATGTCCACAAACCTATGATTTATGGGAGTTGCAGCAGCATTTAGGAACTGATTAATGATTCATTTTGGATCCCATTGAAGTCCTTTAACAATTCCCTATCTTTGTTCTTAATTTTTTTAGGGTCGTACTGCATTTGGAAAGCCATTTTTGTCCCCTACCCTTGGGGGTTTTAAACCTTGAATTGACTTGTAAATTTCCTTATTTTCTCCCAATTGTAAATGAATGTTGCAGAAGTATTTTGAGAGTGTCCAAGAATCCATCAACCTAATTTTTATGTCTTAATACATTTCAAACACCTCCAGACCCAATTCAAAAGCATTTGGAGCCATTTGGAAGTATTTGAGTCATTACTAGTCTAAGGGTCAAATTGGCCAAAAAGTGCAATTTTTCCAAATTTTCCAAATTTATTAAAAAGGGACACTACACATTGGTCCTCTCCCTTGATCCTATATAACCCCACTCCATGCCTGAGTAGGTGGCCCCACCCAGCCACCCTTGCATTTTCCCCTGCTCGGTAGTAGAGCTTCCCTCCACATGGGTGACCGTTCTTAGAATCCCTTGCATTTGGCACCCTTGTCGTTCAATCACATATTAGGATTAGGAACCCCTGTAGTTTGAAATATTGAGTTGAATACGCATACAGTTCCTCATATTGTCTCTCATTGGTTTTTACCTGGGCTCCCATCATGGAGTTTCTTTCAAGCCCTTTTCTGACTCCTTAAAGAATGAAAAGATCGTCGAGCAATCTTGATTCCTTTCATGCTCATTAAAGTATCTGAAAGGGCGTCTATTTGGTATAAGTTTACCCATTTTTTGGGATAGATGGACTAATTACGAAAAATGAATACTCTAGCCTCTTCGGCTAGAAGAGTTCTCCATTGCACACTTTTATACTTTTTCAGGCTTTGGGGACTAACATACGAAAAATAAACCCCTCAGAGTCTTCTTATTGATTTCAGACTCTCTAAAATTGAAAGCGACCATTAGCACTCACCGTCCTGGGCTCGTACAAAATCCACACAGCGGTACCATATCGAGCACACTTCTATCCTTTTTTCGAGCTCTTTAAACCATGAAGAAGGCCCAAACAATGCCTTTCGACGTCCCTACATATCACATACAACCCTATGTTATGGAAACATTTCTAAGTAAAATCGCCTTTGTTTAGAGTATTCTATGATGAGTCATCCCTGGAGTCTCTTGATGTCACTAATTAGTCCCCCCCCCACCCGAGTCCCCCATTGTAGTCATAGATCCTGATCCCCTAAGCTATGGTCCTTCCCCCCGAGATCTGTTGCATATGCTGCTAGGTCATCCCTACCGTCATAATCTGAACAAAGTAAGTTTTAGTCCCATAACTCCGTGACCCTCATATCCCTCCACGATGTCTTAGTCTTAGGTCCAGTATTATTGCTTCTTGGTCGTATCCCTCACGCTCCTATCAAGGAAACCTCATTTCCTTGGTAGTTGCAAGTTTCACTCTATTGATGCTAGCACATCTATTCTAGAGGATAGACCCAGAGGTCCCTGTATCTTGGCCTCACCTCCATTAGTGGTGAGTTCCTACAGATCAGCTGAGAGGAGTCCTTAGTGCCTCTTTAGTTGGTTGTTTCTCACATTCTCGACTCTAACTCCTTCATCACATCGTTGAGATTCGTACAGGGTATTGGTCCCTTCAGTTATTGGTTGAAGACCACTGATGTCCACTGACTCTAGCACATTGGTGAGTCTACTTAGAACCCCCCAGTTATATGTTCTCGCAGATATTCGTGCTGCGTTGGCGACAATGTTTGAAATCCCTCCAGTTATATGCTTCCTAGAGTATCCATTTCAGATGTAGTCCATGTACCTTTGAGATTCTAACTCTCAGTCGTTGATTCCATACAGTTGTTGGACCCCTTCCGATCCAACATTGCATCAGTTGTTATGCTACTGCATTGAAGATGGATGCCATTGTTTCCAGTTCCATCTCTTCATATCAGTCATGGTTGGACCATGAATATGTCCCATATTTGTGTTCCCTATGGACCATTATGATGTACACAATAGTGATCCATGTATTGTTTAGGTTCCCCTATGGGCCTCTCTATTTATATTTATTGAGACATTGATACAAGCATGGGAATTCCTGCCTCATCCATGTATATTTGAGGTTATATGTACCTCATCCATTATGAGTATTGTATTTGCATATTATGGCCCTAGACGTTCCGTGAAGCGAGTGCAATCCTCCTCCGTAGCAAAGTTACGTCCTCCACAAGAATGCCACACTCTCCCACGATAAAAGAAGGTCCTATGATGTCTATCAGTCATTTGATTAGGTCCTAACCTTACACATAAAGGGGCAATATGTTAACACAAGAAAATTGACCACAGATCAAATTATATGTTGTGGACCCTTATTCCCAAAGAATAAACCCATTTGTGCATAAAAACCCCCAAAAAATCATTTAGCCTAAGTTCTAAACCCCCTTTGGACAACCTCCACCAAAATAGGTAATCTCCCCTAAAAAGGAGGTTTCCACCAAAATAGGGAGGTTGTCCCGACAAATACAAACTCTCGCCTCAATTCAAAACTTACAGGTCGTAAGATTCAAAAAAGAAAAACCATAAGTGGTTTTAGGGTTCCAAAACCCTAAACCACATTATATATGTTATATTTTTCCCACCATTTTGAAGAATTAATTCGATAACCTACCATTCAAAGCTCTCTTATCTTGGTACCATTTTTTACCATCCAACATTACTCCATTCGCATAGACCTCCACCACCAATATCCCACTCTGCAAATCCCTTTGGCTGGTTGAGCACCCTTGGCTCCTTGCTACCATTCGGGTTGATATGTTGGCACCTTGGGTAGATTAAATGGCTTTTCTATTGGTTTCCTTGGTGGCACATATGCTCTCGGAAATCTTTGCTGCATTGAGCCTAATGCTCCTGGAACTGATGCTCTCAGCGGTTCTTCCTTGATTACGAAAAATGGTTGCTTGGTGCACACATTTCATGGATTGGAGGTTGATACCTTTGGTGGTTCCATTAATCTGCAACTTCCCTCCTTACTTATCTTTGCAACTCTATTTCATCTACCTTCGGCTCTACTCTGCTTAGCTAAACCTTACTTGCTTTAGAAATTATGCCATGTTCCCATAGCCTTAGCTTTGGTTTTATAGCCTGCTGCTATTTGTCTTGTCCAACTTAATGTCTAATTCTTCATTCAATGTTGGCCTAGTTTAAACAAAAAAAACTATACACAAAAGAAAAATATAATATTAAACAACATATGCAGAAGATAAAAAGGTTTTAAATAAAAGAAAATAAAATAGTTTGAACACATAAAGTAAAATTAATTAACCTATAAGTGTAAAAGGATGAATAAAAAAAATAAACAAAAAAGGTGAAAATGAAAATGAATTAAAGACAAACCAAAATTTAAAGATGGGAAATAGCTGAGCCAAAAAAAATGAATTCTTTATTGATAGAACACTTCATACACTTTCTCAAGAAATGACTTTTCTTTCAAGACTTTGCGAAGTCTTGGACAAGGCATAACTCTCAAAATCACATAAGGCGGTATGTTACATTGCCGGAGACATGATCGAGTTTTACAATGAAGGAAGGAAATGGTTGGACTAAATCAATCAATAATAAGTTTTGCAATGCCTTTTCTTGCACACAAAGCTATTAATTAACTCTGACGATAGATATATTTAAACAAATAAGATGGTTAGTGGATTTACAATCTACCTTAAATAATCCAAACCAAGTTCAACCTTCCATTTCTCTACAAGCTTTTAAGAGAGCACCTGCTATCAACAACATTATTAAATCTTCTTGGGAGAAAAATATGAATGAATAAGGAAAATAAATGAACTTATAACTCTAGCATACCTCCTGTGGATAGTTGTTGTATGGACTGGCCTCCTTGCCCAAGTGAAATGTATTGCTCTTGTAAAGAGTTTATGAGTAGTTAGAGTAATTTTGCAAGAAGATTTAAAAGAAAACATAAGTTTTATCCCTAACACCAATTAGAAAACCTAGAAATATTTTAATAAATATTTTTTTGTTAACTTTTTGTTACTTATATCTACTTAAAATTAAAATCTTGTTTTCTAATTAGATTTAAGTATTATTTTTACGTTTATTTCCATGATCCTTTTGAAATTCAATATCACTACATATGCTTTAACAACCTACCTCTGTAGAATACCTTTGTAGCATACCTCCCGTCGATAGTTGTTGTATGGAATGGCCTCCTTGCCTAAGTGAAATGTATTGCTCTTTTAAAGTGTTAGGATATTTCAATACTCCATCCTTGTCCTACCTAGCATTATTTATTTTTCCTAGTTGTTGATGATGTCATTTTCCCCCTCGTGGTGTGCATATGTCATCCAGGATCCATCTACCACCTTTTGAGCCCTGCATGCATCATTTTAGGACCACTTCAGTCAATTCCCTATTTTATAGGAACCTACTGAGTGTTTCAGCGTAGTCCACTTGAGTTAGCTAACTTTTGTGGGGGTTAGAGCTCTGGATGCCACTGATTGTGGCATCATGCACCCGTTTTTTATTGACATGCATGACAAACTCACTATTGCGCCCTCTTAGTCAGTTAACTGATTGTGACTTCAGTTAGCTGAGTTTAGTTTCAATTCAGTTGAGTTTGAGTCTTCCGGAGCACTCCGGTGGTGATAATCCCTATGCTAGACCAACTGAAGTTCGAATGATCCTGTGTGATTCGAATTCTCTCCATTGTAACATCATTTTTCATTACACTGATTATTGGATCATGTGACATAATTATGCTCCTATTTGAGTTCTACCACATAATTATTCTTCTGCTCTTTTTTCTTCACTCTTATTCAACTTTTCTGCTCATTCTTTCTTTGTGAGTTATACTCAACTCTTAGATCTATTGTGAATTAGAATTTCACATGGTATCAAACCATTGAGAGAATAGGTTGAACAACTGCTTTTGGTAGTGCACCAGAAGCCTCTGGATTTCCACAACAAATCTTGGTGCCATTGCATTGAATTCAATGGAGAAATCCAATGAGGTCTAGCTAGGTGTGAATGATCCAGATAAAAGTGCCTACTATCCTAAAGCAGTTATGAGTAGTAGTCTACCTCCATTATTGAGAGTTTTTTGCAGGTTATTCAAAGTTTTTGAGTGTTGTAGCAATTTTTATGCAGTTGCCATAGTTTTGCTGTAGAAGCAGCAGTTTTCACCTTGTATTCGCTCCAGTAGTTGTAATGGACAATTCGAAATCTCCTCTCTCTCCCAGGATCCTTCCACCCTTCAATTAACTTGATTGGAGGGATGATATGCAGATGTTATTGCGCAACAAATCACTGTACAGGGTGACAATGGGGAAGGATCCTGAACCACAATCAACTGTGGAGAAAACCAAGTATCTGATTAGATTGAATGAAGCATTTGGTTTCATGTGTATTCATATTTCCAAATATCTACTCTTCCACCTCGAAAGATTGAAGACTCCAAGAGAATTATGGTTGAAGTTAGAGACCCTCTTTGACAAACAAGATGGGCTAAGAGGCCATATTCTGGAAAATGAGTTGATTTCTCTACAACTGAGCAGTTTCGAGACCATTCATCAGTTTTTTTCAAAATTCAAATCTTTGGTTATTCAATGCACACAGTGTGGCATTGCGAATAAGGATGAGCAGCTGGTTCTATCCATTTTGAGCAAGCTAGGTCCCGAGTTATCCATATTTCTCTCTACCTTCCATTCTAGGCGAATGCCAATATCTGGTCGAAAGATTCCCTCCTTAGATGTTTTCACTAAATCTCTCATCCAAGAACAAGATAAGTTGATCCAGATGGGCGCCTTGAAGGCCTCCAAAGATCAATCTCTTATGGCTGGAGAAGAAAAAAATGTGAATGGTAAGGGGAAGCACACGGGAAAGGATAAGAGGCCATCTGAACCCAAGCTAAATTCCAAGTCAAGTCCATCAGAAGGAGCCTCCAGCTCTAAGAATGAAAAACATAAGGGATTTGAGAAATCCAAGTGTTCCTATTGCAAGAAAGGAAACCAACCAGAGATATCTTGCATGCAGAAGAAGATAGATTAGATGAACAAGCTTCTTGAACAACACAACATTTTCCTCCCAAAAGGTGTAAGAGAGACTGATTCTGGAATTGAATTTGATGGTCATGAGAGATGCCATGCACTACAGTCTGGATTTTCAAAATCACAAGCCCTCCTCATAGATTCAGGAGCCTCCAACCACATGGTTGCCTCCAGAGAATCATTTTCTTCTCTAGATCTCAAATATGGTCCGATTATTCACATGGGAGACAACTCTCAGATCTATGATGAAGGGAAGGGCACAATACATATGGAGCATGGGAAGTGAAAAAATGTTCCATTTGTGCCTTCTTTGCTGGAAAATTTGTTGTTTGTATATCAGATGACTCACACATGTTCACTGAAGAAAGTGGTCTTTGGTCCTGACACAGTTGAGATTGCATAGATCTCTACTAGGAATATTATAGCGAAAGGGTTTCCAAACCATTCCTTCAAGGCATATGAATTCTCCCATTTTTTTACATACTTTCTACCTACCCCATTGGAATCTGATGAAGATCAGAGTGATATCTCTTCTAATGAAGATGTGTATCAAGATCTTGATGTTGAGAATAAAGTTCAAGGAGATTTAGATTCAGATCTAGATCCAACACATGCCCCCAATCCATGGCCAAGGCCAATATGGGATCACAAAGTCCTTGTAGCTGCTTGGAACACAGTTGGGGATCCATCTGACCATAGAACCACCATATATCAGTATCATGCAAAACTTGCACTATGTCATGCATATCCACTTCTCTCAGAGAGGTGCTACAAGATGGTGGGGTTTGATCCACAATCTCTTGGAGAGACTTGCCATGGGGGATCTAAAACCAAGTACAAATCTCGGTTGTTTGACAAAAGGTACTCAAAGGTTCCTGAAAGACTTGTTTTGGAAAATACAACTTCTACACAATGGGAGGTACATCAAAGGAACAGATCCAGATCTAGATCTAGATCTAGCACTTGCATCACTATCCTACAGAGCATCTTGCCAATATTTTTGCAAAGGCTTTCACTGAGGAAAGTTTTTTCCTTCTCTGCTTAGTATGAAGGTTCTTTGAGTTCCCTACTGCTGTTCTTTTTGAGGGGGGGTATTTTTCCCATGAGGTTTTTCCCCATTTCCTTGGTTCATGGACAATTCCTTTTTATCGTTTATTTGATTGTATGGGTGACCTTTGGTCTTAGTAACCAGGGCCCAACATGAAAGAGTATGGATTAAGGGAGGGTGTTAGGATATTTCAATACTCCATACTTGTCCTACCTAGCATTATTTATTTTTTATAGTTGTTAATGATGTCATTTTCCCCCTAGTGGTGTGCAGATGTCATCCAGGATCCATCTACCACCTTCTGAGCCCTACATGCATCATTTTAGGACCACTTTAGTCAGATCCCTATTTTATAGGAACCTACTGAGTGCTCCGATGCAGTCCACCTGAGTTAGATGACGCTTGTGGGGGGTTAGCGCTCCGAATGCCATTGATTGTGGCCTCATGTGACCATTTATGATTAACATGCATGAAAAACTCACTATTGTGCCCTCCTTAGTTAGTTAACTGATTATGACTTCAGTTAGTTGAGTTTAGGTTCAGTTCAATTGAGTTTGAGTCTTCCGGATCCCTCCAGTGGTGATAATCCCTATGCTATACCAACTGAGGTTCGAATTCTCCTGTGTGATTCAAATTCTCTCCATTGTAACATCATTGTTCATTATATTGAGTATTGGATCATGTGACATAATTCTTCTCCTATGTCATTTCTGCTGCATAATTATTCTTTTGCTCTTTTTTACTGTAGTTTTCACTCTTATTCTACTTTTTTGCTCATTCTTTCTTTGTGAGGTATCCTCAGCTCTTAGATATGTCGTGACTTAGCATTTCACATAAAGAGTTTATGAGTAATTGGAGTAATTTTGCAAGAAGATTTAAAAGAAAAATAAAAGAAAACATAACTTCTATCCTAACTGACTCTGGACTGAGTGAGGATTCCACCAATTACAAAACCTAGAAATATTTAAATAAAGAAATTCTTTTAAATTTCAATTACTTATATCTACCTAAACTTAAAATATTATTTTCTAATTAGATTTAAGTATTATTTTTATGTATATTGCCATGATCCTTTTGAAATTCAATATCACTACATATGCTTTAACAACCTACCTCTGTAGAATACCATCCAAAAATGTTTGAATATCTTTCTTCTTGGCATGACATTTCTGAGTAGTTAAGGCAACAGATCGAAGTCCTTAAAATCCACTTCATTCATGAACTTGTCACAACTGTCATAGCATAGGGATTCATTCCATCGAACTGTCAACACCTTCAGATCGGTCTATGATCCGTATGCGCCCAGGTGCACGACAGGGACAACAGTTCGATGGAATGAATCGGTACTGTTATGGAGGAAGCATAACAATAAGCAAAGCAGGAAATACACTACGCACATAAACATACACACACAGACAATATGCAGGAATGCAAACTAATCTCTTCTTTATTTTCACTCTGTTACTTCTTCATTCTTCTCTTCCTATATTACAATATTTTACATGCTTAAATAGAGTGCTGAGAACGCTTGGGTTGTCTGTCCGTTACGTTCAGTTACAAGAGAAGTTAGAACAGTTTCAGAAGTTCAACCATTACGGTCGAACGGAAGATAGAGAGACAATCTGTCGTAGTTCGTCAGTCGCAAATGTAGACAATGCATGTCGAAGTCAGTGCTTGTCAAAGTTGTTGAACTGGTCGAAGTCGCTGAGATTGTCGAAGTCGAAGGACTTGTCGGAGTCGATGAACTTGTCGAATTCGATGTTGGCATCCGACAATAATGCCAACTGCTGGGTGGATCAGTCTACATCGTGGTTCTTTTCACGATCAGAACCACCTTTATAATGCACCTTGATTGATTTGGCATAGAGAAAATCACTTGGAAGCACGTGAAGCACTAGGCTAGATTTGAAATTGTTTTGGTTCTTACAACGCTTTTATACTGTAGGTTCGAGGTTAGATATCATAGGTAACTTGCTCAGGTTTGCAAACATCCAACTTTTCAGATAACTTCCCATTGATTAAGCTCCTTCGTCGCAGACTGTCCATGATCTTTTTTCAAGTCCATGCCAACCATCTTAGAACCCAACAATTTTGACCTATAATCTTCAACACCAATTCACTCAAATGCATAATCGAAATTATGTTCCATACAACATTTTTGTCAAAAGCTGACCGCAAAGTTAAGCATGTAAAATCAAAGATCTTCATAAAAAATATTCTATAATATTTACAACCACACTATATTCTCACGCTTCTAATTTTTCCAACGATGGCTTTTCAAAAAAAGAAATTTCTGAACATAATGCGATGCAAATTTTGGTAAGATCCCCTACACCAACAACCATTTATAACATGCATATCTTATTAGTGGTAAGCACAACTACCTTTGGATACCTTTGAATTTGACCAGCTTGAACCAATAACTGCCTAAAGATGACAACTCACCTTGTCTTTATATTGTCTCTGTGACTAATTTTATTTCATATGGATATATCTATGTATTTTAGATGCACCATTAGCTTAATAAAACGTGTTTTCTTACGCTTGGTGTTATGGTTGAACTCTCAGCACTTGTTAACCTCCATAATTACAATTTCATGAGCATGTTATGTATACATAACCTTTTAAAGTTTTAACTTAAACTTGACACTTGTCGTTGGATGAAAGCATAATGTATATGAAAACATGGAGACCTGTAAATAATAAGCATGTCCACCGATCATTATTTAAGCTTTAAATGAAATGACTTTCTTACCCTTTTCTTATCATACATCATGCTTTAGACTTAGACTTTTCAGGTTCTGATTTGCCTCACCATAATCCTTGAAAATATCCATCACAAAACTTGCCGTCTATTGCATGTCAACTTCGTCAATCAATAATATCAACAAATGTGTATGTAATATCTAAATCTGCTGTAAACCATCTTATGCTATTGAAAATGATCTAATCATCAAGTGTGCATTATAATGTGTATGTAATATCTAAATCTGCTGGAAACTATCTTATGCTATTGAAAATGATTTAATCATCAAGTGTATATTATAAGCTTAGTTGTTTTATTAAAAATTCCATAAACTTTTTAATGGTGGAAACTTCAAGTTAATCTAAAGCTAATAGAGACATAGGTTAGCTTTTAAAACTAAGCATTTGAAAGCAATGACTTGGTACACTTAAGAATTTTGGAGGAATTTTTATCTTGGGAGAGCTTGGAAACTCTTTCCTGACTAAGTATGGTTGGTGACAAAAATTGTTATCAACAAAACCCAACTACCCAAAACCCAAATACATTCTGTTGTGGCTCGGTCTTGATCATCTTCGATCTCTCTTTGATATGTTCTTTTTCTATTCTCTTCTATCTCTCTAATCTACTACTACTCCTTCTGCTTGCTTTCAGCTTCCTTTCATACTTGCATGGGTGGGTACAAAATTGGTCCAAAGCTGTTGCGGTTGTTAAACCATTTCGCAACTCCAGCTCCTTTAGTCTGCGCTTCCTTCTTTGGTCCTTTCTTTTTCCGCCTTTTATGGTCCTCTTCAAAAACGAAGAAGCCAACATGAGTGCTAAGATAAGTACTTTTCTTATCTCACAATATTTAATTTATGGTTGCTTGCTTTTGTAAGTTACACAAAGCTAGCTGATCAACTTGCCCATAATGCACTATTTGTTGATCAAAAGACAGAGTTGAAGGAGAACATAAAAATGGATGCTAAAGCTCTATTTATTCTTCAAACAAGGGTTTAAGTTACAAATTTTTTAAAGAGCTGCAAAATGTAGGAAGTCCAATGATACTGGGTAAACTTTAAAGAAGGCTTATCAGATATCTTTGCAATAAAAGTTATCAAGCTCCAAATACTTATAAGAGATTTTGAGTCTTTATTTATGAAAAAAAAAAAAATGTTAAATATTTTATTACTAGATTTTAGTAAAGATGAAAGTAAAAATTTTCAAACTTTGTTTTACATGGTGTCATTAAATGAACACTTAATTCTTTTTGTTCAAATCCATAATTTGAAATCTCGATAATATTTTATCTTCTTTCAATTAAAAAATCATCACTTTCCTGCTATTCCGAAGGAATCAAAGAACAATCATTACAATAAGGCTCAACAAGAGCATCATATCACTTACAAGAGTTGAACCTGAGTGGAGAGGGCAACAAACTTTCCTCCCAACCACCCAAACTACAACCAATGGACATAATATCTTAAAACACTTTATTGCTTCTGCATTCTATTTTCCACATAGTTTACTGTTAAGATAACAAGTATGAATGGGTAAGATTTATTAAAAGTTGGTAATGAAATACAGATTGGGTAATTGGAAGTGTTGGTTGGGACCTATTTTAAAACATATAATGAAAATGCTGTTGTTTTATAATATTTTCATTCTTCTAGAAAATAGCTGATATCAACTTTTTAACTGAAAAATAAAAATTTATTAAAAATGAGCTTAAATATCAAACTCAATGATGACACCAACAATGACTGCTTACATAATCGAAATGTGACATCTTTTATGACTGCCTACCTAATGACCCATCTCAATGCAGTCTTCAAAAAAACGTGAACACTGTACTTGCTGCTCTGCCATTGTTAAACTCCTATTAACTTGTCATTGGTCTCTGAGCAAATCTACCAGTGTGTCTTACTCTCTATCCATTTATTTTCTTTTCTGTGTCCACTGTCACCTATTATCTTCACATCACTCCGTCATTCAATTATGACAATCTGTGTATTCTTTTACATTGTTCCCTCCAACTAGAACATTGTACTGCTCCGCCATCAATCTCTTCTGCTCCATGTATTCATACTTACCAATACCTACCATTCTCTCATTTTTTTTAGTAAAAAATGTTCAGAGTTTCCCACCTTTTTTTTCGTTATTTTATTCGTCATATCCTCTGTGCAGCTCTGTCGAGCGGTGTATATTCGCCTCTCTCAGTGCATTTCTTTTCCATTGTTTAATCTCAGTCTATTCTCGAAAGCAGACAAACATTTCTCTTTTCATTAAAATGGCAGTATAATCACATAAGGCCAACTTTCGCCCGTGCTCCCATATTGTAGTACTGTATTACTTTCCATTTTTCAATGTGTGAAAATGGTTCAATAATTTTCCAAACGCAGAATGCTTATATGAATTTTTAATCACGAGGAAATGACAGGTTCAGAAAAAATAATAATAATAATAAAAAGAGCAGTTTACTTTCATTATTTAAGAAGTTAAAAAGTTGAATTTTGCAAGTGGAATAAAGTTTAGATTTCTGTTAAAAGTGGTATAAAGTTTAGATTTCTGTTATTTAAAAGAAAAATGAGTTTGCAGTGTGATGTTACCTTAAAAAGAGTTTGTAATGTGACGTTAATATAGATCAGTGTGTAAAAGTTAAGAAGTTTGGGTTTAAATTTATGAAAAACATGTTTAAAGAATATTTGCAATTGTATGTTTTAATTCAGTTTGATACGATTAAATGATTTTTAGTTGGATTTAAAAGTGTAATCCAATATTAATGATGTTTGATAAATTAAAGAATAAATTATTTTCATTAAATGAACAAGAAAACAATGAAAAAATGTGTGCTTTAAGGTTATCTTAGTTATCACTGTATAGATCAATGTGATAGTTAGAATGTGAACACAACATTGGGTTGATTGTATGGAATTTATGTAACATACATATAGTATATTAGTTTTTTTAGTTGTTTTATGGAATATTGTGCACACAAATTGTATTATTATTGTTAGTATTTTCCATTATAGTTTTGATACGAGGATATAGTCTTCTTATTGTAATAAGAAGTGTTTTTGAATTACAATTAAGTCATGTTTGCATCTCAAGTTGTATATATTCTATCTTTGGAATATATATATAGTAATGCTAATTATAATTAGATAATTAGAAATATAAATCAACATGTAAAAGTAGAATGGTTGGATGTTGTTGAAGAACTTGCATATTTAGTTTTTCCTATTGTTCTTAAGCCTATATTATGACATGTTACTTTAGAATTTATTACCACTTTTTGATGGAGCAAAGGCTCTCAATTTGTGTTATAGTATAAAGATATGAATATTTTCAATAGTCCTCAATTTATTCATTAGTCTACATTTACATTTTTCTTAGATTTTTTTTAATTGTTGGATAATTGTACAAGTCTCACTATAAGAAAATACAATGCTAGTTGGTTGGTGAAATTAAAAACATGTTTCAACCACAAGTTACCCCACCATTTTGATGTTTTTTTTTTTTAAATCTTAAGAAGATGCATGTGTTTACTCTTCACTTTTGTCACCCATTTTGTTTTCTTCTTCACTCACTGGTTTTCTTATTGAACACTTTGAAAATTGTTGATTTGAAAGGACATTTTGTATTTATACTTCTACAATAACTTATATATTTTTTTATATAGTAAAAGTCATGGTTGCATAATTATTATTTGGGCACATTATAAATATTTTAGACATATTTTTCTAATTATGTAACAAGTAATGTACTCTTTATAATTGTTTAAGTAAAATATTGTCAATTAACTTAGTAAATGTTATAGTTTTCAGTAAATAAGTACAAATTAACTAAAAAATTATGTTAGACTATAAGATCCTTTATTTTGCATCTTAATGAGCACATTTGACAAGACAAATCCATGTAAATATATATATGAGATTAGTTTTCAAAACTTTTATATTTCATATCTATTGTACTTTCTTATATTTGTAAATTAGTTTGTTTTTATTTGTTAATTTTTTTCCAATGTCCAATGTAAAGTGACATTATCAATATAGTGTTGTGAAATTTCAAAATTACTTTACCTTACCTAATACTCCTTACAACAAAAAATAAACAAACTAGAGAGTGTTAGGTTAGCTACTCAAAGTATTGCAAGATTTAAGCCATCAAAATGGATTCTACACACATGGCAATTCAGATGCAAAAATTATATCCAAGTAACCAACTACCCCATTGCTTTTAACAAAAAATGGTATAGTTGTCATCATCCAATGAAAAAGTGTGCTAATGATGTATTATGAACTACCATCCCAACTTATTATCATAGGTGTAGATTCTTGAAATGGTTTGTATTACATTTCTAAAATTATGTACTAATTAGTGTGAGTTTTGCAAAAACTCCTTTTGTGTAATGTTAGTCTTTTAGAATGTTTTGATTGATCTTTTTAGTTATTTTTGTTGCTTTGTTTGAGATGGTAAAAATGAATTAATGGTTTTTAACTCAAGTTAAAATAGTGATTCTCTTTAATCTTGAATTCTTTTAGGAAACTTGATATGTTCATATTTATTATCTTTCTTCAAGTACTACATAATATCTATTATACCATTGCTGTTTTCTTGGTATTTGTTTCTATTTAATATTTTTGGTTAAGTACAAGGGGATGAAGATGTAATTTAGAAAAGTGAAGGTTGATTTTTTATTATTTTATTGTTTGATTTTAACATCTTCTCCTCTCCTGGATTAAGTGCAAGGTGATAGAGATGTAATTTAGAAAATTGAAGTTGATTTTTTATTATTTTATTGTTTGATTTTAACATCTTCTCATGATACCATGCGTGTTCTCTTTTGTTAGCGTCCCAAAATAATTGAAAATAAAATTTGTTTAAAGAAATTGAAACATTGTTCCTCGTGTAACTTTTTAGTAACTTTTCACTTTTTAAATGGTCTCAATTTTAGTTTCGCAAAAGTAAAAATAAAAACCTAATAACATTATCACCAAATTTTTAAATTACAGTTTTTAGATGATTGGAATTTCATAGTCATAATGCCCCACAAGTAATCCAGGGTCAATAACAATAACTGATTGCATAATCAAAATGTGAATCTTAACCATCTAGACAAATGGACTCACTGTACTTACTGCTCTGCCATTATTTTCTTCTCATCGATTTACTCACAATTCACCAACTAATTTGTCATCTTCTCTTAACCAATATAGCACTGTGTCAGTCCATTTGTTATCTGATTTTCACTTATTATCATATTCTTCACATCATGCAGTTCTGACAATCTGCGTATTCTTGTAATATGTCCTGCCATCAATCTCTTCTTCTGCATGTGTTCATACTTCACCTACCATTCTCTCTTTTTTTTGAAGTAAAAAATACTGACAGCTTCCCAGAATTCATCATTTTCTGATCTAACGTTATCCATGGATTGAATACTGCCCTTTTCCTCACTATCTTATTCGTCCTATCATTCAAATTTTTTCCCTCTGTGCAGTTCTGTCGAGTAGTGTATATTCCCCTCTCTCAGTGCGTTATTTTGTCCACTGTTTAATCTCATTTTATTCTCTGAAACATACGTACTTACTAAGAAGTGATATAGGTCTCCGATACACCACTATAATCAACTTTCGCATGTGGAATATTTTTCATTTTTCAATCTGTTGGGATTAAGTTTTTAAAATAAATTCTAAGAGATGTACTGAAAATCCATGTTCTAATAATTCCGAAAACGAACTTGATGTAGTTCTATTTTAATCAGGAAATAATTTTCCCATCGCAGAATGCTTATATGATTTCTGTTCATTTAAAAGTATGATAAGACGAATGTGCACAAGTTAACAACCCTCGGATTATTTTTTTTAATAAAAAGGTTAAATAATAAATTTAAGAAAATATAATAAATCTGAATTTATAATTTCTTATTAAAAGATAAAAATATTTATTATCATTAAATTTTAAATAACCAAATTAATATCTTTAACTTTTAAATAACCAAATTAATAATAAAGAAAATGTAATGTTAAAAATCTTTTATATAAATTAGTTTAGATTTATTGTACCAAAAAAATCAAATTAATGGAGGTGTATACTTCTTTCAGTTTTACTTCCTTATAAAGGTTTGTTTTGTATTTCTATTCATTTGATTCTTTTGATACTCATTGTGTCTATCATTCCTTACAATTATTTACTTACATATAATTGAAAAATCTAATTCTATTAATTATTTAAGTTTTTAATAAATTAATTTTTAATAGAAAAATTGTTAAATGTTTCATTTAAAGTGTCTTGAAATGTGTTACTTGTTTTTAGCTGTAAAAAATCATGTTATTTGCACCTCTTTCTCATTCACTCCATGTATTAAATTCTCTTAAATATCTTTGCTATGATTGATCTCTATTTATACTAGATTGATTGTAATGGTTCAATCAAGTTTGTATCTCGTATATAGAAAATTGCGAGACTAAGTATGTAAATGTAAGTGTTGAGTGTAAATTTCGAGGGTAAGTATGTAAATGTTCGCTTATCTAACATGATTTTTATATATACACATAATTGGATTTTTGCATATTAAGATTTGAATTTAAATGATTAATGTATTAAGAGTTGCTTTTTATGCCCAAAAATATTGATTTGTATATATTGATGAAAGAAATATTTACTTCACAAAAAAAGTATGCCATTTCACATTTATACTCTATTATAGTTCAAAAATCTTTTTCTTTATCCTCTCAAACAAACCTATCATACCCCTAGGAACTTTCTAATGATTGATAGGTCCCCTTTCGTTATATATCTTAGACAATTTCCACTAGACAAGGTCCAAGCCATGCTTGGATACCTCTCTTAGTTGTTACTTACCTCACAATCCAAGAAAGTCAAATGTACATGTGCAAGCACATCATTATCACTTTGGCCAAGGAAATCTCAACTTCCTCCTACAACCTTGGATAGGGCCATCTCTTGAAAAAAGTATCCATGCAATAATAAATTCAAATCTAAGCCAAGTTATCATGGAATTGAGGACATAAACTAAATTAGCGTAGTAAAAGTTCGACTATTTCACGTGGGGAGTAGACATTTTTCTGGCATGAATTTGATGGAATTCGGGAAGAAAATTTTAAAATCACACATAACATTGTAAAACTTGCATAATATGGTTCCCCCTAGGGTTTTTGAGTGCACCAAATCCTTCAACTCATTCAGAAAAATGATTTGAACAACACAAATTTCAAATTTATTGAAAACAAATCGCCACATTTCGGCCAAAAAATCTCGGTCGGGAGAAATCGTTAAATGTTAAGACTTCTTCTAACCTATTAATCAAGTACGCATTCCAACACACCCTCCAAGAAAAACCACATCCCAACAATTTCTCAATGACAATGACACATTCCAACATTTTTAGTTTTTTGTAGTTCATAAACCGCTCTCGAGCTCAATATAAAAGAGTAGTCTATTAATTAATCATTATATTAGTAAGAAACACTACTCTCCATGGTTGTTTTTGTTAAGAATAGTAATCTTAATGGTCATTAGTGCATTAATAGTTGAGTGATTGAGTTAGTTGGCAGGACACTTTATTTTTCCATAGTATTTTCTGTTCCATCATATTTCCCCATGAGTCCTTTCCTACCATTGGAAACCCTATTATCTGCTGAATCACCTTGGTGTCGATTGAAACAACCTCGTCTAACCACATGAAACCTCCATGTACACAATGTAATAGAAACTACATGCAATTATTTATTTCTGCGCTTCTGCCGAAATGTGGGAGGTCAAACAGGTTGAGGATTCCTACACAGCGCAATCCCATATCCCATTCCTGTGGTTCCACCAAAATTATGGGTGAATCCCAGCTTGTCTTCATACATATATACTTCTCTCCGATCAAGTCTGGAAACTTGTCTTTGTCTATGATGTCATGGTCAGTGTACCTTAGGTGAGGTACTTGTCGTGATATATTTCCCTCAACCATGACCCCCTTTGGAATGGTTGTTGTCACCAAGTCATACGTTGATGCCTTGGTTATATTATCTGGCTTTGTTATTGGTTTCCTAAGTGGCACATATGCTCTCAGAAATGTTGGTTGCATTGAGCCTAATGATCCTGGTCCTGATGCTCTTGGCGGTTCTTCCTCAATCACGATGGATGCTTGCTTGGTGCACACATTTCTTGGATTGGAGGTTGATACCTTTGGTGGTTCCCTTAATTTGCAACTCCCTCCTCACTCAACTTTGCAACTCTATTCCATCTACCTTCGGGTCTACTCTGTTTAGCTAAACCTTACTTGCTTTAGAAATTATGCCCTGTTCCTATCGCCTTAGCTTTGGTTTTATAGCCTAGTGAACTATTTGTCTTGTCCAACTTCACGTCTAATTCTTCATTCAATGTTGGCTTAGATTAAGAAAAAAATATATACACAAAAGACAAATATAACATTAAACAACATATGCAAAAGATAAAAAAAGGTTTTAAATAAAAGAAAAGAAAAGAATTTGAACACATAAAGTAAAATTAATTAATTTATAAGTGTAAAAGGATGAATAAAACCAAATAAACAAAAAAGATGAAAATGAAAAATGAATTAAAGACCAACCATAATTTAAAGATGGGAAATAGCTTAGCCATTAAAAAAAACTCTTTATTGATAGAACACTTCATACATTTTCTTAAGAAATGACTTTGCTTTCAAGAGTTGGGAAGTCTTGGACAAGGCATAACTCTCAAAATCACATAAGGAAGTATGTTACATTGCTCGAGATATGATCAAGTTTTACAATGAAGGAAGGATATATGGTTGGACTAAATGAATCAATAATAAGTTTTGCAATGTCTTTTCCTGCAAACAAAACCATTAATTAACTTTGACTATAGATATATTTAAACAAATAAAACTATTAGTGGATTTACAATCTAACTTAAATAATCCAAACCAAGTTCAACCTTCCATTTCTCTACAAGCTTTTAAGAGAGCACTTGCTATCAACAACATTATTAAATCTTCTTGGGAGAAAAATATAAATGAAATGAATAAATGAATAAGGGTGGGCGCATGAAGATGGTCCCCATTTTCGTTGCAATGGGGGCGCGCTAGCGGAAAAAAAAGTGGCGCGTACGCACCTAAGGAAGCGTGCACGCGCCGCTGGGTTCGGTACCGAACCGAGGCACATGCGCATATGTGGCACGTACGCGTCCCTGGCGCGTGCGCGCAACAGTGGCGTGCACACGCCTCTGTTAAAATAAAAATAAAAATAGTGCCCAATTTTCGCATTGTTCAATTGGTCGACCGAGCGCGACTTGCACCTCCGCGTACGCGTGACTTGAACCACCAAAGTTGCCCAAATCAGCTTCAAAACCACCCCACAACACCCACTAACTCATTAATAGGGCGATTGATAGGTAAATATCAAGTTTTGTTTTCATTTTATTCATTCTTTGTATCAATTTTTTGATTTTTTTGTTTATTTAATTATAAATAATTCTCAAATTTTGAAAACAGTGAACCAATTTTCTATTGCAGATTGTAAACTGAGACAATGAGTGAACAAGATGTTAACCTTGAGTTCGGTGGAACACAAGGAAACCAAAACCTTGGACCCAATGCCAAAGAAAACCGTGAACACAATCCAAATGCCGAACAAAACCAAAACCTACAACCTAATTTTGAACAAGATGACATTAACCACTATGTAAATGAAATGCGAGTGCACACTCGCGAACTTAGAAAGTCGGGTGAACCATCTCGATTGTCTCTTGCCACGTCAATTGAGAACTCAATCGAATCCCTCATACATGCACACCAGCAATTGACATACATGACTCAATTTAGAGCTAGGATGCGGGAGTACTACTCCACGGGCATCTCCAAGGAAGCAATAAAAGATTTGAACCTTTCAAAAGCCCAATTATATAGTATGTTCACCGAGCCGAAAACAGGCCAACCACCGAACATTACAAAGCCACGTGTCTGCATGGATTGGTGTCATTACCAACCGTGGAGGGACAATTGGATGCAGAGGTGGTTCATGGTGTACGATAAACTGTGATGCACCTGCAACAATTAATTAATAAGAATATGCGAAATAGCAGAAATGACAGAACTTAGAATCACTTTTATATTGATCACAGGTCACTTCGAGGGGGCAACCTCCTATGAGCAAGCTCAATACAAATAACTTCACGGTGCCTTCATAGGTTTCAACACACACTTATATACTAAGTCTAGGCGCCAATACTATGGGTCAAAACCCCGGGCCACTACAAACTATGGATCAACAATACTACAGGCGACTTACAAAGCATATGCACCAACAACAATAACATAAACTATTGATCAACAAATACTACAGGACGACTTACAAAGCATATGCATCCAACAACAATATACTAACAAAGTAAAGACATGGGTTCCTAACATCCCCTCCCCCTTAAAAAAAGCTTTGTCCTCAAAGCTTTAGATGTGGAAATTGTTGTTGAATCTGAAGGAGTGGTTCCCATGTAGCATCCTCTGGTTGCATGCCATGCCACTGAATTAAGACCTCTGTGATAGAGCGAGAGCGAAGCTGATGAGTGCGCCAATTGAGGATGGCCTCCGGCTCCAAAAGGATGGATCCCTCATTATCCAGTTCGGGTAAAATCGTTTGTCCACTGATGTTGGTGCCAAGAACTTTCTTCAGACAAGAGACATGAAAGACTGGATGAATGCAGGAAGAAGGAGGAAGTTCCAATTTATAAGCAACAGATCCAATCCTCTGAAGAATCCGATATGGCCCATAGAACTTTGGAGCGAGGTTATGACGCCCTTTGAGTTTCAGGGAGGATTGCTTGGACGACTGGAGATGAAGAAAAACCATATCGTCGACTTGAAAACTGCGCTCAGAACGGTGCTGATCAGCTTGTTGCTTCATGCGATTTCTTTCCATGTGAAGATTGTCCCGCAAAATGCGAAGAATCTGATCGCGGTTTCGAAGGACTGTGTCAACTTCCTGAATTAGTGAACTGGTGGGGGTGTATGGAAGAAGAACTGGAGGTTCCTGACCATAGACTGCTTCATATGGGGTCATTTTAGAGGCAGTGTGGTAAGAGGTATTGTACCACCATTCAGCGAGAGGGAGCCACTTTTCCCACTGATGTTGTTGTTCAGAGGTGAAGCAACGAAGATAAGTTTCCAAGCATTTATTGATAATTTCAGTCTGACCATCTGTTTGTGGGTGATATCCTGAACTCATCTTCAGTTTGGTGCCAGTGTGGCGAAATAGTTATGTCCAAAAATGACTGGTGAAAGTCGCATCACGATCCGAGACAATGGAAGAAGGGATGCCATGAAGACGAAAGATCTGGTCCAGGAAAATTTGAGCGACTGAGGAGGCTGTATAGGGATGGGTGAGAGCACAAAAATGACTATATTTGGAGAGGCGATCAACCACAATGAGAATCACTGTCTTCCCGGCAGATTTAGGGAGCCCTTCAATGAAATCCATAGAAATATCTGTCCAAATCTGTGTAGGTATGGGAAAGGGTTCGAGCAATCCTGGAAGGAGTGTTGTTTCACCCTTATTGCATTGGTAGGTATCACATTCGGCCACCATCTGTTGAATTGTCCTTTTCATGCCCTGCCAAAAGAAGTTACGCCGTGCCCGTTCATATGTTTTGAGGAACCTAGAGTGCCCTGCCGATGGAGAAGCATGGAGTTCATAAAAGATAGCATGTTGAAGATCTGTGCTCTGGGGAAGCACCAGATGACCCTTGTATCTTAGAGAAGCACCATCCCAAGAGTAATGTGGTACAGCAGAAGGGTTGTTGGTCAAGCGTTGGATGATTTGAGATAAGGAAGAGTCATTGACATAACCCTGTTGAACAGATTGCAACCAATTTGGAACAGGCATAGAAATAGATGAAAGAGAACCTTGGGCATCAAATGTGCGAGAAAGAGCATCTGCCACAATATTGTCTTTAACCTTCTTGTAAGTGATCTCATAGTCATAACCCATGAGTTTGCTAACCCATTTATGTTGTGCCGGGGAGGAGACACGCTGTTCCAAGAAATATTTCAGACTCTGGTGATCAGTCTTGATGCAGAAATGATTCCCTAATAGGTATGGGCGCCACTTCTGTACTGCATGCAAAATAGCCATCATTTCCTTCTCATAGGTAGAGGCAGCTAAATTCTTACCTGAAAGGGCTTTGCTGGTGAACGCAATGGGGTGTTCATCTTGAAGGAGAATAGCACCAAGTCCATTGCCGCAAGCATCACTCTCAATAGTGAAGGGCTTGGAAAAATCGGGCATAGCTAGAACATGTGTAGTACACATAGCTTGTTTTAGTTTGTCAAATGCACACTGAGCAGCATGTGTCCATGTAAAAGCATCCTTTTTCAATAGAGCAGTTAATGGAGCTGCAATCTTCCCATAATCCTTGAAAAAATTGCGGGTAGTAGCTAGTCAACCCCAAAAAACCACGAAGGCTCTTGAGTGTCTGAGGATGCGTCCAATTGTTCATGGCATCGATTTTGGCAGGATCCACGCGAACCCCTTGTGCTGAGATAATGTGCCCGAGATACTCAACTTCCTTCTGTCCAAAAACAAATTTAGACTACTTGGCATGGAGATGATGGTCAGAGAAAAGTTGCATGACAAGATCCAGATGCTGGAGATGTTCATCCCATGTTTTACTATAGATGAGGATATCATCAAAGAATACCAGAATGAATTTCTGCAAGTAGGGTCGAAATATTTTATTCATTAAGGCCTGGAATGTGGAAGGAGCATTAGTGAGGCCAAAGGGCATGACCAAAAACTCATAATGGCCATCATGTGTGCGAAAAGTTGTTTTAGGGATATCATCCTCATGAACCCGAATTTGATGATACCCAGAACGAAGATCCAACTTGGAGAAAAAGTGAGCCCCATGAAGCTCATCAACGACAGGAATTGGAAACTTATCCTTGATGGTGAGGTGATTAAGTGCTCAGAAGTCAATGCATATGCGCCATGACCCATCTTTTTTGCGGACAAGAATAACTGGAGAAGAAAAGGAACTAGTGCTTGGGCGAATAATACCTTGCTTCAATAAGTCCCGAATGAGCATTTCAATCTCCGTTTTTTGGTGAAATGGGTAGCGATAGGGCCTGATGTTGGGAGGAATGCTGCTAGGAAGGAGCTGAATACGATGGTCTTCTTGCCTGGAAGGTGGCAATCCCACTGGTTCAGCAAAGACACCTGTATATCGATCCAGAATTTGTTGTAGATCCAAAGGAGTAGTGGAGACCGCTGAAGGTTGCATCTGAATGGAATGGAGCTGAGCGATGACACCATGTGAATTCTTCTTGAGGAGTTTTTCCATGCGATGTGAACTGATGATGCTGAGAGAACCTGGTTGTAATCCTGTCAATGTGTGTTTTTGTCCATTGAGGGAAAACTGCATCCAAAGTTTAGCAAAATCCCATAAGATAGGGCCAAGTGTGCGTAGCCATTGAGGGCCCAAAACCACATCACATCCGCCTAAGGTCAAGGCAAACATGTCAGAGCGCAAGGTATAATCCCCCATAGAGATACGCACATTTCGACACTTCCATTTGCAAGGTAAGGTGCCCCCATTGGCAACCATGACTTCAAAGTTGGAGCAAGGATGGATAAAACAATCAGCTTGTTTGGCGATCCGAGGGTCAATGAAATTATGAGTGCTACCAGAATCAATGAGTATTGTAAGAGGAAGCTTCTTGAAGTAACCCTTGACCCACATTGTTTGGGGGGTGGTGATTCCAGCTAAAGCATGGCAATATATCTCTGGTTGGTCATCCTGAGACGGAGGGTCAATAGGCGGTTCCTGAATGTCGACCGGAGCATCCAGTGTTTCTGGATCTTCGTCACCAATTTCAGAGGCAGGCGGGGAATCCACATCCAAGAGATAGAGCTTTTGCTGAACACATCTATGTCCCCGAGTGAATTTCTCATCACAATTATAGCAAAGCCCCTTTTCTCTGCGTGCTTGCATCTCTGTTTCAGACAAACGCTTGATAGGAGTTGGTCAAGGAGCCTGCGGTATAGGTGGTAGTTGAGAACCCATATTTCAGAAGGGAACAAAAGTGGGCTTGGAGCGTTGTTGGGATACAATCTTGTCTTCTGCCAACTTAGCCAACCCTAGGGCTTCCATCATTGTGTTGGGACAGAACATTTTGGCCTCAGAGCAGATGGCATCCTTTAGACCACTTATAAAACAACTCCGGTAAAAGCCATCAGATAATCCTGCGGTGTGGTTGGCTAGTTTCTCAAATTGGGTTTGATACTCTCTCACAGTGCCAATTTGGCGAAGTTTAGTGAGGGCTCCTTTGAAGTCATCAAAAGCACTAGGACCAAATCGTTGCAAAAGGAGCTAGCAAAAGTCTGGCCATTTTGGCTCTGCATGAGCCTTGATGTACCAACGGTACCATTGAAGAGCTTCCTGTTCCAAATGAAAGGATTCCAATGGAACTTTGTTGACATCAAAAGTATTATGCAGACTGAAATACTGTTCTGCACGATAGATCCATCTAGTTGGATCGGTACCATTGAAGTGAGGAAAATCAAGCTTCGGACCACGGAAATTGCTGGAAGAAGAGAACCCATTGTCTAATGAAGACTCGGACTGTCGTTTGTTGTTCATAGCTGAATGTTCAAGATGGAGGCCGAGAAATTTTTCTTCCAGATCCTGGAGTTTGGCTTGAATGGCTGCAAGTGCGTCCTCCATGGTTTTTGCTCCTGCACGGGTGACAACCATAACCAAGAGTTTATTTTTTTTTTTTGGTTGACTGGGTAGGAAAACAAAAATAGAAACTACTTCAGTAAAGGAAAGTCTGGACTTGGGAAAAAATCTGAAGGGTAATTGGGGTTTGACTAGGTTTTGGACACTGTCGAATATACAGGGAAGCAAAAATGAGGATTTTAGAAGCGGGGTGAAAGAATGGGAAAATTTGGCAGTGGGGAACAAAGAAGCAGAATTCAGAAAGGAACTCTGTGGTAAAATTTGAAGGTGATTGGGTGAAATCTGAGGAAGTTATGGAAAACCCTAAAAATAGACAAATGTGGGATTTTGAGCTTAGGAAGGGGAATTGGGGATAGGGTCCTCATGAATGAAATATGCAGAATGGGATGATAGGGGTTCTCCGAAAATTTCAAGGAAATCGGAGTGAAAACAATGGAGATATGGAGAAAAAACTGAATTTTATACTCGTTTTTTTTTTTAAGACTAGAGTGGCTACGGCTCGGAAGGGATCTGAAACGACACCGAATGGATTGAAAATGGCTGGATCTGGAACGGCTTGCAAAATGGATCTGGATCTGGAACGGCTTGCAAAATGGATCTGGATCTAAAACGACGCAGCAATGATCGACAACAGTTCAGCTGAAAATAGATATGGACCCCAGGTATGTGCGGCTTCCTAACAGTTTAGGGGTTTCACTCAGCCTCCAATGCTGTTTGACGGCTTGTGTATTGGGGAAGTACCCCTCACTCCACGAATCAGGTAAAACTGATAACCGCTTTGCCACAAACGATAGCTCTTGGTTTACCTCACGGGTGGGAACTAGTCAATCAGGTAGGGGTCGTTGCCCTTTTCACTGGCAGGTCCTCTTAATGGGCCAGCTACTTCGGGGTTCCTGTGGTACTCCTCACAATGATTTTTAGGGCTTATTCCCAAGTACTTCCCACAGTTAAGCGGATAGGGATTATTCCCAAATCCGAACCTGCAACAGATGCGAAAAAATTTTTTTGGCAGAAATTTCACCCAGCAAGCCCAAGAAAGTGCTCTAATACCAGATGTGATGCACCTGCAACAATTAATTAATAAGAATATGCGAAATAGCAGAAATGACAGAACTCAGAATCACTTTTATATTGATCACATGCCACTTCGAGGGTGCAACCTCCTATGAGCAAGCTCAATACAAATAACTTCACGGTGCCTTCATAGGTCTCAACACACACTTATATACTAAGTCTAGGCGCCAATACTATGGGTCAAAACCATGGGCCACTACAAACTATGGATCAACAATACTACGGGCGACTTACAAAGCATATGCGCCAACAACAATAACATAAACTATTGATCAACAAATACTATGGGACGACTTACAAAGCATATGCATCCAACAACAATATACTAACAAAGTAAAGACATGGGTTCCTAACATAAACCTCCCTGCAATAATAGGGAGGTTCCACAGTACTTCCTTCGCCAACTGTGGGCTGAGTTTTGCCTCGGTTTACATGTCAACTATTTTGACATAAGTGAGTTCCAGGGTGTTGGGCGTGGCTCTGCCCAAGATCGACCTACTTCCAGGAGGAACCCACTGAGAGGGCCACCACCTCCGAGGCGCGACCCCAACCCCTCTCCCCAACCACCTCAGTTTCCCCATAAGCTTGATCAGATCGAGATGGCAATGAGGAATGTTGCACGTAGTCTCCTCAGACACACCTCCTTTGTAGCAGCGACCACAGTGGAGAGGTCGGGTGACCTTGATAGAGATCTAGGTGCAGGGCCTTCACGACAGGGCTAGGATAGACCCATGACCGATGGTAGCCATGCTGGGCATTCCAGTTCGATGGGGACAATGCCACATCTTTGTCCCCATTGCAGGCACACTTGCCCTGGCCCGATCGAGGGTTGTTATATGGATCAGGTCAGGAATTTTTTTAATGTGTTTTCAATCATCACTTTATAACTTGTAAAGTATTTTGAAAGTATTTTTGTTTGACTTAAACTATTATTTCAATGTACAGTTATTCAGAGCTGATACACCGAGATGGGAGAACGTAGAATCTCCCAACCTGGATGTAGCAATGGCAGCTGCAAATGAAATTGCGGCACCCCACATGGAGGTATTTTCAGTACCTGACACAATTTTGTTATTACTTATGTCATTTATATTACTCAAGTATTTATATTTATGGCATACACATTTATAGTTCGTACAATGTTTTTGAATATCTTGATTTCCTAGATAATGACTTGTTTAACATGTTCATAACATGCATGCATTTTGTTGTCCATAGGTGTTTCGTGACTATGGTGATCAGCCACCCCCGCCAGGGACTGGCACATAACCATATACACAGGTACAATGTGTAGTTATAAGCATGCTTTTAATTTGATTTGTTACGACTTACTATGGTTTAATTTATTGTTTGTTTACTAAATTGTGATATTACAAATGTATATGTAGGTTCCACCAGCAGCTGTGTCTCCGCATTTTAGTCCTGTGTATCCACCCTCTCCCATGAGTCCCCCCCCCCTCGCTTTCATCTAGACCCCTCCCTACGTCCACCCCCTCCCTTCCGTCCATCCCCCCTTCTCCGACCATACTCCCCCCTCCATCCATCCTCCCCCACTCGCCCACCTCCCTACGTCCATACACCCCCCCCAATTTATCCACGCCCCCATTCATCCACGCCCCCCCTTTCTTCCACCTTCCCCTCTTCGTCCACAACCTCCCATTTGTCCATCCTCCTCCCTCCATGCAGGACTGCCCTCCCATGCACCATCCCTCAACACCGTCCGTAGCCCTTTCCGTTCGATACCCTCTATCCTACAGCCGACAGGGGTTCATAGTCCACATGGTCCTCCTCCACCCCATACCACCGTGTCTTCTCCCACCATATCATCCCCACTTCCCGCCACTATTGTGGCATCTACTCTCCCAATATCCTCATCAGTATCTCCAGTGGTTGCACCTGTAGTGGCTGCCACTACATCTATGCCCCCCCCCATCACTACATCAGAGTTGGTTGTCCGGCCATCTGCTCCACCTGCTAGCCCAGAAGGCCAGCCAAGTCCATCGCCAGAGGTGTTCACAGTGAGAATCAAGTTAATTTATGAAAATATTTTGATGCATTAACAAAAATTAATTTAATCAATTATGACTTTTCAATGAAATGATTGTTTTAAATGTTGTAGGCTGGAATTGCTGAGAGGCTCCACAGATCCAGGACACCTGCCCAACATTTCCCACTCATGTCAGAGGTGATTTATTTAAGATTCGAATTCTACATTTGTTTTATAAATGTGGTAAATGTTGCAAATGCTTGAAAATGACGGTATATTATATCATTTGTTCCAGATCCCGGAGAGACAGTCTACTCCTAGACAGACCAAGACCCGAGGCACCGGTAGCTCAAAGAGTAGGAAGATTGACTTTGGATCTGCACCTGGGAGTGACGGCGGTGGTCACAATGCTTGACACGCCACGTGTTATGTACATTAGCCACGATGTGGCACTTTTGTGCACCAGTTTTGATGTACTTTGTATCTACGGCACGAGTTGCCATGTATTTTGTATCTACGGCATGAGTTGTCGCATTTTGTGTAGGGCACGAGTTTCCATTGTACGTACATTGGGAACCATGTTCCACTATTCGCCAGAAATTGTATATGTTTGGATAAGTTTTGTAGCCTCGATGTACATGGATTTTTAGTTATGTGATTTATATATCTCGTTGTCTAATGTGGTTGTCTCATGTTGTGTGTATCATGATGTGATGTTGTGTAAATTTGGGTTTTACCTAGATCTTAGAAGAGAAGTTGGATATCGTAGTTCAGCTTGGTTTATCTTTCCACATGTAAAAGCTTCTAACTGTATCTATGTTAAGAGAACATTGTAAACATAGGCTAACTCAAACAAAATCATGTGTGAGAATTAATCTAAAAACAAACGGAATAAATGGATGGACAAATCACACCTCATGGAACATAAGATATATATTGGGAACTTGAGTACTAGGAAAAGAACACTTAAAAATAGAAAATGTCCATTGTCGTCAAAAGGTTAAAATGAGATCCAACATGATTTTTAATAGCTCTACATAATGAGATCCAAAAAGGCCATGTACTCTACATAATGAAATGTCGTCACTAGTATTTATTTTGACCATTTTTTCCACTTAAGATCATGCAACAAATTAATAACCAAGTTACGGAATCATTTCTTAATCAATTGTCACCATACAAATAGGACAACCTTGAGCACGATGTATAGCTAGCTCATTAATTCTCACCCATAGATATAGCCACCTTTGATTTGATGACCATCACATCCACTACCATTTACAATTAGGACTTCCTTAATTTATCATTATGTGATAGCGATCTAATTTTATGTATGCATATATGTGTATAGTGGTTTGGATTCAAATGTATGCAGATGAATATCTATGTACAATGAAAATGATTTAATCTTTACATGTATTATAATTTAGGGATATATCTTAGGATACATAATAGGGTTTCATTGTGATTAGAATACAAACTAGGGTTTTTAGGCTAGGCTCTCGTGTTTCTAGGCTAGGATCCAAGCTCCAAGGTCACCATATTAATGTTTAATTCCACTATCATGTCATCATTCTCGCCAATACCATGCCCACTACTACAATCACCATCAAGCCTCTCAATCCCACTTTGAACATTTCCCATACTTCCAAGTTAAAATTGATAGGTCTTGTTGCTAAAATCTTTTCACTTATCTATTCACATAGACAAATCCACTCCTGTGAAAGATTTGTTGTAGCTTGGTACGTGCAATTTCACATGCAATAATACTTGAGAGATCATTCTACCCCATGATCCATGGAATATTCATTGGAGTCATATGAACCTCATTGTCATCACCCCAACCATGGTCAAGATGCCAAGATTCATCCTTAGTAGACAAAACCTCATGTTGGCACCCATACCACACTCAAAGATAAAAAAATTCTTTGAAAGGGCATGTTTGGGGGTTGAGGGAATCTTGATTTTTTTATAATCACACATGAGAGGTTCTTAGAGTCAAATACATTGGATATAAATAAATTCCCCAACGCCTTCATCATCTTCATCATCATCTTCATCACCATTGCCATCATCATCAACGCCTTCATCATCATCACCATCTTCATCATCATCACCATCACCATGACCATCAACCTCACCACCATCACCATCATCATCAACTTCACCATCTTCATCATCATCACCATCTTCGTTACCATCACCATCTCCATCTTTTGGATGCGAGACGGAACCATCACCATCTTCATCATCACCATCACCATCACCATCAACCTCACCACCATCACCATCATCATCAACGTCACCATCACCATCACCATCACCATCACCATCACCATCACCATCACCATCACCATCACCATCACCATCTCCATCTTTTGGATGCAAGACGGAACCATCACCATCTTCATCATCACCATCACCATCACCATCAACGTCACCACCATCACCATCATCATCAACGTCACCATCTTCATCATCATCACCATCTTCATCACCATCACCATCTCCATCTTTTGGATGCGAGACAGAACCATCACCATCTTCATCATCACCATCACCATCACCATCAACCTCACCACCATCACCATATTCATCATCGACATCACCATATTCATCATCATCATTGACCTCGTCATCATCACCATCTCCATCTTTTGGATGCGAAACGGAAGTTGGATGCTTCACTCAATAAAATGAACAGAGGGTCATATCTCCCTACTGCTAGCAAGGGGTACATCTCTCAAGTACCAGAATTCGCTCAAGAAAAATCTCAATAAGATTCAAACAAAATACTATCCAACCTCATGAAGTGCACTTGTTTCTATTTATATAGATTCAAAGAAACCATAACAAAAATGAGGGAGTACCATCACATCACTAATTGCCTCCAACCTTAGTGATGAACGAAGTCAACACTATGTGGACCAGACATGAACTCCATAAGATCCGACATATGGGAAATCACAAGTGAACATTGAAGTGTGCATCAACTGTATCTCTGAAATTTACCCAACTACACCTTGAGAATCATCCTCTCAAAGCATCGCCCCATCTGTTCCACCATTCATACCATGCATATAGTGAAGACTAAATAAATATGCTAGGATCCCAAGTGATCCTCAAGAATACAAAGTGCAATATATATTCTCCTATGCAATGCATAAGAGTCACATGGAATTCATCATAACACCCTGCAAGAAAAACATACGTCCATCCAAAAATATGTTTCCCATGTAGGAAACCATGACCATTTGATGCAAATATGAATCCATGGGGAAGAGAAGAGGATTGCTTGGACTCAATACAACCAACCAAAATGTGCTCCCAATGAGCTGCCAATGATCAACAATTCCTTGGTCCCACTGCTTGTGCACTCTCCTAGTGCACATTGTCATCAAGAACCAATCTAGCAAGTATGGGATGCCAGGGTACCAACACTTGTGCACCTGATCAATACATAGTGTATCATCAAGAAATAACAAAGGATGTTGCTGCCAATAAGAATTTTCTCCAATCATGTATCTCTTCACCCAAGTATTGGATGAATTTGGACTCTAACATCAAATGAACTAAGCAAGGAGCAAGGAAAATCACGAGTCTTCAAGAGAATCAACTGAACATCATAGGTGCATCCATGTATGTTAGAGTCATCAAATGAGAGCAATGGATACTTATTATGCAAAAGAGAATGTGGTGTACTCATCATAGAATCATCATGTAGTGTAGGAGTCTCACACTCCTCATATGGAACCAATAAAAAGAAACCCTTCACCCAAATTTATTTTGGATGTATGATGCAAGATAAGGAAGGGTAGGATGAAGGAACATGAACCAACTCATCCTCCAAGCTGAGAAGTGCAAAAGTCTCATCCTTGGTTGGTTCACTTATCATGGGATTATGCAATTTCTCCAAAAGTGTGAAAGTGTCTTCAAGGGATGGATCCAAGGTAGTAGGACTATGTGCCTCAAAAAGTGCAAAACTTGTTCCCTCCATAGGAAACTCATGCTCCAAATGTATCTAGGGTTTTACCCCTAGCTTGTGCAAATGAGCACCTACTAAGGAGAAGGGACTCCTTAGTAGTAGTTCAGTAAATGTAAATTAAAATGCTAAAACAGAAATATAAATTACTCTAAACATGTGCATGGAAACAGAAAAGACAAGATATAAAGAATGGTTTTTGTATTAATTTTACCTTCAATGTGAAGGTTGGTGAAGCTCTTGCAATGCTCCAAGAGGGTTGCTCCAAGCTCCAATTTGCTCCTTCTCTTTCTCCAATGGTGGAAATGGGCCAAAAGGGGCTCTCAAGGTGAAAGTAGCTCAAGGGTGAGCTAGGGTTTCAAGAGAGATTTTGGCAGAGTAAGGTTGCTTATGACTGTGGATATGGAATAAGGGGTCTCCATCACCTATTTATAGTTTTTTGGTGGTGGAGTGCTGGCCCATGGTTTTGGGAACCATATGGTTTAGGGCAGCTGTATAGGGTTTTTTCCTCCTTTTTCCTCATTATTTTATATTTTTTATTCCCTCTTTAGAGGGTTTTTGCTATTTTAGAGGAATTTTGGATATTTTTTGGAGGAAAAGGGGCTTTTTAGCCTTTTTGAGGCTTTTTTGATGGTTTTGTGGCCTTTTGGAGTCATTTTAGGCCTTTTGGAGGCTTTTTAGTGGGATTTTCAGGGTTTTTAAGGAAAATATGGTAGGAAAATGGAAAAATGAATCATGTAATGGGGTAGATGAGGTAGTGATCACTTTTTGGGTGTTAACAGATTGCCCCCTGATGTGTGAGGGCAGGAGCTCACGTATGGACGACAGACATCATAAGCCGTGTATGGTTTTCTTGGGGTGTGGAGAAGAGGAGAAACAAATGGGAGTCCGGAACAACGATCCCAAACCAACTGCAAAAACTAAAAGTACATAACCTCAATAATGGATGAGGAACAATCTGATCATATGGACGAGGCGGGCATTCCCATGCTCGTATCAAGATGTAATAACAATGGGGTCCAAAATATGGGGACCTGACATATACATGACCTCAAATACTGAATGAGGAAGAATCTCAATATATGGACGAGGTGGGCATACCCATGCTCGTATCAAGATACATAAAAATAATTGTGAGGCCCGAAACGGGGGACCTGTAGGATACATAGAGAACCACTGTGTACATCATAAGGGTCCAGAGGGGACACAAATCTGGGACATACTGCTGGGCTGACCATGTCTGAGCTGAAGAACTGATACACTAGAACAACAACAGTGCTACTGAGTGTGGTACCAAAGGAACTGATGAGCTGCTAGATCAGAGTGACAAGGGGTCATACTCTCAATGGTACACTGAACTGGGACGGAACTGGGTACTCAAGGAAGCATATAACTGGATGGATTCCGAATACAATCACCAACGCAACCCGGACATCCACAGGAACATATAACTGGGCGTTCCAAAGTGACTCACCAATGTGCTAGAGTCGGGGGAAATCCGGGGTCTTCGACCAAAAATGGAGGGGATATAAACCCTGCGCGATTCTCAACGATGCGATCAAGGTGCTGAAGTCGAGCATGTGAGAAACAACCATTCAGAGAGGCAATGATGACTCCTCTCAAAATGATCCATAGGCACTCACCACAGATGGTGATGGGTCCAAGGCGCAGGGACCTCTGGGTCTATCCTCTGGAATAGAGGGGCTGTCGTCGACAGAGGGAGACCTGCAACTAGCAAGGCAATGATGTTTCCTTGATAGGAGCGCGAGGTAGAGAACCGACATGTGATAGTACTGATGGTAGGACTGACAAACTGTGGGGGATAACTGGGAAAGTAGAGTGGGTGGACTCAAACTTCTTTTGTTTAGAGTATGATGGCGGGGATGATCGGGAAACATATGAAAATGACTGATGGGAAAGGGATCATAGCTGTAATGGATCAAGGATAATGACTGGGATGAGGGAGACTCAAGCTGGTGTAAAATGGCAGGAGACTGCAGACTACTCTGAACAAAGGCGACCTGATTGGGGGTGCTGCCGAGATGATTGATCATAGTGCCAGGAGGCACGGGGGGACTTCTTCATGGGTTAAGGAACTAGAAGAAGTGGGTGAAAAAATGGTACTTTCGTGTGGATTTATACGAGCCCAGGACAGTTCATGCTCGTGATGGCTTTCAATTTTAAGGAGTTTGAAAGCGATAAGAAGACTTTGAAATGATGGAATGGTACTGTCGTGTGGATTTTACGAGCCCAGGACAGTTCATGCTCATGGGTGCTTTCAATTTTAGAGAGTCTGAAAGCAATAAGAAGACTCCAGGGGGTTGCTTTTTTGTGTGTTAGTCTCCAAGGCCCAAAGAAGCATAAAAGGATGCAATGAAGAACTCTTCTAGCCGGTGTGACTAGAGTATTCTTTTTTCGTAATTAGTCTACCAGGTCCGGAAAAGGGTTAAACTTATACCAAATAGACGCCCTTTCAGGTACTTTAACGAGCATGAAAGGAAGCAAGATTGCTCGGCGATATTTTCATTGTTTTAGGAGTCAGAAAAGAGCTTAACATAAACTCCCTAAGTGCCTTTTTCGGAAAGGACTTGTCCAGCCCGAAAAAGGGATAAAATTATACCGAACAAAAGGAATGGCCAGGCAAGGAGGAAGTGCTCAATCAAGGAACATTTATGATGACCAAGAACGAGGGTGGGGGGGAACACTGGTGGGCCTCCTTGCGGGATAATGAATGGTGGAAAAATAATGAAATAATTGCAGTATGACAGGAGTGAATGGCTCATGTAAAAATGTGGAACAATTCGATGGCGGTCGATGTGGCGCGCAAATCGAGGGAGCAAGGTGTCGGGACACAATGTTGAAACTGTACCAAGTGAGAGCGAGAAATGATCTCAAGCATCGTCACGAGCTCAAAAAAAATGAATCCGACGATATAAAGAGTGTCAAAAACAGATAAAGGCCAATGTGGCACGCAAACCGAGGCGATGGGGGGCGTTTTGGAAAAAATACCCGAAAAATATGGGGGTGAGAGCAAGAAATGATCTCAAGCATCATCACCGTCTCGGAAAAATGAATCCGATGATATAAAATATACCAAAAACGGAGAGCAGCCGAAGTGGCACGCAAATCGAGGTGACTAGTGGTGTCGGGACACAATGTTGATATTGGTCCTAGTGAGAGCGAGAAATGATCTCAAGCATCATCACGGGCACGGAAATATGAATCCGACGATGCAAATGGTGCGAAATACGGAGGTCATAAGGACTCCGGAATAGTTAAAGGAAATTACTAGGTGTATAAAATCAAATATACAAGTGATATGTGACCTAAAAAATGGTTGAGATCACAAATGTGAAAAAGTGAGCAGGGTTAATGACCTGCCCCCATGCTATGTGCAGGGGGTTTGTGATTGTGGATCACATATGTGTTGGTTTGAACGATGGGTTCATTGACGTGGTGAGATAGATGTGATGGGGTAGGTTCAAAATGATTGATCATGCCCCCTATCCCAGGATCGAGGTAATCTATTATGCCCCCTAACTCAGAGGTGGCAATGTGGTGCTCTATGATAGCGGGGTCAAGACTGGGAATTTCGGTATAGGACCAGGAAAAGACATCACGGAATTCCTGGAAGAGTTTTTTGTACTCCTCAATCTTATACTCACTGCAGGAGGCTCCTAAAGTTATGAGTTCAGGTGTACCTCCTGGGACAGCGATATCAATTTGGATGACGGGTGAAATATTGGCCATGTTACCTTCCTCAAAGGCATCCGGAGCAGGAATAGGGTCCTTAAACCAGTCGACCTTGGTGGGAAGGAAGTCTTTGGATTCAACCGCAAATTGGGTCGCGGTACTAGAGGAGGATTCTTCTGGGAGGAAGTAGGAACGATGGTGCATGTCATCCCAGGGATAATCCGGGGCGGTGAGAGCCTTGAGAATTTCCTCATCAGTCCGGAAGGTTTGGGTTGTCAAATCGGTTGACAAAGGAGTAGTGGTTGAAGAGATCATATAAATGGTATTAATCTCTCCAGAAGCGGATGAGACCGGGGGGTGGATCTCCTCAATGGTGGGTGGTGCCGTCTCAAGATCCAGATTGTTCATCTCATAGAGAGCTGCTCTGTAATCGGGGAGATCGGGACAGTGATGTGAGTAATGCCCGTAAACACTGCATATGGCACAGGGGTGGTTAGTGTGCAGGGATTTGTCGCGAGGCTTAGGGGTTGGATCTAGTTTGACAACCGGGATATTGGGGTCATCGTCAAGCATCTGCATGTGTTCCTATAATGCAGGTAACTATGGACATTGATGAGTCGCATGGCCTAACTCATCGCACAATGATAATTTGGGAGGAACACGAACCACGGGGGGTTTTTTTACTATCTTGGGAGGTGGTACAGCAGTGTAAGGTTGAGGGCCTTTGCCCCCAGTGGGTTTGGGAGGAGGAGGGGGATTCGTGGAGGATGAAGGGGAAGAGACACCGCGGGGTGGCTGAGTGGTAGTAGCCATGGGTTGCACCGGTTGTAGGACGACGCTTGGTGTCGGCGGGGAACGGGAGGTGAAAGATACCATACGGGTAATCCCAAGGTTAACCCAGGGAGGCTAAGGGTAGCCATGACCAGGGCGCTTACTTCTCCCGAGGGAGGGACTAGGAAGGGGATTGTATGGATAGGTGTAACACCAATGTGGCTAGGTACCAATGGTGGTTTAGGAAACAAGGGAGGTTGATTGTTAGGTGTTTGGTTATCGTGGGACAGGGTACATAAGTCAGACACTTCGGGCATAGATGACGGGGGAGGAATGGATTGGAAGGTGGATGTTATCGGCGGGTCTGAGTAAACTCCAGGTTCCAAGGAGGAAACAAACGAGGTAGCGGTACCACTAACAGGTTGTTCAACCATGGGGAGAACATTTTTGGGTGCAGCAGGGGCATTTGGATCGTAGTAGGTGAGTTGGTGAATCTTGGCCATGTGCCCATCATGGGGGAACATCATGGTACGAAAGACAGAGGAAGCTACCGCCCGCATAGCATACATGTAGCTGCGACCAAGTAAGAGGTTGTAATCAAGTTGGGCGTTGATGACCTTTATGTCAATGAGGACGGTTTTACCACCTAACTGGACGGGGACATTGGCTAGGAGACCTTGGGGTTGAGCCGAACGACCGTCGTAGGCGCGTAATGCAGTGGTGGACTGCTGGAGGGTAGGGGATCCCAACTTCTGCCATACGAATGTGGAGGCACCTTCATCGATGATGCACCGATGGATGACAAGTTTCCGAACGGAAACAGAAACTTGGAATGCTAAAGTGGAAGGCAGGCGGGGTTCGGACTAGTCCAAATCAAATTCCATCAAATTCGAATCATTTGGGTCAATAGCCCCAATGGTTGAGAGTAAAGTCTTGCACTGGGAAGGGCAGTTTTTCAAGACTTTAACGCAGACATGGCTGCGGGGGATTGGGCTAAGTCGTCTACAATGTTGTAGTTTGACGCAGCGCGCGCATTGGGGTTATTATTGATACGACGAAGTGGGAAACGAGGTGCTTTGGAAGCGCCATCTATTGGGGGTGGAGGGATACGTAACGCCTGATCAGTGGGATGAGCATCAGTGGTTTTATCGACGGGAGGGGCTTCAGAGGTGGAGCCATACTGGTTTCGACGGGTCTGGAGGTTGACATAAGCGGATGACATCATCAATAAGTGGTGGGTACCTGAGTCAAACATGGGTTGATCAGGAGCGGCGTAAGTGATCTGTTGTTGGGGTGGCGCATTGGCTTGAGGGGGAGCCAACGACTGAGTGTTCACTATGCCTTGGTTTGGTAAGGGGTTTTGCAGCACTAAAGGTGGCTGCTGAGGTTGTGGGGGGTTAGGCGGTGCTTGAGGAGCCGCATGCCCTTGGCGATGGGCATCATCAACCCAAAGTTTCTGAGCTCACTCCAAGTGTGGGCAAGCATGTGTGTAGTGGCCATAGACCCCGCAAATAGAACAAGGATGGTTCGTTCGCAAATTAGGGTTTTTAGCCTGCTTGGGCAGGCGATCAGGGTTTTGATTAGCGGGGGCCGCATTATTCTTGTCTGGGGGATTAGGAGGTTGACCGCCTTGGTCAGGAGGAGGGTTGTTTCCACGATTATGTCCCTTACCGCGATTTTGTTGGCCCTGGTTGCGTTGGTTGTTTTGGTTTTGCTGCGGCGTTTGTTGGGCGTATACTTGCCCTTGGGTAGCAGGTGGGTTCTGAGGTTGTGCAGGTGCGGGAACAGGCTGCGGTGGATAATATGTAGGTGGAGGCTGCGCAGGTGCAGCACCTTGTGGGGGTTGCTGATAGGTCTGCGGAGTGGGTTGTGGGTTGGCCGCAGGGGCTGCCTGTGGCGGGTAATAAGCGGGTTGGGCTTGGGAAGGCGTAGGAGCTTATGCAGCCTGCTGGTGGTAATAGGGATGAGGTGCGACCGAGGGGGTGTAAGCGGGGGGGGGGGGGCGTGTCCAAAGCACTGAGGTGGACACGAGGGTCCGTGAGAATGGTGATGATGTGCCATAGGAGCATACGAGTTGGTGGCTCCAGACTGTGAGGTAGCCCGCGAAAGGTCGGGGCCAGGGGTAGGACGTGCTATGGAAAATGGTTGGGGATGCGAAGAAACACGGCCGATGATGCCGTCTGCAGCATGGGATGCCCCCAATGCATCGTGCTGGGAGGACTCACAGCGAGGGGCATCAGGTATAATGGTATAGAGATAACCCAACTGGGCATAAATGAGGTCAAACTGCTGGGCCTTAAGGATGGCCTCTTCTTCAGACTGGGGTCTTTTGGATGCTACATCCTTAGCAATGACAGGAAGAAGGGATTTGAGGAACCAATCTAAGAAGATACGGTCGTCTAATTTGATTTTGCAGAGGCTACGGCGTCGACGCCACTCATGAATGTGGTCCGTGATGTGGGTAGCCGTGTTTTGTTTGCAAGACAGGAGAATATAAACTCCCGCGTCATAGCGGACAGGTAACTGGAAGAACTGCAGGAAAGTCGAGGCAAGGGAAGTAAAGGTGGCATGGGTCCCATGGGGTTGCTCGATGTACCACTTAGCTGCAGAGCCAGTGAAGGTGCGCTATAACAGACGGAGGCGAATAGAGTCATCCACTATGGAGTTGGAGGAACACCATAGATGGAAGGACATGATATGGTTTTGTGGGTCCTCACCTGCCTTTCCCTCGAACTTAGGGATGTCAGAGGGGAGCTTGGTAGGCATGTGAGGCCAAGCAAGGTCGTGTCGGATAGGGTCGTTGGTCAATCTGGCTAGGTCGGGCAGGTTGAGGCTAGCCATGAATGGAAAACTGGAAGAAGGATGTGACATAGTAGTGGGTTGGACCAAGTTGGGGCCAATGCCCCCAAGTGGAGGGGCATGATTTGGGATGTGGCTCCCAAGTGGGGGAACTAAGGTGGTATAGGATGGTCCTGCACCACCATGGGTAGTGTGAGCCACTGATGGAGTGGGGATAGGTATTCCAGCTGCGGGAATAGGTGCATTGAGGGGAACGGTAGATGGGGGGCCCCATGGAGGGCATACCCAAAGCAGGTGTGGTAGTTGGTGTAGTGGTGGATGTGCCACCAATGGTCCCTACCAAGAAAGGAGTGGAAGTCAATCCAGCCATGGGGCTAGTAGGGGCAGTATAAATGGGGTTCTCAGACTCTGCCTCAGAATCGGAGGTAAAGTAAGGAGCGTCGATATCTGGTGACGGAGTCCTATTCCGCTGACGAGTGGAGTCAAGGGACAAGGCTTGAGATCTATGATAAGTAGTATCAAGGGATGATGATCTGTGTCCATGACGGGTGGTGTCAAGTGAACCGTGCTGTGGGGGCTCACCCCTGAGGCGTCGAGAATGTCTCGGGGACTCAATGGTGACAGATGGTGTCAAATCTATGTGGGTTGAGGTGAGTAAAAAAACAACTCAAAAATCCTAATGCAACCGAGTGTGCAGAAGGAGAGCTCCAAAAAATAGGGCACTCAGGCCAACAACCAACTCAAAACACCCACTGCAACAACTGTGCTACAATAGGTGGAGTGTCAACAGAAATGGTCAGAATACCAACAAGCAGCAGGTTTCCTAAAAATAAAAAATGGTGGACTCACTAGACCAAAAGGAGGTAAGGGAGCATGCAAACACCTAACTAAAAAGTATTCTGACTCAACTAGACATATCCTCTGCAAGGTGATGAAATCCGAGTCAGACAATATGAATAGGAAAGACAAGTGGCTAAGATGTCCCCCTACCGGGAGGGACACCGGGTAGTCAATCCTAGAAGAATGGCAACTAAGATACCCCGTTCATGACACGTCCAGAAAGGTGAATCTGCCGTTTGGTCCTTTTACCGCAATACCCCTATACAGGGATATCCCGAGAACTGCGAAAGGTAGCCCTTCGGTTACTGAATGGAGTGCGGTATTCCACTCAGGCCTCCGAAACCAATCTCGCGACTTCAACCCTCCTAGGGGAGAGGCCCTCTGGTAAACTGGTTGTGACCGTGCCAAAAAGTACTAGAGGATTTTGGTTCCCTAATTGGACAACAGCTATGTCTCAAGTGTAAGTAACTGAGGGGTGTTATTGGAAGCCTATCCCCCCGATCCTACCTAACTACAAAGATTCTTTTGTGTTCCCCAAGTGGGGTTAGAATATTGGTTGAGTTAAGTAATTTTTAAGGCTCACTTGAATTATGTGACAGAGTGTGTGCTCATGAGGTGATGAACCCAAAATAGAAGTGCCATAAGGGGGGCAACTTTCTAACTAACAATAATACTGAATTCGAAACTTTAACATGCAAAATTTTCTGAATTAAAATGCTGAAATTTTAAAAAGATTCTGTAAAGGGAACATAAATTATGTTGCAGAAAAGGCTGTAGGGAAGTAGGGCTACAGGTGGAACAAATGGCTGTGTAGATGCAGAAAATATTGCAGCGAAGGGGCTGGGTTCAAAAACAGGGAAAAAATGCAGAAATTAGACCGCGGGTCTGTGGCGAATCCGAGCAGTTGGACCGCGGGTTTGAGGGAAACAGGCACGGATAGGTTGCGGCTTTTTGGCCAACAGAGGCAGTCGGACTGCGGGAAATAGGGAAAAAGACGCAGTCGGGTCGCGTGAAAAGGGGGAGACAGACGCAGTCGGGTTGTAGCAAAGGGGCTGAAAGCCGCAGTCAGGACGCGGGAAAATGGCCGACAGGTGCAGTTAGATCGCAGCAAACAGGCTGATTAGCCGCGGTCGGATCACAGGTAACATACTTGAATCCGCCGGCAGGGTGTCGGAAACAGTCTGAGAGCCGCGGTTGGGTCGCAGGTAAAGGCCTGAAAGACGCGGTCGGGAAGCGATTGCAGAGGGAAAAGATGCGGTTTACGGCAGCCGAAAGGGACAGCCGAAAGGAAAAAACGGGAAATTATTGCAGAAAACTAATTTTTTTTTAAAACTGAAACCAGAAATTCAAACCTAGGGGAGTCGCCAAAACTGTAGCTAGGGTTTTACCCCTAGCTTGTGCAAATGAGCACCTACTAAGGAGAAGGGACTCCTTAGTAGCAGTTCAGTAAATGTAAATTAAAATGCTAAAACAAAAATATAAATTACTCTAAACATGTGCATGGAAACAGAAAAGACAAGATATAAAGAATGGTTTTTGTATTAATTTTACCTCCAATGTGAAGGTTGGTGAAGCTCTTGCAATTCTCCAAGAGGGTTGCTCCAAGCTCCAATTTGCTCCTTCTCTTTCTCCAATGGTGGAAATGGGCCAAAAGGGGGCTCTCAAGGTGAAAGTAGCTCAAGGGTGAGATAGGGTTTCAAGAGAGATTTTGGCAGAGTAAGGGTGCTTATGACTGTGGATATGGAAGAAGGGGTCTCCATCACCTATTTATAGTTTTTTGGTGGTGGAGTGCTGGCCCATGGTTTTGGGAACCATATGGTTTAGGGAAGCTGTATAGGGTTTTTTCCTCCTTTTTCCTCATTATTTTATATTTTTTATTCCCTCTTTAGAGGGTTTTTGCTATTTTAGAGGAATTTTGGATATTTTTTGGAGGAAAAGGGGTTTTTTTAGCCTTTTTGAGGCTTTTTTGATGGTTTTGTGGCCTTTTGGAGGCATTTTAGGCCTTTTGGAGGCTTTTTAGTGGGATTTTCAGGGTTTTTTAAGGGAAATATGGTAGGAAAATGGAAAAATGAATCATGTAATGGGGTAGATGAGGTAGTGAACACTTTTTGGGTGTTAACACCAAAACAAGTGCTTGGCAATCCTCTACCATGTCATCACATTCATCAAGCACATGAAAACCAATATTTTTCACATGATCCATCATGTCATGAGAATACTCCATAGAACAATGTGTACAATCAAAAGAATAGGAGTGCAAATATGAACCTTGAAGCATTACATTAAGTTGCTTAATATGGATCTTGGATTCTTCCAAAGAATCCTAGGTGGAAATTATGTTTTGTTTAACTTGTCATTATCTTAATTAATATTCAAGTAGTCCACATGTAATACATTAACAATCTCAAATAAATCATTCCTTTTATAAAGAAAATACAAAAAGTTACCATTGATGATTCTCATCACTCTCTAAATCTTATCCATGTCTTCAAGGAAGGATGGATCCTCCAATGAAGAGATTCTCCGACAAGAATTTGACACCAATGCATGAGCGTCATGGAGAATGTGTATGGCCTCTTGAATCTTTTTGTTGTTCATCTTGTGTGGCCCTTCAATGCAAGTAGGCTCATGAGATACAACCTCTTCCTCGATCATGTGATCAACCTCATGAAGTACAAGTGGTGAGGATGAGATTGGTCTTACTTCTTCTTCCACTGTTACAAGGTCTTCAAGAACATGAGAATGTAAGCTTGCAGTAGGATCTCCAATGTAGATATCCATGTCACCAACATAGAAAGAATGAAATATATCAGTAGATGTCTCACATGAACTTGAGAAATCTTCAATAAATTTATCTTTGATCCATGTCTAGATGATCCTTAGCAGACCCTCACCCAAACCCTAGCACTAAGCCATCTTCTCCATCCTCACCATCACCATCACCATCACCATCACCATCACCATCACCATCAACGTCTTCATCATCACCACCATCTCCATCATCATCATTGACTCTAACTCTAACCCTAATTCAATTTCCTTCTATGACCCTAGCCCTAACCCTCACCCAAACCCTAGCACTAAGCCACCTTCTCCATCCTCACCATCACCATCACCATCACCATCAACGTCTTCATCATCACCACCATCTCCATCATCATCATTGACTCTACCTCTAACCCTAACTCTAACTCCAACTCTAAATCTAACTCCAGGTTCCTCATCAAAGCCTCCATAATCATCATCTTCATGACCATCGCCATCGCCATCGCCATCACCATCACCGTCAACCTCTTCATCATCATCACCATCATCATCATCATACGTGCCCAGTGGATGATTTTCCAGAGTTGACCCCCGTGTGCAAAAATTGCACACTCCCTCACTAAGCAAAACCCTAGTTTCCAAGATGGATGTACAAGATGAGGGCGGGGGCCACCGGGATGGAGGGGAGGGGCACCCCTAGAACTATCCCAGCGTGCTGAATCCAATGGAGTCGATGGTTCGTCGATCCGAGCCATGGTATTCATTCTATGGCTCGTCCTGTCTCGCTGCCAGAAGGCCTTCAGGGACACCTGCTGGGGGCGTAGAACTCCAACCGTGCAACAAAAATGGGTTCCAGGGAGTCTTGTAGGTGTGTCTAGGCATGTTCCAGCTAGGAACGCTAGCCCTAAGTGCCTGGTGGAATATTTTCCAGAGTTGACTCCCGTGTGCAAAAATTGCACACTCCCTCATTGAGCAAAACCCTAGTTTCCAAGATGGATGTACAAGATGAGGGTGGGGCCACCGGGATGGAGGGCAGGGGCACCCCTAGTACTATACCGACGTTCATAATCCAACGGAGTCGATGGTTCGTCGATCCGAGCCACGGTCTTCATTCTATGGCTCGTCCTGTCTCGCATCCAGAAGGCCTTTAGGGACACCTACTGGATACCTGCCGGGGGCGTAGAACTCCAACCGTGCAACAAAACTGGGTTCCGGGGAGTCATGCAGGTGTGTCTAGGTAGGTTTCAGCTAGGAATGTTAGCCACAAGTGCCTGGTGGGTGATTTTCCAGAGTTGACCCCCGTGGGAAAAAATTGCACACTCCCTCACTGAGCAAAACCCTAGTTTCCAAGATTGACGTACAAGATGAGGGTGGGGCCACCAGGATGGAGGGAAGGGGCACCCCTAGCACTATCCCAGCATGTTGAATCCAACGGAGTCAATGGTTCATCGATCCGAGCTACCGGTCTTCATTCTATGGCTCGTCCTATCTCATTGCCAGAAGGCCTTCAGGGACACCTGTTGGATACCTGCCGGGGGCGTAGAACTCCAACCGTGCAACAAAATTGGGTTCTGGGGAGTCTTGCAGGTGTGTCTAGGAAGGTTCCAGTCGGGAATGCTAGCCCTAAGTGCCTGGTGGAAGATTTTTCAGAGTTGACCCCCGTGTGCAAAAATTGCACACTCCCTCACTGAGCAAAACCCTAGTTTCCAAGATGGATGTACAAGATGAGGGCGGGGCCACCGGGCCGAAGGGGAGGGGCACCCCTAGCACTATCCCGGTGTGTAGAATCCAATGGAGTCGACGGTTTGTCGATTTGAGACACGATATTTAGTCTATGGCTCGTCCCGTATCGCATCTACAAGGCCTTCAGGGGACACCTACTCGATACCTGCCGGGGGCGTAGAACTCTAACCGTGCAACAAAATCAGGTTTCAGGGAGTCATGCAGGTGTGTCTAGGCAGGTTCCAACCGGGAATGCTAGCCACAAGTTCCCGGTGGGTGATTTTCCAGAGTTGACCCCCATGGGCAAAAATTGTACACTCCCTCATTGAGCAAAACCCTAGTTTCCAAGATGGACGTACAAGAAGAGGGCGGGGCCACTGAGCCAAAAGGGAGGGGCACCCCTAGCACTATCATGGTGTGCTTAATCCAACGGAGTTGACGGTTAGTCGATCCGAACCACGGTATTCATTCTATGGCTCGTCCCGTCTTGCATCCAAAAGGCCTTCAGGGACACTTGCTGGATACCTACTGGGGGTGTAGAACTCCAACCGTGCAACAAAACCGGGTTCCGGGGAGTCCTGCAGGTGTGTCTAGGCAGGTTCCAGCCAGGAACGCTAGCCACAAGTGCCCGGTGGAATATTTTCTAGAGTTGACCCCCGTGTGCAAAAATTGCACACTCCCTCACTGAGCAAAACCCTAGTTTCCAAGATGGACGTACAAGATGAGGGCAGGGCCACCGGGCCAGAGGGGAGGGGCACCCCTAGCACTATCCCGACGTGCTAAATCCAACGAAGTCGACGGTTCATCGATCCGAGCCACGGTCTTCATTCTATGGCTCGTCCTGTCTCGCATCCAAAAGGCCTTCAGGGACACCTGCTGGATACCTGCCGGGGGCGTAGAACTCCAACCGTGCAACAAAACTAGGTTCTGGGGAGTCCCGCAGGTGTGTCTAGGCAGGTTCTGGCCGGTAATGCTAGCCACAAGTGCCCGGTGGATTATTTTTCAGAGTTGACCCTCGTGTGAAGGCCATGCCAAATTCGCTAAAGGGGGCCATTTCTCGACCGAAGGCCCCCGGGCGTGCGTGGCCACCGTGGACAGGTCTGCAATGGCCAAGTGGACCTGTGGGAGGTGACGTAATCCAAGTCCTCTCGCTGGTTTAGGTTCCGTGGCCCCGGGGTCAAATCCTCCAAGTGTCCCTGAACGACCCTGGGGTGCCTGACTAGAATGCCCGTAGCGCCCAAACCGTGGCTCGGTTCGCGAATCCGTCAACTCCAGTGGGTCTGGGACAACGGGTTTCAGCTAGGGGACCCCTCACAATATTCCCCAAAGACTTGGAAGTGGTGCCAACGAGCCATCTCTGGAGCTAGGGTTTTGCTCAATGATGGCCATTCCAAATTTGCTCAAGGGGGACATTTCTCGTCCGAATGCCCCCAGGCATGCGTGGCCACTATGGACAGGTCCACAATGGCCATGTGGACCCATGGGAGGTGACGGAATCCAAGTCCTCTCGTCGAGTTGGGTTCCGTGGCCCCGGGGGAAAATCCTCCAAGTGTCCCTGAACGGCCCCGAGGTGCCCGACTAGAATGCCCGTGGCACCGGAACCCTAGCTTGTTTCGTCAATCTATCAACTCTAGTGGGTCCGGGACTCTGGGTTTTATCTAGGGGACCGCCCACAACGTTCCCCGAAGACCCGGAAGTGGTGCCAACGAGCCATCTCTGGAGCTAGGGTTTTGCTCCGTGATGGCCATTCCAAATTTGCTCAAGGGGGTCATTTCTCGTCTCGATGCCCTCGGGCGTGCGTGGCCACTGTGGACAGGTCCACAATGGCCATGTGGACCTGTGGGAGTCGACGGAATCCAAGTCCTCTAGCCGGGTTGGGTTCCGTGGCCCCAGGGCAAATCCTCCAGGTGTCCCTGAACGACCCTGGGGTGCCCGACTAGAATGCCCGTGGCACTGGAATCGTCGCTCGGTTCATGAATCCGTTGACTCCGGAGGGTCTGGGATGTCGGGTTTCAGCTAGGGGACCCCCCCACAGCGTCCCTCGAAGCCCCGTAAGCGGTGCCAATGGGCCATCCCTGGAGCTAGGGTTTTGCTTAGTGAGGGCCATTCCATATTCGCTCCGGAGATGGCTCATTGGCACCGCTTTTGGGTGTTCGGGGGAACGCTGTAGGGGGTCCCCTAGCTGAAACCCGCCATCCTGGACCCACCGGAGTTGACGGATTCACGAATCGAGCCACGGTTCGGGCGCTACGGGCATTCTAGTCAGGCACCCTGGGGCCATTCAGGGACACTTGGAGGATTTGACCCAGGGCCACGGAACCCAAACCGGTGAGAGGACTTGGATTACGTCACCTCCCACAGGTCCACCTAGCCATTGAGGACCTGTCCACGGTGGCCACGCACGCCTGGGGGCCTCCGGTCGAGAAATGGCCCCCTTTAGCGAATTTGGCATGGCCTTCACATGGGGGTCAACTTTGGAAAATCATCCATCGGGAACTTGTGGCTAGCGTTCCCGGCTGAAACCTGCCTAGACACACCTGCAAGACTTCCCGGAACCTAGTTTTGTTGCACGGTTGGAGTTCTACGCCCGCGGCAGGTATCCAGCAGGTGTCCCTGAAGGCCTTTTGGATGCGAGACGGGACGAGCCATAGAATGAAGACCATGGCTCGGATCGACAAACCGTTGACTCCGTTGGATTCAGCATGCCGGGATAGTGCTAGCGGTGCCCCTCCCCTTCGACCCGGTGGCCCCGCCCTCATCTTGTACGTCCATCTTGGAAACTAGGGTTTTGCTCAGTGAGGGAGTGTGCAATTTTTCCACATGGGGGTCAACTCTGGAAAATCATCCACCGGGCACTTGTGGCTAGTGTTCCCAGCCAGAACCTACCTAGACACACCTGCAGGACTCCTCGGAACCCAATTTTGTTGCACGGTTGGATTTCTACGCCCCTGGCAGGTATCCAGTAGGTGTCCCTGAAGGCCTTTTGGATGCGAGACGGGACGAGCCATAGAATGAAGACCGTGGATCAGATCGATGAACCGTCGACTCTGTTGGATTCAGCATGCTAGGATAGTGCTAGGGGTGCCCCTCTCCTTCATCCCGGTGGCCCCGCCCTCATCTTGTACATCCATCTTGGAAACTAGGGCTTTGCTTAGGGAGGGAGTGTGCAATTTTTTCCCACGGGGGTCAAATCTGGAAAATCACCTACCAGGCACTTGTGGCTAGCATTCCTAGCTGGAACCTACCTAGACACACCTGTATGACTCCCCGGAACCCAATTTTGTGGCATGGTTGGAGTTCTACGCCCCCGGCAGGTATCCAACGGGTGTCCTTGAAGGCCTTCTGGATGCGAGACGAGACGAGCCATAGAATGAAGACCGTGGCTCAGATTGATGAACCATCGAATCCATTGGATTCTGCACGCCGGGATAGTGCTAGGGGTGACCCTCCCCTCTGGCCCGGTGGCCCTGCCCTCATCTTGTACGTCCATCTTGGAAACTAGGGTTTTGCTCAGTGAGGGAGTGTGCAATTTTTGCACATGGGGGTCAACTCTGGAAAATATTCCATCGGGCACTTAGGGCTAGCATTCCCGACCGGAGCCTACCCAGAAACACCTGCAGGACTCCCCGAAACCCGGTTTTGTTGCACGGTTGGAGTTATACGCCCCCGACAGGTATCCAGTAGGTGTCCCTAAAGGCCTTTTGGATGCGAGACGAGACGAACCATATAATGAAGACCATGGCTCAGATCGACGAACCGTCGACTCCGTTGGATTCAGTACACCGGGATAGTGTTAGGGGTGTGCCTCCCCTTTGGCCCAGTGGCCCCGCCCTCATCTTGTACGTCCATCTTGGAAACTAGGGTTTTGCTTAGTGAGGGAGTGTGCAATTTTTTCCCACGGGGGTCAACTTTGGAAAATCACCCACCAGGAACTTGTGGCTAGCATTCCCAACCCAAACTTGCCTAGACACACCTGCATGACTCCCCGGAACCCGGTTTTGTTGCATGGTTGGAGTTCTATGCCCCCGGCAGGTATCCAACAGGTGTCCCTAAAGGCCTTTTGGATGTGAGACGGGATGAGCCATAGAATGAAGACCGTGGCTCGGATCGACGAACCGTCGACTCCATTGGATTCTGCACATCGGGATAGTGCTAGGGGTGCCCCTCTCCTCTGGCCCAGTAGCCCTGCCCTCATCTTGTACGTCCATATTGGAAACTAGGGTTTTGCTCAGTGAGGGAGTGTGCAATTTTTGCACACGGGGGTCAACTCTTGAAAATCTTCCACCGGGCACGTATGATGATGATGATGAAGAGGTTGATGGTGATGGTGATGGCAATGGCGATGGTCATGAAGATTATGATGATGGAGGCTTTGAGGAGGAACCTAGAGTTAGAGTTAGAGTAGGAGTTAGAGTTAGGGTTAGAGGTAGAGTCAATGATGATGATGGAGATGGTGGTGATGATGAAGACGTTGATGGTGATGGTGATGGTGATGGTGAGGATGGAGAAGATGGCTTAGTGCTATGGTTTGGGTGAGGGTTAGGGATAGGGTTATAGAAGGAAATTGAATTAGGGTTAGAGTTAGAGTAAATGATGATGATGGAGATGGTGGTGATGATGAAGATGTTGATGGTGACGGTGATGGTGATGGTGAGGATGGAGAAGATGGATTAGTGCTAGGGTTTGGGTGAGGGTTAGGGCTAAGGTTATAGAAGGAAATTGAGTTAGGGTTAGAGGTAGAGTCAATGATGATGATGGAGATGGTGGTGATGATGAAGACGTTGATGGTGACGGTGATGGTGATGGCGAGGATGGAGAAGATGGCTTAGTGCTAGGGTTTGGGTGAGGGTTAGGGCTAGGGTTATAGAAGGAAATTGAATTAGGGTTAGAGTTAGAGTCAATGATGATGATGGAGATGGTGGTGATGATGAAGACGTTGATGGTGACGGTGATGGTGATGGTGAGGATGGAGAAGATGGATTAGTGCTAGGGTTTGGGTGAGGGTTAGGGTTATAGAAGGAAATTGAATTAGGGTTAGAGTTAGAGTTAATGATGATGATGGAGATGGTGACGGTGATGGTGATGGTGATGATGAAGGAGATGGTTTAGTGCTAGGGTTTGGGTGAGGGTTAGTGCTAGGGTTTGGGTGAGGGTTGATAATGAAATGTTTTCAAATATATTTGGTGTATGCTAATGGATGAGGATACAAGTGCAAATATGAAGAATTTTGCATATGTATACTATGACCTATTACTTCATGGTTATTATGAGTGATTGACCTACTAGATTAGGTAAGGTGTTATATGATGGGTTCTCATATGGTTGAAGTTTGTGCACATAAGTTAAGTGGATGTATACATGAGCTATCACAGGGTGGATGTGGTTGTTATGAGCCTAACTAAGTGGATGTTGATATAATTGAGATATTCTCTCAGCTAAGTATGTGTTAGGTGAGTATTTTTATGATTAATTTTTATAATATCTTTGTGTTTAGGTTGAGTGTTAAGTTATTAAGATATTTTCTCTCAACTTCTCTTTTTGTTAAGGAAGTAGTTACATGTCCTTAATGTACATATACATGTAATAAATGTGCAATTGCATTGAATTTTGTTGAAGAACATCTCCCTATATTTTCTAATAAACCTGACAAGAGAACCGGAAGCAACAAAATATTGGGAAGTTTCATTTGTAGGATAAGAGGATTAACATATAATAAAATATATTTTTCATTGATAATTATGTTACATAGTGTGTTTCTATGTTCTATGGTTTTTCTATGATGTCATTGGTTCTATGTTTTTTGGAGGTTATTTGTTGCAAAATAGTAGTCATTGTCTATTGGTTTGATGCAATCAAAGCTCTCAATATCATCGATACCACTCTGTCCCTGAAGAAGATTTCCCTATAAAGTACCTGGATCATGACCAAAGGAAGTGACTACTCCCAATATAGTGACAACTACCCTCCTCTGATTAGTAGCACTTAGTTTTTTTCTTGAGTAGCCTTCATAGGTTGCAGAGCAATGGCCATTGCTTTGCCTAGAGTTTAATTAGAGTGTGTAAGGTAACAAGTGTTCTCCCAGCCGGATTTTTTGGCATTTGATTAGCAACATATAGGCTATATAAGACTGGAAATGACTCAATGTGACTTGGGCCCTTAATAGATTGGGTAACAAAACCTTCTAATAGTGATCCTATCCCACTTGGAGTCCAAATACCCCCTATTGAGGGTACGTGTGGTGGGTCATGGATTCTAGGGATAGATTAGGTTAATAGGGCTACATTAGGTTTCTAGGATTCTAGATTAGTTTCTGAGGGTTAGATTAGTGTTTCTAGGGTTAGTTTAGCTTTCTAGGATTTCTAGGGCTAGATTATGTTTCTAAGATTCTAGATTAATTTCTGACGGTTAGATTAGTGTTTCTAGGGTTAGTTTAGCTTTCTAGGATTTCTAGGGCTAGATTATGTTTCTAGGATTCTAGATTAGTTTCTAAGGGTTAGATTAGTGTTTCTAGGGTTAGTTTAGCTTTCTAGCATTTCTAGGGCTAGATTATGTTTGTAGGGTTATATTAGTGCTTCTAGGGTTAATCATACATGAATAAACAATCACATGGCTATAAATCATAACTTAATCATAACTCAGACATCAAATAAACGATATAAGATAACGATATCAAATAAACCATCTAACATGAATAACATTAACCGTGCATGAATAAACAATCACATGGCTATACTATGCACCTCAGTCAATTAGGCTTTCTGGATCCTCTCGGTTTTTTATTGTCTCGAACAACCTCTCATGCTCTGCATGAGGTAGTAAGTAGCGTACCTTGTTTGATGACTTCGTTGACATTGTCTGTAGTTGGATGTTTGTACCCATGATCAAGTGCGTAAAGTGATACACCCATGACCCTGGTCTATAATCTGTGTATGTGTAGCCATTGCTCTTTGGTCCCTTTCCATCCACTGTAATATATTCCCCCTGAACAACCATCGATCCAGTCGGAAAGGTAATGCCTTCACTATCCGTTAATGATGCGAGGAGGGTTTGCTTCCCCTGGATGCATCGTGCCAACCAATAATTTGTCCCGATTGCACTGTCTGTCGAGGCGACAACTGTGTAGATGTGTCCTGCAAAAATTCATTTTAAGGTCATATTCCAACAAGCAGTGGTTTGATAACTTGGATAATTACAAAAACAAGAAGGGAACCGGGATATACATGTAGAAATGCTTACCTGGTTGTACAAGATCAGATATATGATCATATTCCTTCGAAATAGAGGATTGGCCTTCCTCTAACTGGATTGTTTCAACAACTGCACATGGGTCCAATGCAAGTGATACATGATCCCATTCATCAACCCAATCCATTGATTCACACTCATCCCACTCACAATTGCTGCAAGACCCACAAAAGAAAGCAAGTTTTCGCGTCCATATTTCAAATAAAGGATTGTTTGAGCTTTGAATTGAATGAAATCCACGAGTGCCTTGCATAGTACTACAACTATAAGAACGCGATCGATCTATATCAACTACATTCCAGAAATTTCTGACAATGTGTCCTCTACCTATTGGTATGTGTTGCTCCGTGGTTTGATTTGACTTTTTTTCTTTGCACCATCGAACTGTGGATTCGGCATTCCGAATATGAGGGCCTCCCATGCACCTCATCTCCTCCCTTTGTAGGGCAGTTTTGAGACATGCTCCAGCCCCGTCGTGCTCTCCCTTTCCATGCCCGGTCTCAAAATAGTTCCATACATGCAGCACATCATAAGTCTTGTGCAACATACTCAACCACTGGAAAACATGTGCATTTTTGAACTGGCCTGCACAACCATCTGATCATATCCAATGCTGATCCATATGTATCCCTCTCTCCTTCAGTTGATCATAGAAATTTTTGAAGCAATGTTGCACATAATGCAGGTCGTGGCACCTATCGTCACTGATGTAGAAGTTGGTCTCTTTCAATATCATCCTCATGTCGTTGCTGCTCTTTGGCGCATGCCTGTACGTGATATGGACCATTATGCTAACTTGGTATGAATGGTAGTATTGACTTTGAATCTCATTCTGTGGCTGTAGGGTATAGTTTTCCGCAAAGTCCACAATCGACAATATTGTGCCCTTGGTAAAGGTGTCCCTGCACTGTCTGTACTGTTCATCCTACCATCGTGCTACATGGACGTGCTGTACATAATGCTCGGTCTTTTGGTAGAATTCCTTCGTGAAATCAAAAATTTGTACCTGGTGCCACAAAACCAAGGGCATTAATACAACGTGACATTTTCAATATGAATATATGTGTACAAATTCAACATGTACAGTATGAAAGCATGCAAACTTAGATTACCTGTGACTTCACCAATGCAATTTTTTTGCTTTCCTTCGAACTATCTACTTGATATGTTATGTACTGGAAGTTTTGCATTTCTACTGACATCCTCCCAAATTTGTGCTCCGCGGTTGCGTGGATGCAGCGGCTCAATAATGCAAATCCACTGCAACTAGAACACGTCCCATATAAACATGATCTTTTATAATATTTTTGTCCTTCAGGCCTTCAACACATTATGCTATGTATAAATTCTCTGGATGCATTCGGTGGTTGTAACGAAGGGAAATCCTGCACAATGTTAGTATGAAAACCACAAAATATATGTCTATATGTATCATAATAGTACTCAAATTCTACATGGTATCTACAACAACATGTACTGCGATCAATGCAAATTCTAACATACCAGGGTTTGCATTTTTCGAAGGACCTTTGTCCCAAGTTCAATTGTGTGTGCTCATTCTTGAACCTCTCATAGAGTTCTGTTTCTGTGGTGTCAAGGAAGTGATTGACATGGGGTTCACCTCCCCTAACACATTTTCTCAACTTTAAAACATCTCTCTGATTCGATGACGGTCTAGTGTTATCATGCCAAAAATTTTGCACTAGTTCTTTAACAGCATCAATGAGCTTCATGTATGAACGAGGTAACCTACCAACAAAGGCCCAACAATCTTTTTGGCCTGGGGTCTCAAGTTTTTCTCTAATGGCTGAATACTTTTGAAGAGTCTTTCTATCTGCTTTAAAGATTTTACATGTGTGTGATAGTAGGCGACGTTGCCTTGTGGATTTGTCTACAATCGATTCCGACAGTACACGACGGGCCGCATTAAAATATTTTGTGCGAGAAGTTTTTCCAATCAAATTAAATGCAGATTGTAGATTTCTAACAACATGATTGTTGGCCTCTGAACTTCTAACTACCTTTATGCACAAAATTCTCCTAACATGAGCTAGACAATGTGATTTTAACAAAGCAAGAAACAATTGACATTTTGTTGCATCGGTTTTGGATTCAAAAAAATCTTTGATTATCTTGTTACAATGGAAATCAATAGTGCGTTTGGACATCTTACCTTCAAGTCCTGAAAATGAACTTTCATCCACATGAATACGTCTAGGAGTTCTTCGTCGTTCGGTTGATAGTTGAGGAAAGGCAGTCAGCAAGGAAGTACGAGTCTCGCCAACGGTTTGTTGTGGCCCTTCGTTCAGTAATTGGTCTTGCAATGGAGTTTGTTTGCCAGGTGGGTGCTCTTCTTGGGGTGGTTGCTAGTTAAGAACTTGTTCAACATCCATCCCTTCATACTCGACATCAAGCAATATTTGATTGACTTCAACCACTTCGTCATTGCTTGTTGATGGATCTAAGGCACTAACATTTTGATTTTTACGGTTTTGCATGTACAACCTGGCCTTTTCTCTTATCTCATGGGCCTTTTCAAGGGGCAGCGGCCTCCTTCTAGACTTTCTTTGATTATTACGTTTGTTGCCCATATTCAATGCACTTTTGGAAAAACAAAAATATGACCCCTGCAAGAATGAACAACAAACAAGATATTAAAATTCGATGTGCATGATTATTAAAGCTCGATGTAGCAATTGATTATGTACAACAACATCTAGTGATAATGTTTTCATATAATCTTAAAAGCTGTTGGGAATGCCCTACATATAAAGTTACAACATCACATCTAGGAACTCAGTAGGATGGTATTGGATGATGGTATGGGATGTTAGTAGTCTAGCAAATTCCCTACAAGGGAGAAGCTCATATTGACTTCATTTTCATAGTATGGATGAGGGAAAATAGCCCCAAAAGACTAAGGGTTTTCAATTGTTTAGGTGTTTGTGTGAGTTGTTGTAGTGAAACCATGAGGAATTCAACAAATGTTTGTCTACTAGATGGAGGAGTGTGATTATGAAATGTTATTGGTGGTGATGCATGTAATTTTTTTTTTATTATCTTCATGAAAGGTTGAAAGCATTGCTTGGTGCATGTTGTAGTTTTTTTTTGGTAGGATGTTGTTATTGTCTATGTTGAAGATTAAGAAGACTAAAATAGATCTATCATACAATTCATGAGGAAAAACCAAAATAGATGCCATTCAAACAAGTGAATGAAGACTAAATTACATTTAACAAGATCAAATTTTCACCATACCTCAAGGATTATGATTGCTCTTTGCTTCAAATGTCAAATGCTCTTTTGATGTGTCCATTATATGTAAGAAGACTTCATGTGTATCCAAGTAGCATGAGAATTCAATCCAAGGTGCCCAATAGAGTCCAACTATTGTGTATTCACGCAATTGATCCAAATAGAGCCCAATAGGTGTGTATTCAATACAAAGAGCCAAATAGAGCCCCAAATATTGTGTATTTGATCCAAATCAGGTGTATGAATTCAATATACCATGAAAATGCTTGTTGGACTATGCGTGAAACCAGCAAATAGAACGTGATGAATGAGGAAAAAAATGCGGGAGAAAGAACGTGGGTGATTTTCTAAATTTTATGTTCAACAGGGACGCGCGTGCGCGCATCTGGCGCGTGCGCGTCCTTGCTGAATGTTGCAATGGTTGGTGGGTAACATTCATTGTATTTATTGCCCAACAGATATAAAGGTGTTGGGTTATGCATAGATCCCCTCCCCATAAAGAGCCCCTCCCCCATAAAGGCCTTTAGGACCTCTTCTAACCCATAATCCCTAAGTGCATTTAAGTGCTTCTAGGTGTTTGGGGGTTTAAGGGTATATTTACAAATTTGTGTATTTTGATTTCAAAACATTAATTTAATTTTCAGCTAGAAACATATGTATTACATCAAGAATAATTAAATACATAGTAGATATATATTAATGTTGTATAAAGACTACTCGGATGTGCGATTATTGTGAGATCGCAGTATGTCAGATTTGTTCATAATTACCATCAGATTTTATTCTCTTAGGGCGATGCAGATGTGACAAAATGCACTTTGATGGTTAGTTTTATTTGCTGGGAAATATTTGCCTGGTTAATTTATGGGGAAGGATAACAGTCTTGATACTCCCACCCCTATGGAAGGCTGGCAAAGCATAGCACATAAGGTATAAGCTTGGCTTCATGTAATATGCAGAGCACTCTTCTTTACATTGCTGTATTAATCAAAATCTAAGGCACCTGTTATTTTTTGTCTCAGTGTAGGATGAAGATGATGAGATGTAAAGGATCTAATCAAGTAGTCATGGAGGGCCTCCTCATCGTGGAATATTTTACGAATAGTGTTTATCTGCTGTAAGTGGAATCACAATTGCAATAAAATAAGGTTTTTCGTCATGATGATCTGATGATGATGATGATGAAGATCATGATGAAGATGATGATGATGATGATGATGACGATGATGTTGATGATGAAGATGATGACGAATATGCAGCACATCATCATCAACAACAACATGATCATCATCATCACCATCATCATCATCATCATCATCATCTTCATCATCAACATCATTGTGAGGACAGGGATGATGATGATGGTGGTGGTGGATGATGATGAATATGAGTATGATGATGATGATGATGATGATTATGGTGATGATGACGATGGTGATGATGACGATGGTGATGAAGATCATGATGATGGTGAAGATGGTGATGATGATGATGACGACGATGAAGATGGTGATAATGATGATGATGATGACTAATGGAGATGATGATGATGATGATGATGTTGATGATGAATATGATGACGAATATGTAGCACATCATTATCATCTTCATCATCATCCACAACATGATCCATAGCATGATCATCATCATCATCATCGTCGTCATCATCATCATTGTGAGGAAGAGCATGCGGATGATGATGATGATGAAGATGATGATGACGACGATGATGACTAATGGAGATGATGATGATGGTGATGATGTTGATGATGAAGACGATGACGAATATGCAGCACATCATCCTCCTCCTCCTCATAATCTTCAACATCACCAACAACATGATCATCATCATCACCATCATCATCGTCATCATCTTCCTCATCATCATCATTGTGAGGACGAGGATGGTGATGATGATGGTGGTGGATGATGATGAATATGAGTACGATGATGAAGATGATGATGAATATGATCATCATGATAAAAATCATCATATTCATCATCATCATCTTCATTAGTCATCATCATCGCCATCTTCATCATCCTCACCATCACCATCATCATCATATGATCATGGTCACTATGATCATTGTCTTCATCATCATAATCGGCATCTTCATCATCCTCATCATACTCGTCATAGCCATCTTCATCATCATCATCATCATCATGAAGATGATGATGAGGATGAGGATGATGTGCTGCATATTCATCATCATCTTCATCATCAACATCATCATCATCTCCAATAGTCATCATCATCATCATCATCACCATCTTCATCGTCATCATCATCATCACCATCTTCATCATCGTCATCATCATCATCATCATCATCATCATCGTCATGATGATGATGATGATGATGATGATGACGATGATGAATAATGGAGATGATGATGACTATGATGTTGATGATGAAGATGATGGAAAATATGCAACACATTGCCATCATCATCATCGCCATCTTCATCATCCTCCCCATCACCATCATCATCATATGATCATGGTCACGATGATCAGTGTCTTTGTCATCATAATCGGCATCTTCATCATCCTCATCATACTCGTCATAGCCATCTTCATCATCATCATCATCATCAGGAAGATGATGATGAGGATGAGGATGATGTGCAACATATTTGTCATCATCTTCATCATCAACATCATCATCATCATCTCCAGTAGTCATCATCATCATCATCACCATCTTCATCGTCATCATCATCATCACCATCTTCATCGTCGTCATCATCATCATCATCATCATCATCATCATCATCATCATCATCATCATCATCTTCATCATGATGATGATGATGATGAAGATCATGATGATCGTGATGATGATGATGATAATGATGATGTTGATGATGATGATGATGATGACGACTAATGTAGATGATGATGACTATGATGTTGATGATGAAGATGATAGCGAATATGCAACACATCGCCATCATCATCATCTTCATTAGTCATCATCATCGCCATCTTCATAATCCTCCCCATCACCATCATCATCATATGATCATGGTCACGATGATTAGTGTCTTCGTCATCATAATCGGCATCTTCATCATCCTCATCATACTCGTCATAGCCATCTTCATCATCATCATAATCATCAGGAAGATGATGATGAGGATGAGGATGATGTGCAACATATTTGTCATCATATTCATCATCAACATCATCATCATCATCTCCAGTAGTCATCATCATCATCATCACCATCTTCATCGTCATCATCATCATCACCATCTTCATCGTTGTCATCATAATCATCATCATCATCATCATCTTCGTCATGATGATGATGAAGATCATGACGATGATGAAGATGATGATGATGATGATGACGATGATGACGATGATGACTAATGGAGATGATGGTGATGATGATGATGATGATTATGATGTTGATGATGAAGATGATGGTGAATATGAAACACATCATCATCATCCACAACATGATCCATAGCATGATCATCATCATCGTCGTCATCATCATCGTCATCATCATAATTGTGAGGATGAGCATGAGGATGATGATGATGACGATGATGATAATGATGAAGATGACGAAGATGTTGTTGGAGATGATGAGGAATATGCAACACATCATCATCGTCTTTGTCGTGATGATATGATAATGATGATGATGATGATGATGATGATGATGGTGGATGATGATGAATATGAGTACGATGATGATGATGACTAATTTGGAGATGATGATGATGACGGTGATGATGATGATGATGAGGAATATGCAACACATCATCAACATCTTCATCATCATCATCAACATGATCATCATCATCATCAACTTCCTCATCATCATCATCATCATAATTGTGAGGATGCGGATGATGATGAGGATGATGAAGATGATGATCATATGATGATGATGATGATGATGATAGTCATCATAACAGTCATCTTCATCATCCTCATCATACTCGTCATCACCATCATCCTTATCATGATGATGATGATGATGATGATGATGACGACGACGATGATGATGAAGATGGTGATGATGATGATGACTAATGGAGATAATGATGATGATGATGATGAAGAAGAAGATGAAAAATATGCATCACATCATTCTCATCTTCATCATCATCAACAACATGATCATCATCATCACCATGATCATCATCATCATCTTCATCATCATCATCATTGTGAGGACGAGGATGACGATGATGATGATGATGATGGTGGTGGATGATGATGAATATGAGTACGATGATGAAGATGATAATGATGATGATGAATATGATCATCATCATCAAAATCATCATATTCGTCATCATCATCATCACCATCTTCATCATCCTCACCACCATCATCATCATCATATGATCATGGTCACGATGATCATTGTCTTCGTCATCATAATCGTCATCTTCATCATCCTCATCATACTCGTCATCGCCATCTTCTTCGTCATCATCATCATCATCTTCGTATCATCATCATTTGATGATGATGATGATGATGAGGACGAAGATGTTGTTGATGATGATGATGAGGAAGAGGGTGATGATGAAGATGATGATGATGATGATGATGTTGATGATCATCGTACTCATCATCAACATCGTCATCATCATCTTCATCATCATCGCCATCAATGTTGTTGATGAGAATGATGATGATGATGATGAGAATGATGATGATGATGACGTTGACGATGAAGATGATGACCTAGATGTTGATGAAGATGAGGAAGAAGGACGATGATGATGATGGTGTTGATGATGACAATGATGATGATGACGAAGATGATGATGATGATGGTGATGAGGATGATGAAGAAGATGATGATGGAGATGATGTTGATGTTGATGAGGATGGTGATGAAGATGATGATGATGATGAAGATGACGATGGTGGAGATGTTGATGAGGAAGGGGGAGATGACAATGATGATGAATACGTTGATGATGATGGTGATGGTGATGATGATGATGATGATCATCATATTCATCATGATCATGATCATCTTCATCACCATCATGATCATCATCCTTGTCACCATCATCCTCATCACCATCATCATTATCATCATCATCATCATCACCATCATCCTCATCATCATCTTCATCACCATTTCCATCATCATCATCACCATCACCATCATCTCATCACCATCACCATCATCCGCATCGTCATATTCATCACCATTGTCATCATCATCATCATCACCATTGTCATTATCCTTATCATCACCATCACCATCATCTCATCATCATCGGCATCATCAACATCATCATCAACATCATTGTCATCTCCCCCTTCCTCATCAACATCTCCATCATCATCATCTTCTTCAGCATTGTCATCTTCTTCATCATCACATCTTCATCAACTTCATGTATCCCCTTCACAAAGGAAATTAAATAAACCATACAAAGGCATACAATAGCGCGTACGCACAAGGACGCGTGCACGTGTTTGAATTCAAATTGTTTTTGGTGCCCTTGCAGGCTTGGAATTAGCTTCGGATTGTACCTTTAGGCTCGGTCTGATTTATCCCTGATTTATAGCAGAAAACATCAAACGCTGCAACTTTCTATTTTTCACAGCTAGTTCTGCATAAGCTCCACGAGTGCAATGCAAATGAAATTGTACACACTTGTCGAGCTCTGTGTGCAGATTCCAAATATATAATTTTTTAATAGATCTGTTGTTGTTCTCTATTTTTAATTCATTTTAAACTACACTCATGTCAAATTCGTAAAAAACATAGGTCGTTTATTTGGCCTATAACTTTTGATTGGCTTACGTATTTCGAAAATGGAAAAGAACCCACGTAAGAGCATGAAAATACCTACAACCTAAAAAAGAAATGCATTTTGATTATTTTTAGACCATGATATGGTGGATTAAAACTTGACAATGTCGTTTTAGGGCATCACTACTTCGGTAATTTAAAAAAAATATAAAATTGACTTTTAAAATTTTGGAAAAATAGCCCCACACAAGATTTTTCTGTTGCCTACGCCTCTACATATTTTTTTCTCGTAAATTGAAAATTTACATAGCAAACAGGCAGGTCAAAAAAAACATGTGCATTATGTTTTGGAAAAAAATAACATATCAATCTTTGAATAATGACATTTTGGGGTGGTTATACCACTTTTCCATAAATAAAAATTATATATTCCAGAAGGTCATCCGTTTTTCTACGTTTCATCTTTTTACACCTAATCGGAAAAAGTTTTGTAGGTACCTCTAATAATTGATTTTAATGATAATATTTCTGTTTTTCTAGAATGTCATTGCAACTAACATGTCATAATTGGGTATCATTACCTTGCACCAACCCATAAGAAAATAAATAAACTTATTACTCCAACATACCTACGGTAGATAATTGTAATTGATGCTTCCACCAATTAGAAAACCTAGAAATATTTTAATAAAGAAAAGCTTTTTACTTATATCTACTTAAACTTAAAATATTGTTTTCTAATTAGATTTAAGTATTATTTTTATGTTTATTGCCATGGTCCTTTTGAAATTCAATATCACGACACATGCTTTAACAACCTACCTCTGTAGAATACCATCCAAAAACTTCTGAATATATTTCTTCTTGGCATGACATTTCTGAGTAGTTAAGGCAGCAGATCGAAGTCCTTCAAAATCACTTCATTCATGAACTTGTCACAACTGTCACGGATAATAGAATTTGATGTAATTCAACACCTTCAGATCGGTCTACATCGTGGTTCTTTTCACGATCAGAACCACCTTTATAATGAACCTTGATTGATTTGGCATAGAGAAAATCACTTGGCAGGCTAGATTTGAAATTGTTTTGGTTCTTACAAAGCTTTTATACTGTAGGTTCGAGGTTAGATATCACAGGCGACTTGCTCAGGTTTGAAAACATCCAACTTTTCAGGTAACTGCTCATTGATTAAGCTGTCCATGATCTTTTTTCAAGTTCATGCCAACCATCTTAGAACCCAACAATTTCGACCTGTAATTTTCAATACCAATTCAATCAAATGCATAATTGAAATTATGTTCCATACAACATTTTTGTCAAAAGCTGATCGTAGAGTTAAGCACGAAATTTCTGAACATAATGCGATGCAAATTTTGGTAAGATCCCAAACACCAGCAACCATTTACAACATGCATTTCTTATGACTGGTAAGCACAACAACCTTTGGATACCTTTGAATTTGACCAGCTCGAACCAATAACTGCCTAAAGATGACAACTCACCTTGTCTTTATACTGTCAGTGACTAATTTTATTTCATATGGATATATGTATGTATTTTAGATGCACCATGAGCTTAATAAAACGTGCTTTCTTACTCTTGGTGTTATGGTTTAACTCTCAACACTTAGTTGCCCTCCATAATTACAATTTCATCATCGTGTTATGTATACATAACCTTTTAAAGTTTTAACTTAAACTTGACACTTGTCGTTGGATGAAAGCATAATGTATATGAAAACATGGAAGTGTAAATAATAAGCATGTCCAATCATAATTATTTAAGCTTTAAATGAAATGTCTTTCTCACCCTTTTTATTATCATACATCATGCTTTAGACTTAGAAAGTCACTTTCCACTAGAAAACACAATCACAAAACTTGCCATATACTGCATGTCAACTTAGTCAATCAATAATATGAACAAATGTGTATGCAATATCTAAATATGCTTGCAACCATCTTATGCTATTGAAAATCATCTAGTCATTAGGTGTGCATTATAAGTTTCATTAAAAATTCCATAAATAGTCTATAAGTCTCTTAACGGTGGAAACCTCAAGTTAATCTTCAATACATATTAAGCATTTTGGAGGAATTTTTGTTTTGGGAGAGTCCACTAAATATAGTTGGTCAGGAAAATTATCATCAACAAAACCTAACTACCCAAAATCCAAATACATTGTCATCAACAAAACCTAATTACCCAAAATCCAAACACATTCCGTTGTGGCCGGATCTTGATCATCTTCTATCTCTATTTGATATGTTCTTCTTCTCTTCTATATCTCCTTTCAAACTTGCAGGGGCAGGTCCAAAATTGGTCCAAAGCTCCTTTAGTCTGTGCTTCTTTCATTTTCAGCCTTTTTCCATCCTCTCCAAAAACGAAGAAGCCAACATGTCTGCTGCAAAGATGGATACTTTTCTTATCTCACAATATTTATGGTTGCTTGCTTTTGTAGGTTGTTGGCGGGCATTTCTACCCTATAGAAAGGAAACTAATGCTATCAACTTGGTTGGGGTGACAGGTAAGTGTATTGATGCTGTTACAGAGGCATTTACAAAAAGAAATAAATTGTAAATTTAGGGAACACACCTCTTAACCGAAGTCTGATCCTAGCCTTGACTCGGTCTCGTGTTCAGCTTCCAAATCTACTTTTCCTTCAACAAACCTGCAACAACAATACCCTTCTCAAAACATTTTGGGCAATATATAAAGCTTGAAATAAACAAAAGCAATGTTTAACATTCAGCATTGACCAAAATAAATCCAACTTAAGATGCTATTTCCTAACACATTCAAATTGGAACAAGAAAAACACTTCAACCTTTATTTGTCAAAAATAGAATGATGTACAAGTATACCTGATAATGAAACAGGCTCCTGCAACTAGATTCTGGGCTCTGGCTCTGCTCTGGCTTGGATGTCTTCTGCAACAACTCCTCCAATGCAAGCTTCTTCAAAGTTTTTCCATTAATCAATCTCACTAACTCCAATTTCTAACCCTTCTCCTTTAACCTTCTTGGTATTTATAGGTTCAAAGAAGCAGTTCAGGTCGAGATGTAGTTATGGAGGAAGTTGGGGGAGTTAGGAAAATGCCATCAACTAATCCTCCTCGATGAATTAATTTATTTTTTAATCATCTTTTAAGATGTACGCGACTCTTCTTCAATGGAGTAGCGTATAGGGCGCTACCCTAGTCTTTGACAACTAGCGCTCATTCAATTTTAAATGTCGAGCGCTACTTTGCTACACTGGAGTAGCGTATACTTGGATATGGGCGCTACTATTATACAGTGGAGTAGCGTATGGGCGCTAGTCTCTTTGAGTAGAGTAGCGCTCATATCTCAAAATGATATTTTTTTATGTTTTCCAGTATTTTCAGGAAATGGAATGAGTTGTCATATGATCCAAGGTCAACATGCTCCTCCATCCAAATTGTCCTTTTGTGTGATCAACAGCTCAGGGTGATCACGGATGGAGAGGTGCAAGTTTGACCTATAACAGATGCCCCCTAATGTGTGAGGTCAGAGGGAAACGATGGCCGAAATACTTTATAATCCAAAGCCAGAGGAGGAGCACAGAACCGCAGAAAACAAGTCACAAGAAACCTGCAACAAAGATCAAGGTCAGCGAGCAATTACATTTTTGACATCTTATAGATGTGTAGTGTGATACAACATGATCTCCGATACATAACAAGGAGATGTATATAAAAGCATGGCCACTTGAAATACTAGCGTGGATCCATGTCAAACTGAGAGATCATAGCCATAACAACAAACTGGATCTATGTCTCATGGAGAGCTGAATATAAGTGAGGCTCAGTCTTGCGCAAATTGGGTGATAACAAAATGAGGTAATGTCATCAAAATCCCAAGGTCTTCATCCCAAAACAACCCTAGGTACAAACCCTAACCATGTGAATAGATGAGTTGATAGTCGAACATGGAGGGCATCGTTTGATTACCGGTCATTGATGTATACCGTTAACAAACGCGAGGACTTCCACCGATAATGATGATGGGGTCCAAGGTACCAAGTACGATTCACCAAATGTGAATAGATGGACTTGGAGTCAAACATTTGGGAATCCTGTCGAAGAAGAGACATTGATGTATTCTCATCATTCAACAGCGAGGAAAATTGCCACTGGTGACTGCAATCTCCAAGGTACTAACCGAAACTCTAAACTTCAATCCCAGAATAATGATTTGGTGTCGATGGGAGGAAGTCCGTTGGAAGGGAGGCCTTAAGGCATCCCCCATCATCCAACTCGAGGAACACTCAACTGGTAAGAGCTGATATGGAATAATATGCAACAAGACTGACACTAGGAAGGCCGACACATGAGGTCAAGGTAAACTGCAGAATGGCCGACACAAGGTATATCCTTGAACAGTGAGCACGACACAAAAGTGACTCAGGCAGCTTCTGACATAATGGGGTAAATAAGTCTGAAATGTAAGAGACATTAACAGACCCTCCATATGGTTGGAAGAATAACCAACCGGGGGAGTAAATAACTCGGAGGAAAGGTTCACCCTGAGGCCAAAAAACGAAACCCAATCGACAAGATAGACTCAAGTAGGTGTTGTGTTCAAGGATAGAACTTGACTGAAAACTGCCTTTGACAATGAAGATATGATATGTTTTTCCCGTTCCTTATTCTTTTTAGATAAAAGAATACCCTTCTTGTTGTTTTTATGAGTCCAAGAAAGAATGAAAACTCAATAGGTCCAACCATGTAAAAAATTTAACGAGCCCATGGGAGGAAGACTCAGTACCTTCTTCATAATTTATAGAGTTCGAAGAAGAGATAGAAGATTACTCTATATGTACTGATCTCTGGATTTTAATATCGAGCCGAGATCTGTTCTTGCTCGCCCGTGTTTTCAATTTTAAGGAGTCTGAAAAACTTAAACAATAACTCCATATATCTGCTCGTGGATTTTAGTATCGAGCCCAAGCAGATTAATGCTCGCCGGTGTTTTCCTGTTTATAGAGTCTGAAAAACTTAAACAGTCCTCTACTTACCCTCTCGTGGATTTCACATCGAGCCCGAATAGGTGAATGCTCGCTTGGTATTTTCATATTTAGAGAGTCTGAAAACCCTAAAGAGAGATTCCAAAAGGTCCTTTTTTTCGTACAGTTAGTCTCCTCCCCCGAAAAAGTATAAAACAATGAAAGGAGAACTCTTCTAGCGCATACAGGAGTATACCTAGAGTATACCTTTTCCGTAGTTAATCCATTGAGGCCCGGAAAATGGATAATTCTATACCTGAGTGGATGGGCCTTCGGATACTTTAACGAGCTCGAAGAGGACAAGTTTGCTCGGCAATCTTGTTTAGGTTTAGATAGTCCAAACAAGAGCTTAAAATGACTTAAAGGTCAGCTTCTAGGATCGTAGCTTCAAACCCTGCCAAAACTAGGTTTTCAACAAAATATTAGTCGATGCGGCAAAAATCTTAAATGATATATGAATTTGGAATGTTTAGATAACTGACAAGGTCTATCATCAAGAAATTTGAGCTTAGGAGACGAATCCGACAACAATTAGGTGAAAATTGAGTTTGGATCAATGTTATACCGTATTGTGTGTTTCAATTAATTAATTAGGGTTTTTGAAAGTTTTGAAACTATGGAAAATTAACAAATATGGGTAAAAATCAAAATCCAATTTATATATATTTTTATTGTTTAAAAAATCAATTTTCAATTTGTTTGTAGGGCAAAAATTGGGCAACATTTTGCAAGTTTCAAATCTCTACTGTGATCAAACTGAGCATCCAATCGTCGCATTTCCTCCACCAAGTAAGTTGAAATCCACCTATCTTGCATTTCAATGGTTTATTTTTCAATTTTTGAGCAAAAATAGCTTTGCAACGTGGTGCTCACAAGCGTTTATGCGCGGGCGCTACTGTGTATACACAAGAGTAGCGTACAAACGCAATGGGCGCTACTTTGCTCAAACAGAGTAGCGCCTACACGCTACTGTGTAGTATACACAGTAGCGTACATACTTGCAAAGCTACCTACAAGTGCCGAGACTCAAAATTTTTTGGTTTTTGTGCAGGATGGTCTTACAATGGAGGGAAAGGGAGCATGAAGACATGGATAGGTTAGCCATGCAAGACCCGGCTACCCTCCATGCGCTCCGAAGATGCGGTTTGTTGAAATTTTATCGAACCATAAACATGCGGGCATTAAACAAACTGTTCCGAAGACTGATTCAGTATTGGGATGTCGATACTAATACCTTCAACATACGCGGGCAAACTCTTGAGCTTACCGTTGAGGACATCTACTTTATTACCAGTCTCTCAAGGAGAGGAGACGTAATCAATCTGAAAGGGTCTTCTCATTTGGGTGTGCGATCAGTGCAAGAATATGTGAATACATACTGTGTTGCTGGAGCAGAAAAATCGGGAAGCCAAGTCCTGATTTCAACTATTGATGGTCTCCCTTTGAAAGTGATAGTGAGTATGGTCAACCGGGTAGCCGGTAGTGCATCACAACACTTAGCTTCCAGGCATTCGATCCATATTTGTGAGGCACCTGCAACAATTAATTAACAGGAATGCGCGAAATAACAGAAATGACAGAACTCAGAATCACTTTTGTATTGATCACAGGCCACTTCGAGGGGGAAACCTCCTTTGAGCAAGCTCAATACAAATAACTTCACGGTGCCTTCATAGGTCTCAACACACACTTATATACTAATTCTAGGCGCCAATACTATGGGTCGAAACCATGGGCCGTTACAAACTATGGATCAACAATACTACGGGCGACTTACAAAGCATATGCGCCAACAACAATAACACAAACTATTGATCAACAAATACTACGGGACGACTTACAAAGCATATGCGTCCAATAACAACATACTAACAAAGTAAAGACATGGGTTCCTAACATCCCCTCCCCCTTGAAAAAAAGCTTTGTCCTCAAAGCTTTAGATGTGGAAATTGTTGTTGAATCTGAAGGAGTGGTTCCCATGTAGCATCCTCTGGTTGCATGCCGTGCCACTGAATTAAGACTTCTGTGATAGAGCGAGAGCGAAGCTGACGCGTGCGCCGATTGAGGATGGCCTCTGGCTCCAAAAGGATGGATCCTTCATTATCCAGTTCGGGTAAAATCGTTTGGCTGCTGATGTTGGTGCCAAGAACTTTCTTCAGGCAAGAGACATGAAAGAATGGATGAATGCGGGAAGAAGGAGGAAGTTCCAATTTATAAGCGACGGACCCAATCTTCTGAAGAATCCGATATGGCCCATAGAACTTTGGAGCGAGCTTATGACTGTCAAGCACTCTAATTGCAGATAATTAAATATCAACACACAGAGCGTATGAAATTTATTGTCAACCCGAGAAAGTCTTTTTATTTCAAAGGACAAGTGCACAATATATGCTTAAACACACACCATCAGAAGTGAATACTTTTATCTTCTATCATCTATGTTCATCCCAAGAATCTACGCAATCCCAATTGCCTTCTAACTGCTGTACTACAATCCTTTTCTATTATGCATCAAGCAAAACGAATATCAGATCTAATCAACGATTGCAGAAAGGAAAACTCAATTGCATTCTAAAGTAATCAACTGTCTAATGAAATCAAGCTGAGAATCATGAAGCATAACCTGAACATTACTCTAGAATTTAATAAAGGAGATTGATGCAACTGTTCTAAGATACTGAATTGCAAAATATAAATCAATCAACACATAACAGGAAAGCTAATTCCTAGGAGCTTCTGGGATTACGTTCAGCTGTAGGATGAGCACAACAGTGTGAACAGAAATTGCATTACATAAAACAAACCTGACTCAGTCGACTGTTATTGATACCATTCCCAATCTCACGATTAAATCATTTACTGAGAAATCCACACAATGAATATTGCTGCTGCGTACAAACGAAAGATCAAATCATCACACAACAGAAAGATGAAATCCTAAATTAACACAGCAATCTCTGTGGAAGACGGGCCCAGTCTTCACACAGAGACGCTGGTTGAACAACGCTCTCTTTAACTCAGAAACAACTCTTTATATTAACAGAAGGACGAGTACATAGTTTCAGCTTGACTGCTAATACAAGATGAATTAATTAATTGCTGTCCAACCCCTTGATCGAGGTAATACCACATATTTATACATAAAGTTGCAACATCTAAACCTATAATTGGGCGGCCATGAAGATCTATGATCTTCAGGCGCCCTAAATAATCTAGCTGTTACAATGCGTGGCAGAACTGAAATATCCAAATATACGAGGAGTTATCAACTGTCCCAAGAGTGGCGGTCCTTCCAGCTCACAGTTGGATTTGAGCAGCGACATACTTAAGATAGAACTTTATGTTACAGCTGTCCTGCCACGACTGTGCCTTGATTGACGAATTGAGCCCCAAGGAACCTTCCTTAAGCAATGGACGTCCCTTCCTCCGTGACTCGTTCAGCTCCGATCTTCCTGCAGTCCCTTTATCTTACTACCTTCATAATTTGCATCATGTTAGCACGAATTAAGAGATGCACAGCTTAAATCATCACAATCATAAGTATTAATACAATAAAACAATAATCGGCCATACCTTGGTAAATTGGGGGAATATATAAGGACAATAAATTGAATTGCCAAGGTAATTGGTGTGAGACAAGGTAAGGGACAGTGATAAATGATGGTCAAAAAGGGCCAATTCTGGGCTCAACATCTCCCCCCAACTATCCTGTTGCATGTCCTCATGCAACAACCTGCAGCTGAATATTGTACTGAACCTTGTCCAGGCAAGAGGAAAGAATGTAGATAAATCAGGCATCCCTTCTATCCCTTTGAAAAATTTCTGTGAGCAACCCAGCAGTTCCCAACTTTACTGTTCCCCTTCCCCCACTACTTGCTAATATCTGCAGTTCTCTTATGCTTTGCCTGGGGAAGTTGAAAAGACACACTCAATCTGAATCCAATTCAATAATACCTGTAGGAGGTGGAAGCACTGGTTCTTGTGGGACAGTGTCTTCCAGCGCATCTAATCTTATCAAGGGAGTTGCTGGTTCTTGTGTAACAGCAACATCCCTTAAACCTTCTTCAGCAGCTGCCTTTATTGCTTTTGGAGACACTGGTTCTTGTGTAACAGTGTCTTCTTTGTCAATTGGCTGCTGGGATTGGATATCCTTTTCGATTTGCAGCTCCTCCTCCAAGATTTTAGTGTCACCTGAGCAGGGTGTCTGTACCTGTTCATCATCACTCCATTGTATATCAGGAATGATCTCTACTCCCGGGTTATCCTCCAACTGCAGTTCAGGGATTCTTGCTGCAGCATCCAAGGATGTTGGTTCTTGTGTGACAACATCCTGGCTTACATCTTCATCTTTATTTTGCTGCAGCTTCTCTTCCATGAGTTCTGTATCATGAGAGCTTTCTGGGGTCACCACCCAGAGTTCATCGTTGAATGCCAGAATATCCTCTGTCCCAGCTTTTTCTTCTATCTGCTCAGTCGGTTGGACGGTCAAGTTCAGGATTGCTGGTTCTTGTGTTGCAGCATCCTGTTTCAACTTGTCACTGTCCTGCATTTCCATTTCCCCTTCTAAAATTATTGTGTCCTGGGAACGTTCTGGGGTTACAGCACAAAATTCTTCACTATCCTCCAGGGTATCCTTTGGCTCCATGATTTCCGTGTCATGAGAACACTCTGGGGTCTCGCCATACTCTTTTATAAGCTCCAGAGCATTCTTCATCTCCCGTTCTTCTCCCATTTGTTCTATGATTTCTATGTTGTGGGAGCATTTTGGAATTGCCATACATTCCTTATAAATTTCCAGGGCATCCTCCACTCCCTGTTCTTCTCCCATCCGTTCTATGACTTCTGCATCATGGGAAGTAGCAGCTGCAGCAAGGATGTTTAAAGGTGCTGGTTCTTGTGTTACAGCATCCTCTTTCTCCACTGCTTTCCCTTCTGTGGCTGCAGGCTGTTGTGCTGAATAGGTGCTAAGTAAAATTTTATGACCTGCTTCCTCAAAGATCTCCCCACAGGTGGGGCAGAGTATTCGCTCATCCTTTTCTCCAGCTTCAGCAGAAGCTGTTTCCTCCACTTGGTCTGCAGCCTCTATTAATGTATACATCTTTCTTCCACCCTGCTTTTGGCAGATTTCCTTCCATGTTTCCAGCTCCTTTCTAAGTGCTTGGAGGTCCTCTTTCAGCATTGCATTCTCATACAAGAGTCCCTCAACTCCCGGCTCTTCTTCTACTGGCCTTTGTGGAGCATCCCTCGGCTTTGGTGTAAGGATTGGGGGTTCAACCTGTGTCTCTAAGGTTGCCCATTTTGTTCTAGCTGCCTCTGCTGCTGTAATTGACCGAGTTCGCTTCCTTCTAATTGGTGCCACTAAATCAAACTCATTGGTGGTCCTCTTCCTTTTCTGCTGCGTTTTCTTTTGTGACTTCCCTTTCTGTAGTGTTTCTTCTCGTGGAGCTGGAACATAGGGAGGCAAAACTGAAGTCAAAGGAACATTTCCCTGCCCCCCATGCTGTTCTTCTTCAATCACAGCTGCTCCTCCTGCCCATTCCGGTGAAGACTCGATTGTGACCAGCTCAATGTCGTCCTCCATTGCTCTAGCTCCATCATCTTCAGGTTCCATTGTCGCAGCTTTTGATGCTGCTCCAATTTCACCTTCTGCTGTCGGAGCTGCCCTGTTATCTAGGTTTTCCGCGAGGGTTTCATCTACATTGTCCCCTGGCAGCTCTGTTTGAGCTTCCCCTCGCTCTCCTTCAGATGCAGTGTCATCCCCCACTGGTTCTGCTTGTGCTGGGGATTCATATACTTCAAATGGCTCTGCCTGTGCCTCGGGTTGTTCTTCCTCTGTGGTTTTGTCAACCCCTGATGTCCCTGCCTGTGCCCTCTGTTGCTCTTCTTCCGTTTCATCCCTTCCGGATGGTCCTGCCTGTGCCCTCTGTGGTTCTTCTTCCGTTTCATCCCTCCCCCCAACTTCACTGGAGGAACTCCGGTCCTCCTGTTGTGGCGGAACCGGTAATTGCTGTAATGGAATAACCCTCAAGGGAACAGGTTGCTGTGGTCGGGTGATGAATTGCTCCCATGTTATATTATGTTGGGCCAGGGTTCTCATAATAATTAACTTGATGAGGCCATGGTGTGTGAGGGAGGATAATGGGTGTTTTGCAGATTGAACGAATGTTGCCATATGGCGCAAATCATGCAATAGATAAAATGGAATATTTAACAAAATGCCATGACGGAGATGAGAAAGCAAAGGAAGTTCAGAGTTGTACACAGTTTGGTATCTGCCTTCGCAAGTTATGTATTTCTTGAGGAAGATAGCGACCTGGTCCCATGGCTGCGGTAGTGACTTCAATGCAATCCCTCTCCTGGATGCTTCAACTTGCTCCCCTGGAAGTAAAAATTGTTCCCGTGCAGCTGTTGCAGGAACTCGACGGTTAAACCAAGGTTTTCCCACCAATGGGATAGCTGTAACCTCGGATATAATGACCTCCGAAACATCTATACACAGCCCCCACACCGTGGAGTGTGTTTTAGTGAGATTCAATGCAAATTGCAGGGCTGCGTCCCGGTCGAATCCATCCAATCGTTCAAAGAACTCGACCCAGCCAGCGGCTTGAAAAATGGCCAGAACCTGCAAATTCCGTCTAAGTTCCCGGGTATTGAAAGGTTCATGGCGAACTGGAATGCCCATGGTCCTGGCTGCAAGATAGAAGTGCTGTTTCGACAGAGTACAGGATCCAGAATAGAAGTTGCAGCGCGGAGAATGCACGAATCGTTGAGCGGAGACGTTGAACAAATGAACTAATTCGGAAAGTTAAGCGCAGAGAGGAGTTTAAAATTTTCATGCCGAATTGGGGAAGGTGGCAGTTATTAGTATTACGTCGTACGAGGGAAAGGTTCAATCGGATATAAATGGTGGTACGAGTGAAGGTACGGCCAATCTCGTTTACATGATATCAATACTTAGTCACGTGATAAATGAAAGCCATACCTCATAAAACTGTGCGTCGGAAGGCTGCGGAAACTGGTGGAGCATGGAGTTGGTGACGTCGTGGAGCCGAACGCGTGCACAATCAGACGTGGAATCATGATGACTCGGATAAGGCACTGATTTCCTTCGCCGGTAAAACACAAGGCGTCGCATCCTCCGGGTTGAAATGATGAGTTCGCCGGCAGGACTGGGCTGAATCAGCGTCATAATTAGCAAGTTTAAACAATCCTTCTGTTAACACGGGAGTTACCACTGCAAATTGCCAAAGAAATGATCACACGGCCGATGAAAAAGCTTGTTGCAGCTGACAAGAAAGAAGTTACAGCCATCGGGAAAGAATTCGTGGCAGCCGGAAAAAGATTCACAATATCCGGGAAAAATTACGGCTGTCGGAAGAGACTTACAGCTGGCGGGAAAGATTTTTCGAATATGGGAAATATGTCGCAGCCGCTGGAAAGAAATGACAGCTGTGGTGTGGAAGTGACTTGGTTAATGAGGTGGCGGCCGGGAAGTGATGTGGCGACTGCGAGAAAAAGATGTTGCAGCCGCCGAAATTACAGCCGCCGGGATTGCAGCTGCCGGAGTTGCAGCTATCGGAAAAGATTTGACGGTGGACGGGAAAAATTTACGGCTACCGGGAAATGGAGAATACGGTTGTGGCTGGTAAATGGGATGGCAGCTGCGGAAAAATGAGATGGCAGCCGTGGAAGATGAGGTGGCAGCCGCGGAAACTGGAGTTGCAGCCGCCGATGTTGCAGCCGCTGATGTTGCAGCTGCCGATGTTGCAGCCGCTGATGTTGCAGCTGCCGATGTTGCAGCCGCTAAAGTTGCAGCTGTCGAAAAAGATTGACGGCTGCCGGAAAGGGCATTTACGGCTCCCGGGAAATGGAGAATACGGTCGCCGGAAAAATATGTTGCAGCTGCCGGAAAATATGTTGCAGCTGCCGAATTTTTTTTTTTTTTTTTTTTTTTTTTTTTTTTTTTTTTTAAACACAAGGACGGCACAGAGAGATTTTCATTATGGGCCCCAAACTGATCATTCTCCTGGCACTCCCTGAAATTTTTTTCTTAAAAGACAACAGCAAGCAAAGAGATCAAATGCAGAAAGAAAGAAAACGAAAATTATACGCTACAGCAAGAAATTATTTATGTACAGCAAATATGATTTTCATTTTAAGATTTGGGAAAGGTAGAAAAATGTTCCTGCTCTGGTGCCAATTGGTAGTTTGGATCAGCAGCAATCTGTGAAATGAATGCATCTTTCGAAATGGGCTTCCGATACAGTCGCAGCCTGTGGCCATTAACAAGTAATGGCATACGGTTTTCATCAATGGTGATCAGGCGAACAGTGCCGTTGTCAAATACCCTGTCAACCAAATATGGACCCAGCCATCTTGTGCGTAATTTCCCCTTAAAATCTTTCTTGAATCTAGAGTCGTACAGTAGTGCCCAGTCTCCTTCATGGAAGATTTTCTTCTTGATGAATCGGTCATGCCAGTTAGATCTCTGTTGCTGAAGTAGCACAGTCTGGTCTACCGCAGCTAATCGTTTCTCATCCAGTTCATTCAACTGATTCAATCTTCTTTTCTGAGCTTCTGCTACATCCAGGTTCATTTCAATGGCTGTTTTCAGGGTCTTGATCTCAAATTCAATTGGAAAGATGGCACTCTTACCATACACCAGATCATAGGGAGAAAAGCCCGTGGTATTGCGCCAAGTTGTGCGATATGCCCACAGTGCTTCTGGAAGTCTGTCAGCCCAATCCCTTCGATGGCTTTTAACTGTTTTAGTAAGGATTGCTTCGATAACCTTATTAGTGCTTTCCACCTGACCATTGGCCTGGGGATGATAAGGTGAAGTCATCTTGTGCTGCACATGATACTTCCGGAGCAAGGATTCAAATTGATGTGAAATAAATTGTGGTCCGCCATCAGTAACTACTTCCTTTGGTACTCCAAATCGGGTAAAAACTTCACTGTACAGGAAATCAATCACCGCCTGGTCGTTTGCCTTAGCCAAAGCTACAGCTTCTACCCACTTAGTCATGTAGTCTGTACACACCAAGATGTAAACCTTCTGTTTGGAAGGAGGGTTGATAGGACCAACAAAGTCCAATGCCCATCTATCAAACGGTTCTAGTACCACTTGGGGCTGTAAAGGCATCTGGTCTGTCTTATTAGGTTGGCCCATCCTTTGGCAGCTGTCGCAGGACTGAACATATTTTTTAGCATCTCTGAACAGTGTCGGCCAATAATAGCCCATCCGCAACGCCTTATGTCCTGTTCTTTTATCTGCAAAGTGTCCTCCGCAAGGTTCATCGTGACAGGCCTTCAGTATATGAAAGATCTCATCTTCCCTTACACATCTTCTAATTTCAAGATCAGGTCCTGTGTAAAAGAGATGGCCTTTAAGCCAACAATACCTGGCACTTTGCTGAATAATTTTTCTTTTCTCTCGTTTAGACATATGTGGCGGAAGTTTCCCTGCAGCCAAATAATTAGCAACATCTGCATACCAGGGTGAATGAGCTGAGAGTGCGAATAAATGTTCATCCGGGAAAGCATCCTCAACAGGTGAACTGTCATCACTGTTAGTAAATCGTGATAAAAAATCAGCAACAACATTTTCTTTTCCAGGTTTATCTATAATAGTAATATCAAATTCTTGTAATAATAAAAGCCACCTGGTTACTCTGGCATTAGTGACAGGTTTATTCATTAAATACTTAATGGCAGAGTGATCAGTATGCACAAATGTAGGATACCCAGTAATGTAATGCCGAAACTTATTAATAGAATAAACAATAGCAAGAAATTCTTTTTCAGTAACAGTATAATTTAGTTCAGCAGGGGCTAAGTTTTTACTCACATAATAAATAGCATAAGGTACTTGACCATCCTGCTGTCCTAGTACTGCTCCAATGGCGGTATCAGAAGCATCTGAAGAAATGTGGAAAGGTATGGTCCAATTAGGTCCCCTTAAAATAGGGGCTGTGGACAGTTTCTCTTTAAGCTTATCAAATGCTGTCTGGCATGCTGTACTCCATGCAAACTGCACATCCTTCATTAACAATGAAAACAAAGGAGAAGCCAGTTTGGAGAAGTTTTCTATGAATCTCCTGTAATACCCAGCATGTCCCAGAAAACTTCGCACCTCTTTCTGAGTTGAAGGGGTTGGTATATTCTTTATCACCTTAATTTTTGAAGGATCCACTTGAATACCGTTAGTAGAGATGAAATGTCCTAATACCACCCCCTCACTCATCATCATGTGGCATTTTTCAGTGCTCAGTGAGAGGCGAGCCTGTTCACAGCGAATTAAAACCTTCTTCAAATTTTCCAACGCTTCATCAAAATCCCTGCCATAAGGAGTGAAATCATCCATAAAAATTTCCATGCTATCATTTACCAATTCAGAAAATATGCCAATCACAGCTCTTTGGAACGTTGCAGGTGCATTGCACAACCCAAAGGGAAGCACCCTGTAAGCGAACGTTCCCCAAGGGCAGGTGAAGGTAGTCTTATCCTGATCCTCTGGAGCAATCTGGATTTGATTGTACCCACTGAATCCGTCCAGGAAGGAGAAGAACTTCTTCCCAGATAAGTTATCAAGTACCTGGTCAATAAAGGGCAGAGGAAAGTGATCCTTTTGTGTAGCCTTGTTCAGCTCCCTATAATCGACACAGACTCTCCATTTACCGTTTTTCTTGGGTACAATTACAAGTGGGGAAACCCACTCACTATCTGAAATAGGATAGATGAATCCTGCTTCCAAGAGTTTCTGGATTTCTTCCTTCACTATATCCCTCAGATTGGGGTTCATGCGTCGTTGGGGTTGACATACAGGCCGGGAGTCGTTTTTAATATAGATATGATGAGTGCACAGACTAGAAGGAATACCCTTCATGTCTGTATACTCCCAGGCGAATGCCCCCTTTCGTTCCTTCAAGAGATTGGTTAAGCGCTTTTGTTCTTCTGACGAGAGAGCAGGATTGATGTTCAAAGTTCTTCCAGGCTCTACCTCAATAGAAATACTTCTCGAGCTTTTCAATACTGGGATTATATTTGCGTCATTGGCTAGTGCTTCCTCCGTAAGATGTTCTTGTTCTTCTTTGCCGAGGGTACTGTTCAGAAGTTGATAAACTTTCTTGTCTACAGAAGCAGGTTCGCTAATGAAATTATTAATGGCATCGTCTTCTGTTTCGTTTTTGAAAGTTAGTGCCTTCCCTATTGTTAGTAATGGCTGAACATCTTCTTCTTCTTCTTGTTCTATCCAAAGGGAGGTTTCAGTTTCTAGACTCGGCCTTGCTGGAGGGTACAGGGTAAGATTTTTGGTTTCCATGCCATCAGATATAGTCATAGATCCTGATCGACAGCTGATGCAAGCATCAGCGGTAGCCAACCAAGGTCTCCCTAAAATCAATGGATGTCCCCCCAGCTGTGATTTTGGCTGTAATACCAGAAAATCGGCAGGGTATTCCCACGAGTCTACTGAAATAACAAGGTCGTCCAAAATCCCTTCAGGTCTGATAGTGGATCTGTCTGCCAGTTCTAAGATAGTAGGGGTCGGTCTAATATTGGTGAATCCGAGTTTTTTTACAGTCTCCATCGTTATAATATTGATCGCAGCTCCTAAATCCACTAGTACGTTGGGTATCTGCGTTTGTCCTATGTGTACAGTGACAGTAGGATTGCCGGGATCCTCATACTTAGTTACAGGGGTTTTTCCAGTCATTAAAGCGGATAAATTCCCTATAACATGAACAGTAGGAGGATCTCTGGGTTTCCTTCCCGGTCTTTTAGTGCACAGGTCTCGAACAGTTCTAGCGTAGATAGGTACATCTTGAAGAGCTTGTAAGAGGGGAATCTTAACATAAAGGTTCTTCAATTCTCCTAAGAGATTGAACTGAGGTTGCCCCCCCCTTTGTGGCAGCATCAATCTCTCAGGGTAAGGTGGTTGCCTTACCAACTGGGCGGGCTGCGTGTTATCCACTTCATCGTTCAATGTTTCAGCCCTCCCATCTGAGGGATGCTCAGCATCTTCAATGATAGGAACCGATTCAACAGGATGCTGGGAACTCTCTCCTTTGTCATATACGGTTGGTGGAATACTTTCTGAAGTTATACGCTCTACTACCTTCCCAGACCGTAAGCGAATGTCATTACAAGGTACAGGGGAGAGAGAGTAGGCTGGCATATTGAGAGTTTCCAGTTGCTGGACTGTTTTATTATTTGGGTTAGGGTTAGGTTGGGCAGGCAGCTGAGGCCGTATTGGTATGTTAGGCACAGGATTATTTTGCAGCTGCAGCTGCGACTGCTGAGGTAGGTATTGAGGATATTGCTGAAATTAAGGATATGGAGGATACGGTAACTGTTGAGGTGGAGGTGGTTGAGGAAACTGATTCCCAGGATGGAAGTTCCTCCATCCAGGAGACCATGAAGTAGGTTGATGAGGTGGCTGTGTCCAAGGACTCCATGAATTATAACCTTGCATCGTAGGTTGAGGAGAATTCCACTGAGCATAATTTGAAGGGAATTGTGTATTCACGTTTTGCATATTAGTATTCCAATTATTCAAATTATTCAAAAATGGAAATGAATCGGGAGACATACCTTGATTCCGGGGCTGCCAGGGTTTCTTCTGTGCAATAAAGTAGGCTGAATCCACCTCTGGAGTTGATGCCTGCAGAACAGCTTTCACTTGGGGCAGCGTGGGGCATTCTTTCATATCATGATTCAGCTCGCACAATTGACATACTTGAACTTTGTCAAGGGGGCATTCTTTCAGTGGATGAGTCTTTCTACATCGGGGACAAAATACCCCTAGTGTGAGATCCTCCACTGCCTGTCTTTGCTTGGCCTTCAAGACGTCAATCTCTGAAGAGATAGAGCTCATCATTTCTGTTTTAAAGTTTTCAAGAAGATTGCCTATCTCTGCACGTGTAGCTCCCCCATTGGATGACTTCTGAGTTCTGTCGAAGACATCACGTTCCAGGTTATTTCGTTTATTCTGCTTATTATGCCTAGAAGATCCCCTGGAATATCTCTTACATAATTCCACAATTGTCTCAAAAGATTCTTTAGAGATATCCCCTTTTCCTAATAAATTGAGCATGTCTAAACAATCGTCCCTGATTCCTCGAAGCAGGATTATCTTAAGCACATCTAGTCCCATGTTCGTCTGTCCAGCTCTCTGCACATTGTACAGCAACCTCTCTACAAAATCTTCCAAGCTTTCGTCCTCCTTCTGTACCATTTTGAATAACTCCTCCCTCTTGTCCCTGGTGTTGCAATATTCTTGATATTTTTCCAGGAACACTTGCTTCATCTTGTTCCAATTAGCAACAGTTCCTCCCCCAAGGCTCATGAACCAACGTAATGCATTGTCCTTCAGGGTGGCAGGAAAAAGCTTCAACTTTTGAGCATCTGTGACATAATCATAGCTGCGACAGAGGATATCGAATTCAAACAGGAATTCTTCTGGATCTTCTGCCGCCCTGCCATGGAAGCGGGGGTAACACCGACGGTGAGATGTTTTTCATAGGAGCTGTCCCCTCGAGCTGCTGTATTGGGAATTGCAATGTAGCCATAGTTTCCGGCGGGGAATTATCTTCATGATGGTATTGTACCACTGCTTCTTCCTCTTCATTCTCATGTCTGTTATTCATCTTTTCTTCTGTATCTTCTCCTTCGTTTGTTCCTTTATCCCTTACCTCAGTTGTAACAGCTGCGTATTGTTCGGATGTAACAGCTGCATATTCTTCGGTTGCAGCAGCTGCGTATTGTTCGGTTGTAGCGGCTGCGTATTCTTCGGTTGTAGCAGCTGCGTATTCTTCAGTTGTAACAACTGCGTATTCTTTAATTGCAACAGCCGAATCAGCTGTTCCTTCTTTAGCAGGAGTATATGCAGAAATCACCGCTGCTCCTGTATCTTCCACTGTAGATCCTGATGCTAACGCTCCAGGATCAGTAGGGCCTCTTTTGATAGGAGTCCCCTGTTGACGAGATCTAGCAGCTGAATCAGTTTTGTCAACAAGGTCGTCAATGAATGTTCTTCTGCCCAGCGGTGGACCTCGACCACGACCCGAACCACCTGTACTGTTAGTAATTTGTGGGGTTTTGGGGGTCGGGAGGTGATCGCGTTTTACCCCCCTCGTATTCATGCGAAGCAGATCATTTCAAAAACAACCAAAAGACTGACTGAAAGCAATTATCAGATACAACTAATGACTAGTGTTTAATTTTTATCCTTCCCCGGCAACGGCGCCAAAATGTCAAGCACTCTAATTGCAGATAATTAAATATCAACACACAGAGCGTATGAAATTTATTGTCAACCCGAGAAAGTCTTTTTATTTCAAAGGACAAGTGCACAATATATGCTTAAACACAAACCATCAGAAGTGAATACTTTTATCTTCTATCATCTATGTTCATCCCAAGAATCTACGCAATCCCAATTGCCTTCTAACTGCTGTACTACAATCCTTTTCTATTATGCATCAAGCAAAACGAATATCAGATCTAATCAACGATTGCAGAAAGGAAAACTCAATTGCATTCTAAAGTAATCAACTGTCTAATGAAATCAAGCTGAGAATCATGAAGCATAACCTGAACATTACTCTAGAATTTAATAAAGGAGATTGATGCAACTGTTCTAAGATACTGAATTGCAAAATATAAATCAATCAACACATAACAGGAAAGCTAATTCCTAGGAGCTTCTGGGATTACGTTCAGCTGTAGGATGAGCACAACAGTGTGAACAGAAATTGCATTACATAAAACAAACCTGACTCAGTCGACTGTTATTGATACCATTCCCAATCTCACGATTAAATCATTTACTGAGAAATCCACACAATGAATATTGCTGCTGCGTACAAACGAAAGATCAAATCATCACACAACAGAAAGATGAAATCCTAAATTAACACAGCAATCTCTGTGGAAGACGGGCCCAGTCTTCACACAGAGACGCTGGTTGAACAACGCTCTCTTTAACTCAGAAACAACTCTTTATATTAACAGAAGGACGAGTACATAGTTTCAGCTTGACTGCTAATACAAGATGAATTAATTAATTGCTGTCCAACCCCTTGATCGAGGTAATACCACATATTTATACATAAAGTTGCAACATCTAAACCTATAATTGGGCGGCCATGAAGATCTATGATCTTCAGGCGCCCTAAATAATCTAGCTGTTACAATGCGTGGCAGAACTGAAATATCCAAATATACGAGGAGTTATCAACTGTCCCAAGAGTGGCGGTCCTTCCAGCTCACAGCTGGATTTGAGCAGCGACATACTTAAGATAGAACTTTATGTTACAGCTGTCCTGCCACGACTGTGCCTTGATTGACGAATTGAGCCCCAAGGAACCTTCCTTAAGCAATGGACGTCCCTTCCTCCGTGACTCGTTCAGCTCCGATCTTCCTGCAGTCCCTTTATCTTACTACCTTCATAATTTGCATCATGTTAGCACGAATTAAGAGATGCACAGCTTAAATCATCACAATCATAAGTATTAATACAATAAAACAATAATCGGCCATACCTTGGTAAATTGGGGGAATATATAAGGACAATAAATTGAATTGCCAAGGTAATTGGTGTGAGACAAGGTAAGGGACAGTGATAAATGATGGTCAAAAAGGGCCAATTCTGGGCTCAACAATGACGTCCTTTGAGTTTCAAGGAGGATTGTTTGTACGGCTGGAGACGAAGAAAAACCATATCGCCGACTTGAAAGGTGCGCTCTGAACGGTGCTGATCAGCTTGTTGCTTCATGCGATTCCTTGCCATGTGAAGATTGTCCCGCAAAATGCGAAGAATCTGATCTCGGTTGCGAAGGACCCTGTCAACTTCCTGAACTGGTGAACTGGTGGGGGTGTATGGAAGAAGAGCTGGAGGTGCCTGACCGTAGACTGCTTCATATGGGGTCATTTTGGAGGCAGTGTGGTAAGAGGTATTGTACCACCATTCAGCGAGAGGAAGCCACTTTGCCCACTGATGTTGTTGTTCTGAGGTGAAGCAACGAAGATAAGTTTCCAAGCATTTATTAACAATTTCAGTCTGACCATCTGTTTGTGGGTGATACCCTGAACTCATCTTCAGTTTGGTGCCAGTGTGACGAAATAGTTCTGTCCAAAAATGACTAGTGAAAGTCGCATCACGATCCGAGACAATGGAAGAAGGGATGCCATGAAGACGAAAGATCTGGTCCATAAAAATTTGAGCGACGGAGGAGGCTGTATAGGGATGGCTGAGAGCACAAAAATGACTATATTTGGAGAGGCGATCAACCACAACGAGAATCACTGTCTTTCCGCCAGATTTAGGGAGCCCTTCGATGAAATCCATAGAAATATCTGTCCAAATCCGTGTAGGTATGGGCAAGGGTTCAAGCAATCCTGGAAGGAGTGTTGTTTCACCCTTATTGCGCTGGCAGGTATCACATTCGGCCACCATCTGTTGAATTGTTCTTTTCATGCCCTGCCAAAAGAAGTTACGCCGTGCTCGTTCATATGTTTTGAGGAACCCGGAGTGCCCGATTGATGGAGAAGCATGGAGTTCATAGAAGACAGCCTGTTGAAGATTTGTGCTCTGGGGAAGCACCAGACGACCCTTGTATCGCAGAGAAGCACCATCCCAAGAGTAATGTGGGACCGCAGAAGGATTGTTGGTCAAGCGCTGGATGATCTGAGATAAGGAAGAGTCATTGACATAACCCTGTTGAGCAGATTGCAACCAATTTGGAACCGGCATAGAGATAGCTGAAAGAGAACCTTGGGTATCAAATGTACGAGAAAGAGCATCTGCCACAATATTGTCTTTACCCTTCTTGTAAGTGATCTCATAGTCATAACCCATGAGTTTGCTAACCCATTTCTGTTGTGCCGGGGAGGAGACACGCTGGTCCAAGAAATATTTCAAACTCTGGTGATCAGTCTTGATGCAGAAATGATTCCCTAATAGGTATGGACGCCACTTCTGTACTGCATGCAAAATAGCCATCATTTCCTTCTCATAGGTAGAGGCAGCTAAATTCTTACCGGAAAGGGCTTTGCTGGTGAATGCAATGGGGTGTTCATCTTGAAGGAGAACAGCACCAAGTCCATTGCCGCAAGCATCACTCTCAATCGTGAAGGGCTTGGAAAAATCGGGCATAGCTAGCACAGGTGTAGTACACATAGCTTGTTTTAGTTTGTCAAATGCACACTGAGCAGCAGGTGTCCATGTAAAAGCATCTTTTTTCAATAGGGCAGTTAATGGAGCTGCAATCTTCCCATAATCCTTGACAAACTTGCGGTAGTAGCCAGTCAACCCCAAAAAACCACGAAGGCTCTTGAGTGTCTGCGGATGTGGCCACTTGTTCATGGCATCGATTTTGGCAGGATCCACGCGAACCCCTTGTGCTGATATAATGTGCCCGAGATACTCAACTTCCTTTTGTCCAAAAACACATTTAGACTTCTTGGCATGGAGATGATGGTCAGAGAAAAGTTGCATGACAAGATCCAGATGCTAAAGATGTTCATCCCATGTTTTACTGTAGATGAGGATATCATCAAAGAATACCAGAATGAATTTCCGCAAGTAGGGTCGAAATATTTTATTCATTAAGGCCTGGAATGTGGAAGGAGCATTAGTGAGGCCAAAGGGCATGACCAAAAACTCATAATGGCCATCATGTGTGCGGAAAGCTGTTTTAGGAATATCCTCCTCATGAACTCGAATTTGATGATACCCAGAACGAAGATCCAACTTGGAGAAAAAGTGAGCCCCATGAAGCTCATCAAGAAGCTCATCAACAACAGGAATTGGAAACTTATCCTTGATGGTGAGGTGATTAAGTGCTCGAAAGTCAATGCAGAGGCGCCATGACCCATCTTTTTTGCGGACAAGAATAACTGGAGAAGAAAAGGAACTAGTGCTTGGGCGAATAATACCTTGCTTCAATAAGTCCCGCACGAGCATTTCAATCTCTGTTTTTTGGTGAAATGGGTAGCGATAGGGCCTGATGTTGGGAGGAACGCTGCCAGGAAGGAGCTGAATACGATGGTCTTCTGGCCTGGAAGGTGGTAATCCCACTGGTTCAGCAAAGACACCTGTATATCGATTCAGAATTTGTTGTAGATCCAAAGGAGTAGTGGAGACCGCGGATGGTTGCATCTGGATGGAACTGATCTGAGCGATGACACCATGTGAACTCTTCTTGAGGAGTTTCTCCATGCGATGTGAACTGATGATGCTGAGAGAACCTGGTTGTAATCCTGTAAATGTGTGTTTGTGTCCATTGAGGGAAAACTGCATCCAAAGTTCGGCAAAATCCCATAAGATAGAGCCGAGTGTGCGTAGCCATTGAGCGCCCAAAACCACATCACATCCGCCTAAGGGCAAGGCAAACATGTCAGACCGCAGGATATAATCTCCCATAGAGATACACACATTTCGACACTTCCCTTTGCAAGGTAAGGTGCCCCCATTGGCAATCATGACTTCAAAGTTGGAGCAAGGATGGATAAAACAATCAGCTTGTTTGGCGATCCGAGGGTCGATGAAATTATGAGTGCTACCAGAATCAATGAGGATTGTAAGAGGAAGCTTCTTGAAGTAACCCCTGACCCGCATTGTTTGGGGGGTGGTGATTCCAGCTAAAGCATGGAGAGATATCTCTGGCTGGTCATCCTGAGACGGAGGGTCAATAGGCGGTTCCTGAATGTCGACCGGAGCATCTAGTGTTTCTGGATCTTCGTCACCCATTTCAGAGGCAGGCGGAGACTCCACATCCAGGAGATATAGTTTTTGCTGAACACATCGATGTCCCCGAGTGAATTTCTCATCACAATTATAGCAAAGACCCTTTTCTCTGCGTGCTTGCATCTCTGTTTCTGACAAACGCTTGATAGGAGTCGGTCGAGGAGCCTGCGGTATAGGAGGTCGCTGAGACCCCATATTTCTGAAGGGAACAAAAGTGGGCTTGGAGCGTTGTTGGGCTGCAATCTTGTCTTCTGCCAATTTAGCCAACCTGAGTGCTTCCATCATTGTGTTGGGGCAGAACATTTTGACCTCGGAGCGGATGGCATCCTTTAGACCACTGATAAAACAACTCCGGTAAAATTCATCAGACAATCCTTCGGTGTGGTTGGCTAGATTCTCAAATTCTGTTTGATACTCTCTCACAGTGCCGGTCTGGCGAAGTTTAGTGAGGGCTCCTGTGAAGTCATCAAAAGCACTAGGACCAAATCTTTGCAGAAGGAGCTGGCAAAAGTTTGGCCAGTTGGGCTCTTGATGAGCCTTGATGTACCAACGGTACCACTGAAGAGCTTCCTGTTCCAAATGAAAGGATGCCAACGGAACTTTGTTGACATCAAACGTATTATGCAGACTGAAATATTGTTCTGCACGATAGATCCACCCAGTTGGATCGGTACCATTGAAGTGAGGAAAATCAAGCTTTGGACCACGGAAATTGCTGGAAGAAGAGAACCCATTGTCTACTGAAGACTCGGACTGCCGTTTGTTGTTCATAGCTGAATGCTCAAGATGGAGACCAAGAAATTTTTCATCCAGATCCTGGAGTTTGGCTTGGATGGCTGCAAGGGCTTCCTCCATGGTTTTTGCTCCTGCACGGGTGACAACCATAACCAGGGATTTTTTTTTTTTTTGTTTTTTTGTTGATTGGGTAGGAAAACAAAAACAGGAACTACTTTAGTAAAGGAAAATTTGGATTTGGGAAAAAATCAGGAGGGTAATTGGGGTTTGACTCGTTTTTTGGACACTGTTGGATAGACAGGGAAGTAAAAATGAGGATTTCAGCAGCGGGGTGAAAGGATGGGAAAAATTGGCAGAAGGGAACAAAGAAGCAGAATTCAGAAAGGAACTCTGTGGTAAAAAATGAAGGTGATTGGGTGAAATCTGAGGAAGTTATGGCAAACCCTAAAAATAGACAAATGTGGGATTTCCGGCTGTAGGAAGGGGAACTGAGGATAGGGTCCTCAGGGATGAAATATGCAGAATGGAATGACAGGGGTTCCCTGAAAATTTCAAGGGAAACAGAGGTAAAACAAGGGAGATATGGAGAAAAAACTGAATTTTATACTTCTTCTTTTTTTTTTTTTTTTTTTTTTTTTTTTTTTTTTTTTTTTTTTTTTTTTTTTTTTTTTTTTTTTTTTTTTTTTTCAGACTGGAGCGGCTACGGCTCGGTTTTTTTTATTTTTTATTTTTTTTTTAGACTGGAGCGGCTACGGCTCGGTTTTTTTTTTTTTTTTTTTTTTTTACAGACTGGAGCGGCTACGGCTCAGAAGGAATCTGGAACAACGCCGACCTGCTGGATCTGGAACGGCTTGCAAAATGAGTCTGAAACGGTGCAGCAGTGATCGACAATAGTTCAACTGAAAGTAGATATGGACCCCAGGTATGTGCGGCTTCCTAACAGTTCAGGGTTTTCACTCGGCCACCAATGCTGTCTGACGGCTTGCGTATTGGGGCAGTACCCCTCACTCCACGGCTCAGGTAAAACTGATAACCGCTTTGCCACAAACGACAGCTCTTGGTTTACCTCACGGGTGGGAACTAGTCAATCAGGTAGGGGTCGTTGCCCTTTTCGCCGGCAGGTCCTCTCAATGGGCCAGCTACTTCGGGGTTCCTGTGGTACTCCTCACAATGAGTTTTAGGGCTTATGCCCAAGTACTTCCCACAGTTAAGCGGATAGGGATTATTCCCAAATCCGAACCTGCAACAGATGCGAAAAAAAAAAAAATTTGGCAGAAATTTCACCCAGCGAGCCCAAGAAAGTGCTCTGATACCAGATGTGAGGCACCTGCAACAATTAATTAACAGGAATGCGCGAAATAACAGAAATGACAGAACTCAGAATCACTTTTGTATTGATCACAGGCCACTTCGAGGGGGCAACCTCCTTTGAGCAAGCTCAATACAAATAACTTCACGGTGCCTTCATAGGTCTCAACACACACTTATATACTAATTCTAGGCGCCAATACTATGGGTCGAAACCATGGGCCGTTACAAACTATGGATCAACAATACTACGGGCGACTTACAAAGCATATGCGCCAACAACAATAACACAAACTATTGATCAACAAATACTACGGGACGACTTACAAAGCATATGCGTCCAATAACAACATACTAACAAAGTAAAGACATGGGTTCCTAACAATATTGGTGTACAGTGCTTGCACGACCATGTTTATGATTGGAGTACTAGTTTGTTGGCAAACATGAAATCTCAATTGACAAGTTGCAAATCCGGCACAATGAAGAATTTTGGGTACGGAAGTATTTTGTGTACTTTCTTCTTCGAGAGGATGCCTGCTATTAGTGTGGGGATGCCTCTACCACAGGTTAACCCCCGTGAGCCCAGACTATGCCGTTGGGGTGACATTTTTCTCCGCCAGGGTGGTGGGGAAAGTCACTATTGTTACCACACTGATCACTTCTGGGGGTGGTGGGAGAGGCAAGTACCTGCTTTTGAGCAGTTTCCCTATGCTGGATTGGATTTCTGTCATGATCCAGAGCTGGTGCTTCCGCCAGGTGGAGCCTGGGGAGATATTGGTATGTTTAAATTTTGAGAATTTATTTAATTTTTTCAAATTTTTTTCAAGTATTTGATTTTTATGAATGAGTTTTGAAGTTCTAATCAAGCGTCATATGCAGATGTTGGGCCCGTTCGTCCTGAGGGCCATCCTACCATCTATGTGAGGCCAGCTGATATTACCGCAGCGGATGCTATGTTGGGGACCCTAGAGAGGAAGATGAGTTGATTGACTCATGAGATTCCTGCATGCCGCATGGACCAGATACCTGTTGACATGCAGGAAGATGTTGTTGGGGTGCCCCCAGCATGGCTTAGGGTGCTGCGGCGGATTGCTAGACTAGTCATATGCTATCGCAATACGGTAGATGATGAGGAGGTCCCTCCTTCTCCATAGGAGAAGAAAACATTATATGTATATATTTTTGAGGCTACTATGCCCAGCTTTTGTACTTTTATGACTTGACCTGATGAGCTCATGATCCAAAACTCATATTTTTTGATACAGTACCAGTTATATACAGTATCGATTATTTACATGTGTATGCGTTTTAAATTTTATGTGTGTAATGTTATTTATGATAATATGTGATGTAAATGCCAGTCTAACACATAGTTTGCTAATGAATCAGCTAAAGTGTTTAAACTTCTCGGAATGTTTTCATATCTGATAGAATGAAATTGTCTTTCCAATAGTCTAACTCGTAGAAACTGACGTAGCAATCCTGGATCTCTAATCTGATAAACACTTGTTAACTGAAATACAATTAATTGTGAGTCAAGCCTTACCTCCAGGTACGAAATGCCATGACTGAGAGCATCTCGGAGAAGTTCTATAACTGCACTGTATTCAGCTACATTATTCGTGGTAGGTCCCAAACAAACCCCCCCCGAAGAGACAAGTTGGTCAGTGGGTGAGTAAATGACCCAAGCTGCTGCAGCCAACTGACAGGTGTGGCGACTGGCGCCATCAACAAATCCTAAGAAATGCGCGGTTGACATCTAGTACACGAAACGAGAAACACACATAAGATCACCTAATGAGCATAACAAAACTAACTTTACAAAAATATACAGCTATGTTACAAGAAAAAGTATTTCAGCCTAGGCGTAGTACTTCTTTAGGTGGGGTCAATGCCTGGATCCTCCTCAGGAGGCTGGGCAAAGGTGTTATGGAAATCACGTAAAATATTGGTATATGGGATGATCTCATCGAGATAACAACCCGTCTCAAAGAAAATATTTTCGTTGACCCCAGTGAAAATGTTCACCAGCGAGGTATGTATTTTATTTGCTTCAACAATAGCAACTTGTGAAGGAGTGAGACCAGTATTTTCATCGGGTGGTGAACAAAATTCACCTCTCTCTAACAAGTTAAGAAAAGGAAACAAGAAGGACACGCGATCTATATGTTCACGAGGATGGTCCGGGTCGTTCAAGGCTTCTAACATTTCCTCATCAGAAGGTAAAGTAATTCCTGAACTGTCGAGAGAATGGATCGGGTCAGGTGTCTGAGTAGTGGCACAATCTATGTTTGACTCGACAGACACCAATTGAGTCGACATATATTCCGTTGTAGTTTGATGAGAATCCAAGTGGGTAACTTCTACAACAGGAGTGGGCATGGAGGGGTTTGTATCAGTTGAATGAAACTCAAGATCAGTCGTTGAACTAACCATAGAAGTTTCAGACGATGAACATCCCTCAGTCCCAACAAATAAAGTAGGAGCGGGTAGGTCAAAAGTGCTAATCAGTGATCCGAAAAGTCCTGCTCCTAAACTCTCGCCAACTGGGGTGTTTTGATCAATCAAAGGAACTGTGGTTTCCGAAGAAGTCTTGTGTTTTCCTTGGGTGAAGGAAAGTTGATCGACTGTAACGATCTTACCTTCAAATGGGAACATGACCACTCGAAAAACTGCCAATGCTATAGCTCGCATGGCATAAGTCCAACTCCTTCCCAATAACATATTGTAATCGAGCAGAGCGTCCAGAACTTCTATTTCAATAGCAACTGTCTTACCGGCCAAAGTGACATCAAATGATGGCAAAAATCCATGTGGATGGAAAGTTCTACCATCAAATGCAGTAAGTAATGTGTTGGAAGGGGCTAACTCAGGAGAACCTAAAGCTTTCCAACAGGAAACCGACATTACGCAAGTCGACGCTCCCTCATCTACTACAGCTCGTCTGATGGTCATTGGACCATGAACGACCTCAATCTGAAGGGCAACGTGATATGGCAACCGGTATTTGACATCAGTCATATCAAAACGCGCAGACATGTTGGAGGACTCCATACTCCCAATAGCTGCCAGAAGTGCATTTTGTTGTAAAGGACAACTCTGCAAGACTTCTAGAGTAGACATGGCACAAGGGGTCTGGGCTAAATCTTCAACCACATTGTAGTTAGAAGCAGCCCATGTGTTGGGATTGTGCGATGCCCTCTTCAAGACACCTTTCGGTATCTTGGGCATTGGGTCCACAGGTATGTGGAGTGGAGTGGAGGATTCAGGAATCTCCTTATCCTTTTTCTGTGCTTCCGGGGTATAGTTCCTGGCTCTAGTTTGCAAAAGTGCATCTGAATTAACCATGTTTATAAATTTTTGATCAACCGAAGCGTGCGAAGTGCCCCCAGTTTTGGAGGTGCCAGAAGTTGAGCCTTGCCCTTTAGGAAATGGATCTTTCAAGACGGCAGGCTTCTTTTCTCTTAAGAGCTTCTGGGCTTCTTCAAGTAGAGGGCATTGGTGGGTAAGGTGGTTCTGCTTGCAAAGTTTACAAGGGAACTTAACATTCTTTTCTTCCTTGTTACCCTCTTCGGCATTGTCTTTTTTGGGCTTTTGTTGGTTCCCCTCTCCTTTCTTGCCCTTCTTTTTGTTGTTGGGCTGCCGAGGGCCCTTTTGATTGTTCTGAACCTGATTGACAGGCTTAGACATAGAAGGAGAGGTTGTGACGGAAGAAATATCTGTAGTCAAATGTTTGACAGTTAAGGCTTGGACCTGTTTGGTCAGTGCTTCGAAGGCTGCAGAGTTAACTGAACCCACTATGCCGTCAGCATGTGGTCCAGGTTTGGGTCTACTCAGATCAGTGTTTGATCTCGGTGCGTCAGGTATAATCTCGTACAGTAAACCAGATTGTGCATATACAAGGTCTAACTGTTGAGTCCTTAAGATGGCTTCTTCTTCATTGGATACTCCAGATGTCGCTACTTCCTTAGAAATATAAGGAAGGAGTGATTTCAAGTACCACTCAAGCAGGAACTCTGGAGGTATGTTGGCCTTTATGAGCCTCTTTTGTCTTCGCCACTCCTGAATGTGGTCAGATAAGTGAGTGGCTTTGTTTTGTCTAAAAGTAGACAAAAGTTATGTTCCGGCATCATACCGAACAGGAAGCTGGAAATGGTTCGAAAAGACGGTTGCTAGATCCCCAAAACTAGAGAAAGTAGCCGCAGGTAACTCAATGTACCATTTGGCTGCAGGACCAGTTAAGGTCCTTTGAAACAATCTCAATCTGATGGAATCCTCGTTTAAGGAATTGGAAGAACACCAAAGGTGGAAGGTAGTGACATGGTCACCAGGATCTTCACCTGTTTTGCCTTCGAATTTTGGAATATCCGAAGGTAATTTGGTGGGAACTGATGGCCACGTGGCATTATGACACACAGGATCATTTGTCAGTTTAGAAAGGTCTGGAAAATTCAAAGTTGCCAGAAAAGGTAGACGAGGCCGGTAGGATGATGCTTGATAAGGGAAACCACCCATCGTTTGTCCCATGAATTGTTGGTAGGGGTTTCCCCCAGCCATCTGGTGATAAGGGTTGCCCCCGGCCATGTGCTGATAGGAGTTTCCACCTACCAACTGTTGATAGGGGTTGCCCCCAGTTAACTGTTGGTAGGGGTTACCCCCGGGTATTTGTTGGTATGGGTTGCCCCCTGCCAGCTGTTGTTGTTGTACTAAAGAGTTATTAAAATTTCCCCACCCATACGAGAGTGGATTAGTGCTTTGCGGGTTTGTCCACTGTGGCTGGGTGTTAGCCCCGCCATATTGTTGGTTAAAGATATTACCCCCTCCCCCTGAGAATAAGGAAAAAGGGGTGTTACCTGCAGGCATGTTACCTTGATTCAAGTTAGGTCCTACAAAAGTATTGAAACCAACAGAAGCTGATGTGGACGGTGCAGTCATGGTGCCCATGACTGGCATGTTTGCATAAACACTTGGTCCTACCACAGGTGTGGAAACCCAAGTACTAGGAATCTGATATAACGGTTGCGAAGTAGAAGGTGTTGCACAGTTGGCCATACTGCTAGGTCCAACAGTAGATGTAGGAATAGATGCCATCATTGTAAAACTAGGCATACCTAATGTACTAGTGTTGAAACTGAAAGATGGAGTAGGCACAGATGTGGTTTGTGCATGACTAGGTGTAGCAGTAAAAGAAGGGTTAACTGTGCTGGTATTCATACCTAAATTGGGAGTTTGGGGACCCCCCTCTTCACCTCCTGAGTTAGACATCAGATGATCGAGAAATGAAAGATCTGCACTGAAAAGGGGCTGCTGGAAACCAACAGGTGACAGAAGCGGAATTCTAGTATTGGTTAAGGGAGGATTGAAAGGAGTGTTATACTTCGCAGAAGTAAGATCTTCCACCTCAACAGTACTAAAGTGTTGCTGATCTGTGGTACCTGGTAGTGGTTCCTCAGGAACCTCAATTTCAAGGTTTTCTGTTACAAGGATTTCTTCAAGCAATTCTATTTCAGAAGTAATTTTTGAAGAAATACCGGGGTTTACGCGCTGTCGTCTGGCTGGTTGTATAGGTTCTGTTCTAACTGGTGGAAGGTTTTGAATCCTTCTCGATCTACGGAGTTGTTGAATCTCCGTGATTATAAATATAAAATAACAAACTAGAACCTAGTGGCCACTACAACTAGGGGGCAAACAACACGCCAACTAAAAAAAAATCCTAAGTATACAAACCAGGCAAACAAAGATGCCTTCTGGAGAAGAGTCTGGGATGATGAGGGCCCAGAACAGATCAACGAAGGAAGAAAGACAGTTACCCGGGGTCCACAATACAATGACTAAGGGTGCAAGCGCTGGAATCACCCAACCACCCTCCCAAAGACCTGCAAGGGGTTTCCTCCCATGTCTGTCTTAGGTACATCAGATATACCCTCTGCTGTCACCTGTGTATGAACCTAGAGTCTGATACTATGGATATCACAACACCAAAAATTCCTGGGGGAACAGTCACCGGTCGAATCAGAAAGCGTGGGTAGGGTAGCTAAGCCCGAAACTCGAAAGAGTCCCCAATATGCAATCCGATCCTGGCGTATGCTCGAACAGTAAGTAGGAGGAGTATTCCCACAAACTGATCTCGCAATGACCTACTGCATAGATCCCAGGCAAATTTTGAGTGAGGTGGGTTTACCTATGATAGTCTCACTATGATTTTTGCGCAATGTGTGATCTTGGGTGGTTTAAGGTGATTTAAACTAACCAAAACTAGTTGGTGTAGTGTACCCTAAAAAGAAAAATGTTTATATTTCATTTTATTAGTAAATTTTAGGGCTGTTATTACTCAAAAAGGGTAGTGGGTGTGTGAGCGTGGTTATAACAAGAAAACAAAAGTGCAAATATAATTCAATCTTTCCTACAACAAAGCTTTTTCATTTTTTATATCTACTTCTTTCCAAAACTGAAAATCGAAGCAAACTTACTTAAAATTTTTTGTTTTCTTTTTTGAAATTATACTAAGCTATTTTGCAATAACCGAAACAAGTTCTACTTAAGCTTAAAATACCAATTTTTTTTTGCTTTTTCAATAAACGAAAAAGAACTATGCAAAAATGGAAAGCCAAATAAAACTTTTTATGCAAAGTGTGTAAGTATGGCTAAAAGTTCTTAGGCCTATAGCTGTCGAAACCCTAGCTCGAGAAAGACTTGATCTACAGGTTTTTTACAAAGAAAAAGCCTTTAAACTTGGACACCAAGTGGGAGAAAACAAAGGAGAAAAATACCAAAGGACTGACCTAAAGTATCTAGCCCTAGCAAGACCACAAAGCCAAGCACAAGTAGACAAGCAAGCTGCCCTACTAACACAAAGAAACTGAGAGATGAAACTAGCCTACAACTGTTTAAAAAACACTTGTAACCAGCAGAAGACAAGGAGTCTAGGAAAAATGAAACTTGACCAAAAAGAAGACACCCTAGAGGCTCTACCAAGGACCAAACCCTAAAACAAAGGATGGGAGTAGTAGAGAGCAGACAACGTCACCACAAACAACAGATACAGGAGTATGAAGGTTTGTAAGCTAGCAACAGGTAGTCAGGGTCTAAAAAGATGGAAGTGCTCAACATCAAACACTCCCTAGTCTTCCAAAAAGTCAATAAAAAGTCCCAAAAATTCCAAAGGTTAACAAGCGGTTTAAAAGATGGGAAAAACTTCAAGAGAAGGTTCTTATGACTTAAACAACAGTTAAAACCTCATGCAACAGTCCAAAGGATCCCACAGCAAAGTCAGCAAATCATAAAAAGGGCTAAAAAACAAGCAAAACAAAAATAGACTGCTTCAGAAAGTGTACTCTACTGTGTAGTAGAGCAACTCGCGCCCATACAGAAACGGGCGCTACTGTATATATAGCACAGTAGCGTATGGGCGCTACTGTATATATATCAAAGTAGCGCTCATATCTCAAAGACTTGAAAACTGACTTTGGAAGGTATAAAAAACTGATGAAAGCATGCAAGAAACAGGCAAGGGATACCTAAAAAGTTTCTTGACACATCAAAGAAGTCAAAACAATCTGAGAAGACACACAAGAACAAGGTTTCCTAAAGCCAAAAACTCTATTTCCCCAGCAGAGTCGCCAGTCTGTTGGCGGGCATTTCTACCCTATAGCAAGGAAACTAATGCTATCAACTTGGTTGGGGTGACAGGTAAGTGTATTGATGCTGTTACAGAGGCATTTACAAAAAGAAACAAATTGTAAATTTAGGGAACACACCTCTTAACCGAAGTCTGATCCTAGCCTTGACTCGGTCTCGTGTTCAGCTTCCAAATCTACTTTTCCTTCAGCAAACCTGCAACAACAATACCCTTCTCAAAACATTTTGGGCAATATATAAAGCTTGAAATAAACAAAAGCAATGTTTAACATTCAACATTGACCAAAATAAATCCAACTTAAGATGCTATTTCCTAACACATTCAAATTGGAACAAGAAAAACACTTCAACCTTTATTTGTCAAAAATAGAATGATATACAAGTATACCTGATAATGAAACATGCTCCTGCAACTAGATTCTGGGCTCTGGCTCTGCTCTGGCTTGGATGTCTTCTGCAACAACTCCTCCAATGCAAGCTTCTTCAAAGTTTTTCCATTAATCAATCTCACTAACTCCAATTTCTAACCCTTCTCCTTTAACCTTCTTGGTATTTATAGGTTCAAAGAAGCAGTTCAGGTCGAGATGTAGTTATGGAGGAAGTTGGGGGAGTTAGGAAACTGCCATCAACTAATCCTCCTCGATGAATTAATTTATTTTTTAATCATCTTTTAAGATGTACGCGACTCTTCTTCAATGGAGTAGCGTTTAGGGCGCTACCCTAGTGTTTGACAACTAGCGCTCATTCAATTTTAAATGTTGAGCGCTACTTTGCTACACCGGAGTAGCGTATACTTGGATATGGGCGCTACTATTATACAGTGGAGTAGCGTATGGGCGCTAGTCTCTTTGAGTAGAGTAGCGCTCATATCTCAAAATGATATTTTTTTATGTTTTCCAGTATTTTCAGGAAATGGAATGAGTTGTAATATGATCCAAGGTCAACATGCTCCTCCATCCAAATTGTCCTTTTGTGTGATTAGCAACTCAGGGTGATCACGGACGGAGAGGTGCAAGTTTGACCTATAACATAGGTTACACAAAGCTAGCTGAACAACTTGACTATAATGCACTATTTGTTTTGTTGATCAAAAGACAGAGTTAAAGGAGAACATAAAAAGAGATGCTAAAGCTTTATTTATTCTTCAAAAAAGGGTTTAAGTTACAAAATTTTAAAGAAATGCAAAATGTAGAAAGGGAAACTTTAAAGAAAGCTTACCAGAGATCTTTAAAGTAAAAGTTATCAAGCTCCAAATATTTATAAAAGATTTTGAATATTTATTTATGAAAAAAATAAAATGTTGATTTTTTTATTACTAAATTTTAATAAAGATGAAGGTAAAAATTCTCAAACTTTGTTTCTCACCTTTAATAGCTTTAAACCAAAATGACTTTACATGGTGTCATTGAACGAACACTTCATTTGAAAAAAAAATTGGTTGCAGTTTTTCAAAACAACATTCCATATTGTTCAAAGCTACTTCGTTACAATTTATCTTCGTTTATATTTATCATAATGATGACAGATAGTATTTTATCCTCAACTAAAATATTTATCCTTCAATTTTCTCATTTTATTTATGAATATATATAATATCTTAAAACACTTTATTGCTTCTGCGTTCTATTTTCCACATAGTTTACTGTTATGATGACAAGTATGAGTGGGTAAGATTTATTAAAAATTGGTAATGAAATACAAATTGGGTAATTGGGAGTGTTGGTTGCGACCTATTTTAAAACATATAATGAAAATGCTGTTGTTTTATAATATTTTCATTCTTTTCGAAAATAGCTCATATCAACTTTCTTAATTGAAAAATAAAAATTGATTAAAAATGGACTTAAATATCAAACTCAATGATGACACCAACAATGACTACTTACATAATCGAAATGTGAAATCTTTTTATGATAGCCTGCCCATCTCAATGCAGTCTTCAAAAAAACGTGAACACTGTACTTGCTGCTCTGCCATTGTTTTCCTATTAATTTGTCATTGGCCTCTCAGCAAATCTACCAGTGCCACTAGTGTCTCCGTCCATTTATTTTCTGTGTCACCCATTATCTTCACATCATTCTGTCATTCAATTATGGCAATCTGTGTATTCTTTTACATTGTTCCCTCCAACTAGAACATTGTACTGCTCTGCCATCAATCTCTTCTGCTCCATGTATTCATACTTACCTACCATTTTCTCATTTTTTTTTGGTAAAAAATGTTCACAGTTTCCCACTTTTTTTCTCGTTATCTTATTCGTCATATCCTCTGTGCAGCTCTGTCGAGCGGTGTATATTCGCCTCTCTCAGTGCATTTATTTTCCATTGTTTAATCTGAGTCTATTCTCCAATATTTATCTTTTCATTAAAATGGCAGTATAATCACATAAGACCAACTTTCGCTCGTGCTCCCATATTGTATTACTGTATTACTTTCCATTTTCTATTTTTCAATGTGTGATTCGAATGCTTATATGAATTTTTAATCACGAGGAAATGACAGGTTCAGAAAAAAATAAAAAACAAAAATAGAAAGAGCAGTTTACTTTCATTATTTAAGAAGTTAAAAAGTTGAACTTTGCAAGTGGTATAAAGTTTAGATTTCTGTTGCAAGTGGTATAAAGTTTAGATTTCTGTTATTTAAATGAAAAATGAGTTTGCAGTGTGATGTTAACATCAAAAGAGTTTGTACTGTGAAGTTAATATAGATGAGGGAAGTGCCTAAAAGTTAAGAAGTTTGGGTTTAAATTTATGAAAAACATGTTTAAAGAATATTTGTATTTGTAAGTTTTAATTTAGTTAGATATGATTAAGTGATTTTTAGTTGGATTTAAAACTATAATTTAATATTAATGATGTTTGATATGTTAAGAACAAATTATTTTTATCAAGAAAACAACAAGAGAACAATGAAAAAGATATGTGTTTTAAGGTTATTTTAGTTATAAGTATATAGATCAATGTGATAATTAGAATGTGAACACAATAGTGTGTTGATTGTATGGAATTTAGTTGTTTTAAGCATACATATAAATATATTAGTTGTTTCATGGAATGTTGTGCACACAAATTGCATTACTATTGTTAGTATTTATCATTATAGTTTTGATATGAAGATATATTCTTCTTATTGTAATAAGAAGTGCTTTTGAATTACAACTAACTCATTTTTGCATCTCGAGTTGTATATATTCTATCTTTGGAATATATATATATAGTAGTGTTAATTATAATTAGAAAATTAGAAATTTAAATCAACATGTAAAAGTAGAATAGTTGGATGTTGTTGATGAACTTGCATACTTAGTTTTTCCTATTGTTCTTCAGCCTTATCTTATGGTATGTTACTCTAGACTTTATTACCAATTTTTGAGAGAGCAAAAGCTCTCCATTTGTGTTATAGTATAACGATATGAATATTTTCAATATTCCTCAGTTTATTCATTAATCCACATTTACATTTTGCTTAGATTTTTTTCAATTGCTGGATTTAATTGTATAAGTTTCACTATAAGAAAATACAATGCTAGTTGGTTGGTGAAATTAAAAACATGTTTCAACCACAAGTTGCCCAACCATTTTGATGTTTTCTTTTAAAATCTTAAGAAAATGCATGTGTTTACTCTTCACTTTTGTCACCCATTTTGTTTTCTTCTTCACCCATTCGTTTTCTTCTTGAACACTTTGAAGATTGTTGATTTGAAATGACACTTTGTATTTATACTTCTACAATAACTTATATATTTGTTTATATAATAAAAGTCATGGTTGCATAATTATTATTTAGGCACATTATAAATACTATGGACATATTTTTCTAATCATGTAACAAGTAATGTACTCTTTATAATTTTTTAAGTAAAAAAGTGTTATAGTTTTCAGTAAATAAGTACAAATTAACTAAAAAATTATGTTAGACAATAAGATCCCTTATTTTGCAGGTTAGTGGGCACATTTCAGAAATCCATATATATATATATATATATATATATATAAGATTAGTTTTCAAAACTTTTATATTCCATATCTATTGTACTTTCTTATATTTGTAAATTAGTTTGTTTTTATTTCTTAATTTTTTTCCGATGTCCAATTTAAGTGACATTTTCAATATAGTGTTGTGAAATTTCAAAATTACTTTACCTTAATTTCTTATAACAACAAACAAACAAACTAGAGAATATTAGGTTAGCTACTAAAAGTATTGCAAGATTTATGCCATCAAAATGGATTCTACACACATCGCAATTCAAATCCATAAATTATATTCAAGTAAACAACTACCCCATCGTTTTTAACCAAAATTGGTATAGTTGTCATCATCCAATGAAAAAGTGTGCTAATGATGTATTATGAACCACCATCCCGACTTATTATCACAAGTGCAGATTCTTGAAATTGTTTGTATTACATTTCTAAAATTATGTACCAATTGGTGTGAGTTTTACAAAAACTCCTTTTTGTGTAATGTTAGTCTTTTAGAATGTTTTGATTGATCTTTTTGGTTACTTTTGTTGCTTTGCTTGAGATGGTAAAAGTGAATTAATGGTCTTTAACTCAAGTTAAAATAGCGATTCTCTTTAGTCTTAAATTCTTTTGTGAAACTTGATATGTTCATATTTGTTATCTTTCTTCAAGTATTACATAATATCTATTATATCATTGTTGTTTTCTTGGTATTTGTTTCTATTTAATATATTTGATTAAGTGCAAGGGGATAGAAATGTAATTTAGAAAATTGAAGTTGATTTTTTATTATTTTATTGTTTGATTTTAACATCTTCTCATAGTACCATACTTGTTCTATTTTGTTGAGCTTCCCAAAATAATTGAAAATAAAATTTATTTGAAAAAAAATTAAAACATATTCTTCATGTAGCTTTTTAGTTGCTTTTCACTTCTGTAAATATGTTGACAGGTTTAAATAGTTTCAATTTTAGTTTTGCAAAACTAAAAGTAAAAGCCTAATAATATTATCACCAGATTTTTAAATTGCAGTTTTTAGATTATTGTAATGCCCCAGAAATAATGCATTAATGCAGGGTCAATAACAATAACTGAAACGTGAACACTGTACTTACTGCTCTGCCATTATTTTCTTCTCATCGATTTACTCACAATTCACCAACTAATTTGTCATCTTCTCTTCACAATTCAGTCCATTTGTTATCTGATTGTCACTTAATATCATATTCTTCACATCATGCAGTTCTGCCAATCTGTGTATTCTTTTAAATTGTCCTGCCATCAATCTCTTCTCTGTTCATGTGTTCATACTTCACCTACCATTCTCTCTCTTTTTTAAATTAAAAAATGCTGACAGTTTCCCAGAATTCATCATTTTCTGATCTAACATTATCTTATTCGTCATATCATTTAATTTTTTTTCCATGTGTGCAGTTCTGTCGAGTGGTGTATATTCCCCTCTCTCAGTGCGTTATTTTGTCCATTGTTTAATCTCACTCTATTCTCTGAAACATACGTACTTACCACTATAATCAACTTTCGCATGTGAAATATTTTTCAATCTGTTGGGATTAAGTTTTTAAAATAAATTCTAAGAAACGTACTGAAAATCCATGTTTTAATAATTCCGAAAACGAATTGATGCAGTTCTCTATTTTAACGAGGAATAGTTTTCCCATCGCAGAATGCTTATATGATTTCCGTTCATTTAAAAAAATGATACGAAAGTGCACAAGTTAAAAACCCCTGAATTATTTTTTTAATAAAAAAGTTAAATAATAAATTTAAGAAAATATAAAAAATTTGAATTTATAAGAATTCTTATATGATTTCTGTTCATTTAAAAAAATGATAAGACGAATGTGCACAAGTTAAAAACCCCTGAATTATGTTTTTTAATAAAAAAGTTAAATAATAAATTTAAGAAAATATAATAAATTTGAATTTATAATCTCTTATTAAAAAATAAAAATCTGTATTATCATTAAATTTTAAATAACTAAATTAATAATAATGAAAATTTAATGTTAAAAATCTTTTATATAAATTAGTTTAAATTTATTGTACCAAAATAATCAAATTAATGGAAGCCCGGTGTATCCTTTTTTTCAGTTTTATTTCCTTATAAAGGTTTGTATTTCTATTAATTTGATTCTTTTGATACTACTCATTGTGTGAATCATCCTTGCAATTATTTACTTATACTACTCATTGTGTGAATCATCTTTGCAATTATTTACTTACATTTAATTGAGAAATCTAATTTTATTAATTATTTATATTTTCAATTAATTAAATTTTAATAAAAAAATTGCTAAATATCTCATTTAAAGTATCTTGAAATATGTTATTTGTTTTCAGCTCTAAACTAAAATCTTGTTATTTGCACCTCTCTCATTCAGTTCATGTATTAAATTCTCTTAATTATCTTTGCTATCAAACATCCCCTACAGTTTTAATCGTGACATTGCTTGCTTATGTAACATGATCTTTATATATACATATTATTGGATTTTTGCATTTTAAGATTTGAATTTAAATGATTAATGTATTGAGAGTTGCTTTTTATGCCTAAAATATTGATTTGCATATATTGATCAAAGAAATATTTACTTCACAAAAAAAATATGCCATGTCACATTTATACTCTATTGTAGTTCAAAAATCTTTTTCTTTATCCTCTCAAGTAAACCTATCACACTCCTAGGAACTTTCTAATGATTGATAGTCCCCTTTCCTTATATATTTTAGACAAATTCCACTAGACAAGGTCCAAGCCATGCTTGGATACCTCTCTGAGTTGTTACTACCTCACAATCCAAGAAAGTCAAATATAAATGTGCAACCACATCATTATCACTTTGGCCAAGGAAATCTCAACCTCCTCCTCCAACCTTGGATAGGGGCATCTCTTGAAACAACTATCCATGCAATAATAAATTCAAATCTAAGCCAAGTTATCATGGAAATGAGGACATAACCTAAATTAGCATAGTAAAAGTTCGACGATTTCGCCCGGGGAGTACATATATTTTTGGCCTGAATTTGATGGAATTCGGGAAGAAAATTTTAAAATCACATAACAGCGTAAAACTTGCATAATATGGTCCCCCCTAGGGTTTTTGAGTGCACTAAATCCTTCTACTCATTCAGAAAAACAATTTGAACAACACAAATTTCAAATTTATTGAAAAAAATCGTCACATTTCGGCCAAAAACTCTCGGTCGGGAGAAATTGTTGAATGTTAAGACTTCTTCTAACCTATTAATCAAGTACGCATTCCAACACACCCTCCAAGAAAAACCACATCCCAACAATTTCTCAATGACAATGACACATTCCAACATTTTTAGTTTTTTGTAGTTCATAAACCGCTCTCAAGCTCAATATAAAAGAGTAGTCTATTAATTAATCATTATATTAGTAAGAAACACTACTCTCCATGGTTGTTTTTGTTAAGAATTGTAATCTCATTGGTCATTAGTGCATTAATTAGTTGAGTGATTGAGTTAGTTGGTAGGACACTTTGTTGTCCCATAGTATTTTATGTTCCATCGTATTTCCCCATGGTTTTTTGCTGCTACGTAATCGTATATAACCTTATGGTTAATAATGAGAAGGTAGTGAATATGCCTACTTGTGTTCCATCATTTCCTGTGTTCAAACTTTTACATGTTATTAGAACTGCATGGCATGATCCATAACTGTTCATTTGGGGTAAGCGTTTTCACAAAGTGGAAAGCACACACATATGCATAGTTTCAATCTCACATCTTGGAGATTGTGAATAGAGACGGGAACACATCGGCATGGAGGCATGATGATCCTTCACAGCATCAGGCCGTAATTTTTTTAATTTTTCCTTCTAGAGACATCGATGCGTCCTATCCTTATCGGGAACCGCAACACCATCCAAATCGACGCACCTGCTACACTAGAGGAAGCACGCCATCGACGCACATGTTGCTCAGGAGAAACACGTTGCCGACTTAGTCTATGCATAGGAGAAGCATGACATTGACGTAGTTGTTGTTAAGCCAAAGCACGTCGATCACTGTTCACTCGTACGGATTTTGGCCTGGTGCACTGTGCTAGAAAGCTAGGGTGTGACACTATATTAAAAGGATATTCATACAAAAATGGCTAGTACCAATTCCAGTAAGTCAAGTTTGAAGTAGATATCTGGACCAATGTTGATTGGCACCAACTATGAATTTTGGTCAATCAAGATGCATACGTTGTTCCAACTCAACAAACGTTGGGATATGGTTGAAAACGAGTTCAAGGAACCAGATGCAATCACTTTGAATGCTATGTCTAATGCTCAGAAGAATGCTCTTGAAGCTCGTCGAGAAATAAAACTTACTGCAAAATGATTGATCTAGACATGCATCGAGGAGTCCATTTTCTTGCAGATCTCAGGAGCCACCACCGCACATCAAGCCTGGAATCTCCTTGCATTTGCATACAAAGGTACAAACAGAGTAAAAATGATAGGACTCCAAACCCTTTGACTTCAATTTGAAAGTCTTAAAATGAAGGAAACATAAACTATAGATCAGTTCATGCCTCGATTCTCAGGCATTGTGACTCAATTCCAAACCTATGGTGAAGCTTTGGAACAAAAGGTTGTTGTTCAAAATATTCTCATGTGTCTCACTAAGAAGTTTGCTACGGTTTTTACTGCTATAGAAGAATCTAAAGATATGTCCAAGTTTACCCTAGAAGATTTTACAGGGTCCCTTCTGTCCCACGAAGCTCAACTCAGTTAAGAAGAAGAGTCTTTGACAAATGCATTAAGCACGCAGGCTTCCCTCAATAGAGGTTGAGGAAGAGGAGGTAGAGGACGAGGAAGAAGAGGAAGAGGTTCTCATTTTGCAGAGGATAGAGCCACACATGAGCATTCAGATCACTGTGGTCACTCTCACAACTCTTAGAACTAGAGGGGGAGAGGAAAGAGATGGAATAATAGGTCCAACATCCAGTGCAACTACTACAATAAGTATGGCCATTATGAACGAGACTACAAAAAAAAGCAAGTAGACCAGAAAAATGGCAAATACCATGTCTCCAATGTTGAATAAGGCTCATCAAAAGTCATGTTTCTCTCATGCCAAGTAAATGAAGAAGAGTATAACTAAGATGTATGGTTACTATGTTGGTTGTGGAGCTAGATATTCCAGTCTCATAGATGATATTGTCTTAGCCTTGCACCCCAGAGGACTGCACACTCATTCCACAACCTTGGGGTTTGGGGGCAACGCCCTCGAGTTACAGGGGTGGAGCCCCCGAGAAAAAATTTTGGGGCTGTTTTCGCCAACAGTTTTCGGGCCCATGGTTTTGGGTATCCCGTGGTATTTCCCTTATAAAAGAAAGACATTGTAATATGGATAGGGTTTATGTATTAGGTATTATGCATTGTAAAGATCTCTGATATCAAGAAGAGAGACTGTGAGACAGTGAAGAGGAAGTGTAGCGGCTGTGCTACAGGTTGTATCCCTTCACTTTGCTGGACGGTATAATAATAAGGACTGGCAACTTCAGTGTATACGTAGCCCATCCTGGGGTGAACCGCGATATATTTGTGTCTCTCTTGTAATGTGTGTGTGATTATATTTACATTTCTGTTTATTGTTATTGCTCTACGATCCTGTTTTTCTAACAATTGGTATCAGAGCCAAAGGTCTATTTGGCAGTTAAACTCACAGGAAGCTAGGGTTTTTGGTTCGAGTGGGAGCAATGGCAGAAGAAGGAAAGTTTAAGGTCGAGAAGTTTAATGGCCAAAACTTCCAGTTATGGAAAATGCAAACGGAGGACTATCTGTACCAGAAGGATCTATTCCAACTGTTGGGAGGAAGAGCAAAGCAGCCGGTGGCCATGAAGAACGAAGAATGGGAGGTTCTTAACAAAAAGGCTCTGGGAACAATACGGCTGAGCCTGGCTTCGTCGGTGGCTTTTAATATCTCAAAAGAAACGACAACAGAGGGTTTGATGAGCGCACTGGGTAAGCTGTATAAAAAATCCTCCGCCTCCAACAAGGTATTTCTAATGAAGCATTTATTTAATATGAAGATGTCTGAAGGTGGATCTGTTACTGATCATTTAAATGAGTTTAATACGGTTACAAATCAACTAAGTTCTGTAAGTGTGAACTTTGATGATGAGGTTAGGGCTCTTCTAATCTTGTGTTCATTGCCAAAGCTGGAATAGCTTGGTCATGGATGTAAGTAACTCTGTCTCTGGTTCAAAGACCTTGAAATTTGATGATGTTATTGGTGTTATTCTTAGAGAGGAAATGCGAAGAAAAAGCACAAGTGAGACATCAGGTAATGCGTTGACCATGGAGAGAAGGGGAAGACAAAAGGAGAGAGGAAAGAGCCAAGGTAATCATGGGAAGTTTAAAACGGGCAGATCCAATCCAGACTGGGAAAAATACAACGCTGGAACTGTGGAAAGAAAGGACATCTGAAGAAAGACTGCAGATCTCTAAAGAAGAAAGGAGATGCACAGTAGGAAACTACCCAGGAAGCAAATGTAGCAGGTGATGTGTTACAAGATGCTTTGATTCTTGCATTAGATAATACTAGTGATTATTGGGTAGTAGATTCAGGGGCTTCATGTCATGCTACACCCCATAGGAAGTACTTTCATGATTATGTTCTAGGCAATTTTGGACATGTTTTATTGGGTGATGACGAGCCATGTAAAATTGTTGGAATGGGTAAGGTATGGATAAAAGTTAAGAATGGAACTGATTGGATGTTGAAAGATGTAAGGCATATTCCTGCTATGAAATGAAATCTGATCTCAACAGGGCAATTGGGAGATGGCGGCTGTCTATCTACATTTGGAGAAAACCGGTGGAATATCACTAAAGGATCAATGGTGTTAGCAAAAGGAGATAGGGTAGGTACGTTGTATTTATGTCCTCATAATACTGACCATTCTATCTCTTTAGCTTCCACAGGAACAGATACAACATTGTGGCATCATAGGCTTGGCCACATGAGTGAGAAGGGGATGCAGATTCTCCACTCAAGGAAGTTGCTGCCAGATTTGAAGCAGGTAAGTTTGGAATTCTGTGAAAACTGTGTTTATGGAAAACATAAGAGAGTCAGATTTCTTAGGGTTGGGAAACATAAAAAGAATGAAAATTTAGAGCTTGTGCGTACAGATGTATGAGGACCAGCTCAGGTACAATCTCTTGGTGGCTCTCATTATTATGTTACATTTATTGATGATGCAACTAGGAAAACTCGGGTTTATTGCATTAGACATAAATATGATGTGTTTGCTACTTTTAAGAAGTGGAAAGCTTTGGTTGAGAATGAGACAGGAAAAAGGTTGAAGTGTCTCAGATATGATAATGGAGGTGAGTACTGCGACAAGGAGTTTGATAGTTACTGTTCATACCTTGGGATTCGTAGAGAGAAGACAGTCCCAGGAATACCACAAGAAAATGGTGTGTCTGAAAGGATGAATAGAATGATCATGGAGCGTGCAAGGTGTATGAGACTGCATGCAGGATTGCCCTTATAGTTTTGGGCGGATGCTGTAAATACTACTGTTTATTTAATAAACAGAGGACTTTCAAGTGTTTTGGATGGTGGTATTCCAGAGGAGGCATGGACAGGTAAAAAGGTAAAAAGGTAAACTACTCATTTCTGAGAACGTTTGGTTGTGAAGCATTTGTCCATATTGATAAAGATAATAGAATAATTAAAGACAATTACGAAAAAGGAGTTTGAAATGATTGATCTAGGTCTTATGAAATACTTCCTTGGTCTGGAATTTAACCAAAGTGAAAATGACATCTTCATCTGTCACCATACGTATGCTACATACATTCTACAGAGATTTAGAATGGATAAATGCAAACTAGCAGAAACCCCCATTTCTACAGGCACCAAGTTAAGTAAGAATGATGATGGGCCAATAGTGAACTACATAATTTATAAAATAATGGTAGGCAATTTAATGTATTTGACTGCAACTAGACCTAATTTGATGTATGTTGTCAGCTTGATCTCAATTTAATGTATTTCAGAAATACTTCCTCCATTAGATGATGAAGGACAACTCATACTCATTCCAGAAAAAGAATTGAAAGTAAGGGAAAAAAAATTAAGAAGCAGAACCATAAGAGAATATTTGGTACAATGGAAAGATTTTCCAAGTGAGGATGCCACATGGGAAGGGGAACAAATTTTGCAGCATCCAAATTTGGAATTGCTTGGGGACAAGAAATCTTGGGTAGGGAGGACTGTAATGTCCCCATCCAAATAAATTTCATGAAGGAAAATCTCCACCAATCTACTAGTTCCCTAGGTTGGGGTGGAAACATTTAAACTTGGAATAAGGAAGCTACAAGACCCCAAATGAACCTTAGATTGGAAAATCCACATTAAAGGGGCTAAATAAATAATAATAAAGGAAAAATAAGGTGGCATTTGGTAATGAGGGTGCACAGGTGGTGTGGGATCCACACATGGAAAGATTATCCATTCCACATGTCATCATTCTCTCACCCATTCGAATCCAAGATGGAGTATACTGTTAATGGAGGATTTGGAGAGGAATTTTTCATGGCATGAATCTAGGAAGGTCGAATTGGAGTGGAAGAGTAACTCCCATGGAAGAGGAAGAGGCATCATAGAAGAATTGTGACACCTGGAGCTATATTCCCTAGTCTCTATGACAACAATGATGGAGAATCTATGACAACTATGACAAATTCAGACCTAATTGCTGACATATGACACATATGACATATCTGGGCCAAAACTAGCCACCAAGAGGGCACACAAGGGGAGTTATGTTCATCCAAGATTCCCCCATTCAAATTGATGGAAGAGGAGTGCAAGAAAGAGAGGGACAAGTGCCATTTATGAGAATATCTCCCTAACTTGAGTTGGGAGAAGAATCTTGGAGGGAATTCAAGCTATGTAGGCCATTGGAGGTTAATAAAATAGGAGGAGGATGAAGGAGAGTGGCTTTTGATCATTTCTCATTTGGAACTTTTGGAGAGCTTAGATTTTCCTTGCACGATGGATGTTCATCCTCCTTGCCTTAGAACCAATTTAGTGGGTGCAATATTCCTATCCAAGTTGGTTGATGGAGAGGCCATTTAGACCTCTCAACAGAGCTTCAGGGATATAGTTTTATGCAAGTTCAATCCCCCTTTGAGTTCGATTCCATGTTCACTCTTCCTTCTCTACTTTCATTGTCTTATATTTCTCTCAATATTCATGTACAAGTGTGATAGTGCACTCCTTGTTGAAGAAAATTCCTGCAGCAACATGATTAAAATGCCTGCAACAAGAATTACGAAAATCCCATAACATGCATTGGGAAATGCCTGCAACACATGCTATTTGAAAATGCACGTAGGTCTTTTGAAATGTTCGCAAGTATTTTGAAAATTCCCACCGATCGTTAGTAAAATTCCCACGGGAAGTAGTAAGATACCCGCATAAGCCATGAAAAATTTGAAGTGTTAACATGATAAAAGAGAAATTGGTTACTGTGCCAATTATTATTTTTCCAGATTGGTTGAAGATTTTTAATGTGCATGTGGATGCTTCTTATATAGTGCTAGTAATTGTGTGTGCACAACTTGGAGAGGGAAGTATTGATCACCTCATTTCATTTGCAAGTAGAAATTTTTCAGATGCATAGAGGAATTACACTACTACATAATGAGAAGTTCTAGCAATGGTTTATGTGCTACGCAAATTTAGGCTTCTTTAAATTGTTTATTGATCACTCTGCCTTAAATATTTAGTTAATAAGCTAGTGTTGGGGGGGGGGAGGATTTGTTGTTGGTTATTATTGTTTCAATAATATGGTTTTGAAGTGGTAGTTAAGCCAGGGAAGCATAATGTGGGACCAGATCACTTATATAGGGTGGAGTCCGGTGACATGGAATGTAGGATTGATGATCAATTACCTGATGCACAGTTGTTTCGAGTGGATGTAGTACCCGACCAATTCATAGAGATCGCAACATTTCTAGTGACAAGTAAAGCACCGGGGGATTATAAAGCGGCTTAGTGAATTAGAAATTTAGTAACAAGGAGAGTGAATTGACAGTTGATTGATGGTAAATTGTATAAATTAGGGGTTGATGGGATACTATGCAGGTGTGTGGTGGAACACGAGTGCGATGCAATTTTTATGAAGCACATGAATGCATAGTAGGTGGACACAATGCTTGAAAGGAAAACATTACGTGTAGGGTTATGGTGTCCATCGTTATTCCAAGAAGCAAAATAATATCGTAAGCATTGCAATGTGTGTCAGCACATAGGAAAGCCATTAACCAGGGATGAATTATCATTATTTCTAGTTATTGCACCAGAACCATTTGAAAAATGGGAAATTGATTTTTTGGGACCCATTAATCCACTAGCAAAAAGAATAAGAGCTAGATATATAATTACAACCGTTGAGTCTTTGACACAATGGGAATAAGCATCATTGATGAAGGAATTTATAGCAGAGACTATTGCACAGTTTATTTTTTAGAACATTGTTACAAGGTTTGGTTGTCCCAAGGTATAATGAGTGATCAAGAATCTCATTTTTTGAATGTAACTATTAGGGATTTGATGTAGGAATTTATGATATATCACTAGAAAAGTACACCATATCACCCTCAAGCAAATGGAATAGTGGAGGATTTTAACAAATTGTTGAAACATGCATTGACAAAGGTTTGCAATGTATAGTGTGATGATTGGGATCAAAGTATACCAACATTATTGTGGGCGTATCATACCACTTGTAAAAGCTTGACTATGTTCACACCTTTTCGATTAGTTTATGGTAAGGAGAAAATGATTCCTGATGAATTTTTTGTGCCTATATGGCGCATAGTGTTGGATACGAAGATGTCTAAGGATGAATCACTTAATAATTGGTTGAATGAATTAATGGAGTTGGTGGAGGACATGATACTTGCAGGATTTAGTCAATAGGTGGAGAAGTGCAGGAAGAAGGATTGGCATGATCGAAATATTAGAAAGAGGGAATTGGAACCCGGATCATTGGTACTATTGTGTATTAGTAGATACATTAAACATCCTAGGAATGTGGGTATGAAATGGATGGGACCATTTCGAATCACATATATCACTAAAGAAGGTGCACTTAAGTTACAAACATTATAGGGATATTTGTTAAAGGGCATGGTAAATCGCCACAGACTAAAAACATACTATGGTTTGTAGGGGTTGGAAGAATGATATATGAACATGATTAGTAAGAATGTATATAATAGGTTGATTAGATACTGGAAAGTACATGTGTTATTTCTATTTATGGTTGTGGGTCTTGGTTAGTTAAAAAGCACATACAAGTAGTTAGATTTGAAATTTGAATAAAGTAAGTACACATAGTGGGTTGTTTCATTTATGGAAAGAATCACAATCATGGTAGAAGATTGGGATGTAGATGGTTTGGGTAATGATTGCTAGTATGAGATGAGTCGAGATTTATGATAGGATAAAGGTGCATTATTGAGATCAGGATACACCAATTGAATCATAGATGTTGTTTAAAATGAGTGAAGTGATAATGAAAATAGCTTAGTTTTGTTGAAGAGTTGTGTAGTCGTGAGTAAGGTGAGTTAGTAGAGATCAGAGTTGGAGTTGTAGAAGTTGAAATGTTGAAGAGAATTGTGCTACAATGTCAATGTCTACAACACCCAAAGTGTGCTCGAAAGCCAAACAATTTAAGGAAGCCAAGATGTCGGTAGTGGAAATCGATATCAGGGTGGATATCAAGGAGCCATTGTTGGGTAAAGTACCTTCCATGAAATTTTTGGATTTCAATCTACAAGATGTTGATAGTTTTCAAAGCTTGCAGTTTCCAAATTATGTCGATATTATTGAAGATTCAGATAGTACTGAGAAGGTTATTGATGGGTCCATTTTTCAGGTATTTTGATAACCCTTTTTCCACAGTCCAGCTCAAGCAATGGTAACAAAATGCACTCAATTGTGGGAAAAGTGTTTTACTTTAATGATTTAATGAAATTGTTTTTATGATTAATCTTGTATGTTAGAATGCGTATCAATTAAACTGATTATATGGAAACCCAAGCGTGATTGAGCAGGTTCAGGTTTATTAAAGGAAGGACATGTAGAAGACTAAAGGATCACCAAGCTCGACGCCCTGTTTCCTGATTTATAGGGGACACACTCCCACTTTCAAGATGAATCGACACTTTGACAATCAGTTAGGATTAGAGTTAAATCGTATAAATATGGACCTCTCAGGTAGCGAGAGGCCCCTGCTGTTATTTTTGATAAAGACATTATTCTTAACGTTTTCTGCACTATTGAGATACTGAAGTACAGACTTCTATTTTGACATGGATTTTACATATTAATGAAATATTGATGATTAATTCCAACAAGCGCTTCTAAGTTTTTATTCTCTCCTGAGTACGGGTTGGGGAGGGCCCCTCCAACACGTAGGTCAGGAGGTTCCTATTTGCAGGTATTTTTCCAAGTATGCGTTTTACATTGATGAACAGTTTATGATATCTGGTAGCGTCGAATGATTCATTGTTTTCTGTAGTAGTTTAGAATGCATTCCGTAGTATAGTAAAACGATTTTAGTAGTCCTGTAGGTTCTTTCTTGCAACACATATCTTTATCAACGATTTCATGTGTAATAGCTTTGCTTTCAATGTCATGGTTTAGATCTGGAGTTCACTGCAGTTTCTCATCGTGATTAGTTTCTTTTAACTTCTTAGTAGTAGATGGGTAAGCATAGAATGATCGTATTTCAATTCTAGATTGGTAGAATAAGATAGATCAAGACTCAAATTGTGTGTGCAGATAGTAGTTACAGACTTCGTTTCCCCAATAGTAGAATAGCTCTGTTATGGTATTTTCATTCTCAGCATTTAGTTATTTCAACAGTTTAATTATTTCAAATAGATTTACTGTCTTTGTATCTTCACTTCTTAGAACATATCAACATCTAATTACTTCAACATTTTAACTACTTAGAATAGATTCCCTGCTTTATTTCTCAGAACATATTTACTGCTTTCAGTACTTTAATTCTTTTAATCAGATTCATTGCTTTCCAGTATTCAATTTCATAGCATAATCAGTTTTCACATTTAGTAGACAATCTTTAGAACATCAATATCGCCCTTTAACTGTGACAAGAGATTATCCTATAAAGAGCACAGATAGTGCATGCATCTCTCAAGTTTGTACATTCCCCGGGTTGACATTTAAAGTAGGATCTTGGTATAGTTGCCCTCATTAGGCATCCATATTAGGAGCTCACCAGTTATTACAAAGCAATTGGCGAATAAATTATTTAAATCGAGTATATTGACTTTGCTATATGTTCCCCATTTTGGATGTGGTATGAGTATCACACGTTGTATACACTTTTTTATTGAGCAAACTACAAGGAGATTGTTTATGGTTGGATAAGCTGTATTTGGTGGATGATGAGTCCATTCATAAAGTTTCGGGTCTATTGTGCACCGGTGAAGATCTTATAGAGGCTATAATAGTGCACGACTTGAATGATGAAGATGTATATCAAAAATATGGTACACACCAAGGAATGAGAGGAGCGGTGATTTTTGCAATCACCAATGCAAAAATGCATTTTGCTGCACAGGTTTTGGTAGCCAAGGTGGTTCAGATGTGCAAGAAATATGAGCGTCATGTAGGAGTTTTTTTGTAGTAGAACAATGTACTCAAGGTATTAGGATGTACTAAACAAAATAATTTTAGAGGAATTTATTCAGTATTTTCTTGATACTCAAAATCAGGGAAAGGAGTTCCATCTGAGATGGATATTGTTGTTGATCACAATGATAGAGTGGAAGCCACCTCAAGGGAGTGAATATGATACTGAAGTGAAAAAAACATTCCCAGCACCGAAGTTTAATGTTTGGAAACATAGTGCAGACAAGGAAGTCCAATAGACCCCAAATTTGGCATTTCAATACTGGTATACTGAGATGATTCAAGTGACAACTAATCCATATTGTACTCTTTCATCGTTGATAGATAAGTATGAATCTGCAATATGTTTTTCGGTCGACTTGCATAATGTATTTATTTCACCGCGTGCAAACCTAGAGAACAAAACTAAGGTTTTGTCATTCTGCATTGAAGAAGACAATATTAAATAATCCATGGAGGATTGGCCTCCAAAATTTCAATAACAACTAGACTCTGATGTGGAATTTTTGACTACTCCAAAGAGTAAGCTAAAGAATAAATCATATGTTAAAGGTTCTACGAGTTTAACAGTGCACGACTCTCCAAGATTGAGTGAAAAAAGAAGAAAAAAGGAACAAGAATCATAGGAAGAAGTGCCATGGGTATATAAAAAGAAGCATACAATTGTGTTTCCATCTTATACATCAAAAGAACAATCAAAGAATCATGAAGAATCAAAGTCTAAGTCAAGGGACTACACATAATGATAGAGAAGTCAGAGGAATAAAACTCAGTTATTTTCACATAAGATAAAAGATTTGGCACAAGAGTTAGCACTACAAGATATCATAAGTATAATTGAAGTTAACTTGGATTCACAGTAGGTACTTCAGTTAGATTTTGATCAACAATTTTCTAAGTTAAAGTATAAGTTACAATTGGGAGAATCAAGTCAGCAGAGTTCAAAGATGGACATCGATGATACTTTGCGGAAGGATATATTGAGTAAGGATAAGTGAAATGCCTAGAGGGTAAAGAAGAGGTTTCTTAATGTTGATCCTCGTGTGGTGGTGTTTAAATAATTGGAGGGTTCTTCGTCCTTAGCATTGAAGTGTTCAGGATTTGAAGTAATCATGTCATAAGCTTCATTTTAGCAGTTGCAAGAATATGTCCCAGTAGTGACAGAGGAAATGGGAGCACATCATTTGGATTTGAGCAAAGCTTATGGTGATATTAAACACAAGTATTCCAAAGAGGTTGTTGAATATAGTTCTCTGACAAATGATGTGGAAGTTGTGTATACAATAGTACTTGAGTATGGGACATAAACTACTGTGCAAACTTCAACCAAATCACATTGTGAGGAAACAAAAACATTAATTTAAGGTTTGAGAGGACATAATGCACTAGCGAAGGATCAATTGGGGAAAACATAGACTCCAAATCAAATGGATTTGATAATCGGTAATGCAAGTAGAAGAGACATTTGAGAAATCCAATAATTAGGTACAAGGATTGTTAAAATTGGTAGATGTCATTTTTATGTTGTGGAGTCATTTGCAAGAAGTGCTAGAGGTTTCTAAGAAAGAAAATAAAATAAAGACATGTGAGGAGAAAGTAAAGAGTAAAAAGTAGCCACTAACAAATTTTCCAATGTATGCTAGGATGGAAACCATGAAAGAAATTTCATCTTTAACAAAGAACATAATTTCGACAAGTTTACGTAGAGCAACAAAAAGAGACTAGTCAAGTTATGTAGTTTTAGGATCAAGCTGAGAAACAATATTTGAAGATTACATAGGTTCATGATAAGTCAAAGAAATCTATTGAATAGGGTGAGACTATATGAACACAACCACTGTCTACTAATTTAGAACAAGATGCTAAGTTTTAGGAGGATTTTGAGTTATTATTACAATATGTGGAGCAGTTGGATGTATAGTTGAACGATTTATGGAGTAGATCAACCAAGTGTTACCTTCAATCCAACAATTTATCTTTAAAGAATGAATAATGGCTCAGGGGAAAGCCAAACATAGTGTTGGGGGCCTATTGGATCTGTATTTGTTATAAGGTTACAAGTTCTATAACACATTCTATAATTGTTCATGTAGTATAGTTTGTATAAGTATGCATAGTATATTTTGTATTAGTTTGTGCATTATAGTTGGCAAGATTGCACAATATTTTGTATAGTGACTTGTGCAATAGAATTATATGTTAAAGTCAAGTCAAGTCAAAATATTATTAAGTTGTTAAGTTTAGTTAAAAGACAGTTGTGAAATTGATAACTATTCGATATTTTGTATAAAGGATGAAAGGATATGAGTTTTTTGGGTTCACTCTTGTATGCGACATATGATTGAGAATAGAATGTGAATGAATGATAGAGAGTAATATCAGATGTACTGTGTCTATTATGGATGAATGCGTAGTTGTGTTTTATGGTGTAAATATGTATGTGTTATACGACACATGATTATGATATTATTTATGATGTTGTATCAAGTGGTTGTAAGTTACGGTGAATGTATTGTTGTTTAATTATTATTCAACCTTATCCTTATTTCAGTATTAGTAATCCCTGTGAGAATCTCGGGTGAGACCTTACCCTTTTAGGTATTGAATATGTTGATTCTCATAGGGTATTGTTGGATATGGATTTAGAACCTAGGGTTTGAGTTTTACACCAACACTGACGACCATTCCTCCCAACTATGGGTTTTAAAGAAAATAGGATTTTGGTGTTATGGGTTTTAAAGAAATAGGAATTCTTGAGTTGGGAATAGATTATTTATACAAATACATTCCTAAGTTGGGATCAACATTCCTACATAGGGATCCAAGGTAAAGCATCTTCCCTACAATTTTTTGTTTGCTATTTCTTTCCAAGTGTTGAAATCAGGATTTGAGTGTTTGTGTGTGTATTTATGTCCCATAAATCCTTGGTAGTGAAGTGGTATGTGTTCTTTGTAGCAGTCTATTACAACATTGGAGTGTTTGGACTGTTTATATTTGTTGGAGTCCGCCCCCTCTTCTTTTTTCTTGAATTCTTTGGACCTCATGGTGCCCTCCATGGAGTTTTAGAACATTATTATCAAACATGGGACTGCATGATCAGATTAAAACCCCTAAACTTTCATGCATTCCATTATATATGATATATACTAGAGCAATCATATATGATGCATTATTTTTTAGATAGGAAAGCATGAAACTATCTTATCTACCAATATTGTTGTTACTAAATCCTCAATATTGATGCATATTTCCTAGTCGTAAATCTTCTGAAAATAATCATGGAAACTATAATAAAGTTACAATAGAGGTTATGGAGGTTGTTGAAGCCATCCATGTAGTGAAAATTTGCAATTTCAATGGATATAATGCCAAGAAAAATATGTCTCGTTGGATTAGGGTAGCCTATAGGTAATTAAAATGAAAATAAATTAATATACCCTTTTACTTAGTTTATTTTGTAGGTTCTTGAGGGTTTGGTAATTTCTCCACTTCCGATATTTATAAAAATGCACATTGCACTACTTTCCAATAAAACCTATGGAAACAAGCAACATGACGTTCCATACCACATATACAAATTATAACTATGTTAACCATGGCCAATAATCAACCAAGACAAATCCATCTATACATACATATAAAATCATCTACGTATATTTCAAATCAACCCATTTTATAAACAATTCATAGGATCGTGATTAACATGGTTGAATCAATATTATTGACATAACTAGATTTCAAATTGAATTATGAAATTTTGCTTGTTGTATAAAGAACCCATCTACATATTTATTTCATTGATTGGTCTCTAGAGAGAGAAAAAATCTTAATACTTGATCATTTTTCAATCATAATATCATCAATTACTAATTCTGCAATTCCCCCCAAGTACAAATTCGTTCCATTTTCATGTTAGGACGCATACGCTGGGCACATGTGTAAACAAAAAGTGCACTAAAAATGGGCTTAACTTGTAATATTAAGAATTTACAGTTGGCCTATTTGGGATAGTAACTTAGCTATGGTTTTAGAGTATTTTCACAAAATAAATAGGCTTTCTTCATATTGATTTGAATTGTGCTCCAAAGGCATGTGTTTACCATTTTAAATTTTGTTTGATATTCATATAAGGTATTCTTGATGGTTTCTTCATGGAATACATTTCGTGTCATGTCAAACTCTAGAGGTTCTTTCATTTTGTATGAGTTCTAGTTATTGTTACCATTCGTTAGTATTGAGATATTATAAAACCTAAGAGTGCAGTAGGAAATTATAACATTTGCATATCTTGGTTCTATCAATTCAATATGAATTATTTGTTTTCATTTCATGTTAGTGATTATTGTATCATTCATTTGTATTTTTATATTTTCTTATTTCATTTCAATTTAATATAGGAATAAATTATTGAAAAATGTCACCTCTAGGTTGTCCTAAGAAAGATAAAAAACAACTTTCACTTGCCATTGCATTTGGTATCCCTCAAACCTCTAATCAACCATGCCACTCTGGAAATGAAGTTTATGATCATCCACTTGAAGGCCATGGATCAAATAGTGTTGAACTTGTTGAAGAGGAACCGACATCAAAGAGGCCCAAAAGAGCATTCAAGTCTAAATGGAAGACACGATTTCCATGGGATTATGCCATAAAACATTTTAATGGTGTGAAAAAGATAAAGTGGTCATTGTGTGTAAAATTTAAAATAGAGACTCCATGTACTAAAGATGGAAGTACTCAGCTCTTCAAGTCAGTGATCTAAACAATCATGCAAGATCAAAGGCTCATAAATTTTCTTTGCAAATTTTAGAGGGGGGGAAGCAAATGGAGTACTCTTCAAATTATTAAACATGTAAAGCTAATGGTACTAGATGTTGAGAAGAGAACCATATCAATAATTGAAAACATGTATTTTGTTGCAATACATGATTTAGCTTTAGAAATATATAAGCTAATATGTGACAAGAATAGGTCTAAAAACACTCCTCACATGCCTCTAACAAATAAGTACTCATGTTATACAAATACAACATGTGGAAAATAGTTTCTACAAGCTGCTAAGGAGGTATCTTGGAAAAGGTTACAAGATGAGATTTCCAATAACTCATTTTACTCAATTTTTGTTGATGAAAGCATTGATCGAACTATGGTGAAAAAATTGGTCATTTATATTACATACTTTAAAGATTAAGGAAAAGGTCAATGTACAACAAAATTTAGACATTTACTTCAAGTTAGAGATGGAATGTCACAGTCTATGTATGATGAGCTTTGACATCTCTTTTAGCAAAAATGGATATATCCTTGATCAAGTTAGTTAGATTTGGATCATTTGATGGGGATTCATCCATGAGGGGTATTCATGAAGGTTATCTACTAAGCTTCATCGATGTGCTCCTCATTTATTAGATATCCATTGCATAGCTCATCAAGAAACATAATTTAGCAACATATGATGCTTCATCATATTTTCTAGAGTTGCAAGCTATTGATAAGTTTACAAACAATGTTTATTGATGGCTTGGGAAAATTTCTAAAAGACATGAGAATTGAAAGAGGTTATGAATTAATTTCAAATTACAAGGTTAGAAGTGTACATATTCATCACATTAGGTGGCTCTCCAGAGGAAAAGTCATGGAAAGACTTGTTAAAAGCTTATGCCTGCTTTGTTAAGAGACTAGGAGTTAGGGGAGAAAATGATGTATGATGTAGCTACAATATTTCAAGTGCAATTTTGCATCCATTTACTTGTAAATATGCTTATTGAGTTAAATACGATGAATCAAAAGTTCCAAGAGGATCACGTTGACATTACATCTATTTGAACTACTTTGGATATTACTATTAGCTTGCTTCATAAGTGATTTCTAAGATTCATATTTGGGGTAGGTGCAATGCACATATCATCTTTTTTAAATAAAAACAAAGAACTCTTGAGCTTACAACTTTTATAGGTATGGTACATGAGCATGCATTGAAGTTTGAGGATTTTCTCAATTCACAAAGATCGGGGACTCTAGATGATTGCATTATGTTGGGGAAAAGTTTTGTAATGAAAGTGATTGACTCTCTAAATGCAAGGATCACATATTTATCTATATTTAATGCTAGTAAGTTTTGTAGTCCTCATAATTATTACGAGGACGTGGATGAGAGAGACTCTCAAATAAGAAAATGGCTAGCATGTTTATGTGAGAAATTTAGTGTTAGGGACTCACCTATTATGGATAGTGTTAAATGTTTCTATGAAATAGATGAATTCATTTGTATTATTTATATATCATACCCAAAAACGCATATTTTGGAACATGGTATCTATGTAGATGTGAACATGAATGGTCTGAAGGATTTCCATTTTTGAAGTGTGAATGTAAATTTCAATCTTTATTGTTATCATTGGCTTACCCTACAAAACACTTGCCACAACCACTCCTCATTCATTCAAAGCTTTAGTTATGAAAATTATAGAGATTTGGTACATAAATTCTAAAAAAATTTGGGACACATATACAACCCAAATCTCACCTTCTTAAAATTATGTTGGTTTTAGGATGGGAGTTGGGATAGATAAAATATGATGGGTAAAAACACTAGTATATGTTTGTTTTGGGAATAGAATGTACTATTTTATTTTGAAAAGAATTAATACAAATTAAAGCATTTCATTTGTTGTTATGTGAAGTTGTATTTAATAATTTGATATTGTTAATCCTTTCACTCAAAACAATTGTATCCTTGTTATGTTTATTCTATGAGAGAATATAATAAGTTGCAAGTTCGTAAAACTAAGTTTAGATTGCTCTTTTTTGCAATGCTGCATTCATTAAGACAAATGAGTTTGATACACTAGAACATTGTATTTGATGTTGTTATAATCCTTTCACTCAAAACAAGTTTATCAGTATTATGTTTATTCTATGGAGAGAATATAATAAGTTGAAGTTTGTAAAACTAAGTTTAGATTGTTCTTTTTTGCAATGCTGTGTTCCTTAAGACAAAGGAGTGTGGTATACACTGGAACATTTTGAACTACATTATAGAGAAAGATTAAAAAAAAAGTGTTAAAAATGCATTTTCAATATTGGAAACATCCACTCCAATTTCGCTTATGTTTTATATTTCAATTTTGTGTGGGAAAAATCTATTAATTATTTTATAAACAACTTTGCAAAGTGACAAAAGGGTCATTGCATTGCTTTGTATTCAAAAAGTGCAGGAGCTACGCCATAATTCTAAATTTTCACCAGTCGTTTTAAATCTTAGTAATGATGTTATAAGAGTTACTCCAAGTTAAAGCTGACATATAATTTAAAGTCAAGAATCTGTCAGCAAAGTAGTTGTACAACCATGTTGTTCAATTTTGTTGGTATGGGCATCATTGGGCAACATTTGTATGAGTATCTATCCAATCTGGAGGGCATGTATGATGTGCTTGCTATTAAGGTTCAGTGGTCATGTGGCAATGTTGCATGGAACCGTACCCCTACTTTTGACTTTACCTAATGGCAGGTTGAGGGTGTTAAAGAATCAATTGATAAACACTAAACAGTCAGAGAGCATGTGGATTTCGGACAAGTTGATGCATTCCAGGCTCCACCAGCTTTCCTTTATAAGAAGAAAATGACGCAACACAATTTTGAATGTCGTCTGGTTGGTAGGAAGCCATCCATTTCACGTAGTCAAAAGATGCAAGGTATCTGTTCTACTTTGGTTAAGTCACGGATGTACAGGAATGGTCTGCAAATTGAAAACAAAGTACGTAATTCGTTTGAAAAGTGGAGGGAAAATCAAATCTTCCATCTCAAGAAATCAAGAAACCGACGAAGCTTGTCATTCAAGTAGTCGGTCTTCACCGTCAAAATGTCTTATCTCTTTTACCGGCATCGATCTCTCTTACTGAAGTCGATAACCCGTCAGTTCACATTGAATAGAGTTGAAACATCACATTGAATATATATATATATATATATTTTCAGTGTTCAAATCACGCAGAACAGTTTAAACATCTGCAATACTTGAAAACCCTAATAACAATGATGAAGTTTTTCTACACTGTGTCACCTCTACCTGAGCTATGATTCCCGTTCTCTATCGTGTCTATTGCTCGATGAAACCACCCATCCGAAGCTCATTTATACAAACAAAACCAAGATAACGCACTATCCCCACTTGGAAATTAAAAACTTTGACTATTGTCACACCATTGCCAAATCAGCATTGATCCATCTTCACTCTGGCTCTATCAACGTTCAAAACTTTCACTATTGCCAAACCAGCCTTGATTCATCTTCACTCTGGCTCTATCAACGGTAAGAGCTTTGGTTAATATAGATGGATCAACCATGGGGTTTTTGGCTCTAAATTTCCAATGACTTAAGAATAAATCATTAGATGTTATTATTATTTTTACTAGATCTAATAAACATTTTTTTACTAGACTCAATAAATAAATTTTTTACCAACTTGGTAAATTTTTTTTAATAGACCTAGTAAAAAACAATTACAGCATTCAGTTGTAAGATTCAACCTATTAAGATTGTGTGTATAGGTTCTCCTCCCAAAACTAGAAAAGAATAGATCATAGATGTCATTAGGTGTGGTGATTCTATCTACTTAAGCTTTTATGATTCATTGGTTTCTGAGCCAGGAAAAAAAATTACCATTGTAGTAAAATCTTTATGCTAGTGGTAAAATAAAAAAATCACCAACTTGGTAAAAAAAGGTTTACCAACTTGGTAAAATAATTTTACTAGACCCAATAAATATTTTTTAACTAGACTCAATAAATAAAAATTTTACCAACTTGGTAAAAGATTTTTAATAGACTGAGTAAAAAAGACAATTACAAGACCTAGTAATTTTTTTTCTAAACTCAGTTGATCTTTCATATAGGAATTAATTAAATACATTCAGTTGTAAGATTCAACCTATTAAGATTCAGTGTATAGGTTCTCCTCCCAAAACTAGAAAAATCAAGGATAGATAAAACCTAAATTCGAGATTAGACAAATTCCAAGAAAGCCAAAATGTGTACAATGCAAAGCATGAATATCTAAGGAAACAATTTCAACAAAAAAACATAACAAACTAGAAAATGGTTTTACCTAGAACCATAGTGAGTTGCAACACAAGAAAATGGAACTAAAAAAAATCATGAGGAGCTCATAGAAAATCTTACAACTACCATGCGTTCTTGGAGTATCGACGTCTCCCAACCAAGGTATCCAAGCACACCTAATCCACCGCCAAGTTCGATGAATACACCAATTCTACAACCAAACATGAGCCTAGCAATTTAGCCATCACCAACCAATTTCCACTGTACAACAATCAACTAATTTTTGCATACTTAATGAAGGAGAAATTAAAACTATCAAAATACAATAGAAATAGAAGGCATGGGGTAGCATGGTTCAACAAGGAAGAAGAAAATTTTGTAATTTATAACATCTATAGTGGAAATGAAAAAATGAAGTATGATTCCATTTAACTTAAAGGAAGCACGTGAATTGGAGGAAAGAAACCCTAAGAAATATGAAGAAATGATGTACTGGGACTATCTTGAGGGTGTAGGAGGATGCCTTGATATAGTGAGGAAACAACCTAATCATGACACTTGGCAATGAGCAAGTTTGTTTGGTCTTGAAGGAATTAATGACAAGGTATGTTCCCACTTGTAAAGAAAGGAAAAGGTTTGAAGGATTAAGTAACCCCATGTGGCTTTTCAATCTTGTAACCTCCTTGATGAAAACATGAATCCCTAAAGTAACCACCTAAAGCAAATTGAAGTAGCCCCTAAAACAATGAAGATATGTCCACTTGAAGTGACCTAGTGAAGACATGAACTGGTCAAGAGGACAAGTCAAATCCCCTTGATGAAGCCATGAAGTGGTCACTGACCCATTGAAGAATCCCCTAATATGTGGAAGACAAAATTAATGATAAGTTATAGGCTGACCTAACCTTAAGTGAACTAAAAGAGTGACTCAGACTCATTTAAATAAGAGGAACCTCATTTGGCATTTGTATAACAAAAATTCAACCTAGACAAGGAAGAGGAGTGAATTTTAGCCTAGATAAGCTAATTTCTAAGGGAAGCTGAAGTGAAGAAGGGTGAAATTCCAATGGAAGATGAAATCTTGTGATTATTTGTTCTAGGGTTTTTGTTTTGAAATCTGTTTTAGGTAATCTTGGAATTTTCGATCTAATGTTCGTCCTAGGCTGATTTAGACCATGAAATATTTATGGGATAAAGTTAAGAAGTGTTCGTACCCGTGGTAAAAATTTCAGATGTTCGTTCACTATGTTTTAGGATATATGACCTCGAGAAGTTAGGGTTTTTGAATAACCCCCCCAAACAAGGAAAAAAATGAACCTGAGGACAAGCTACTCCTGATCAATTTGTGGTGAGTATGGTCACTATACCCACTATTTTCCACTCATCCCCGAATGTCAATAGTTGGTGGAAGTGAAGAAAAATACAATAGCCAATCCTCCTCAAGTAGCTAATGTTACACAACCATAGCTTGATGTCTTGCATCAACCCTTTTCCAAACATGGGTTCATCACCCAACTGCGGGATCCTTGTCCCCTCGGAGATGGATCCTTTCAGAACATCTACATGAACACGACAGATTTCAACCTACAAACTTGAGCCAAAGGATATGGGAGGCCTCATCCACCACAAGTGGAGGATGTACCTTCCCCTTTAGGGGGGCCTTTGAAAATACAATTCCCAAGTGGTGAAAAAATCGATAGGATCCCAAAGGTACCACTTAGGATAACCCCCCATAACCCTCACCAACTATAGTATTGTGGACAACTTGGCTCAGTCCCTGACTACCATATCCATGTTAGAGGTGCTACAGTATTTCCCAACCCAAAGAAAGGCGTTAATCAATGCATTGGCATTGCCAACCCTTCATACTCGTACCTTATGACCTTCGATATCGATAAAGGTGAACTATGGATACCCTTGTCAATCGCATTCCAAGTTCCAATTACAGTTAAAAACATTATGATTCATCTGTGTGTTATCGATGAAGGTACATCCACATGCGTCGAGTCATCTAATGTCTAGAAATGGTTAGGCTCACCCAAATTAGTTCCCTCATCTATCACCCTTCACACATATGATAGGAGAACATGACAACCCAATGGATTGTACCAGAATGTCCCCATTGATCTAGGGGGAAATATGGTAATGATTGATATTGAGGTCGTCAATGCACAACTCGACTACAATATTATTTTGGGTCGTAGTTATATTTATTCCATGAATGTGGTTTCCTCTTCGGTATTCCACATCATGATGTTTCCCTTTAATGGGAAGATATTATCCCTTGACTAGCTCAATTAATATGACCATCATACCACCACCAACCCCATAAACATCCTACCCACTGTAGGAAGAACAAGTTAACTTCCTTACATTGATATCTTCCTGGGAGTGTACAAAGACTCCGACTTGCTAGGGGTATATTCCGGTCCTCCGCCTGAAATACCAACATCTACTAATGGCCTTATGTGCACCATTTTAACCTCTGAAAATGTTTATACCACACCCTCAGAATCATCATCAACACCTCCATTGAGTCACAACATTGAATAGACATTGAGTCCATCGGTGCCTCTCATGTTTCAAATACCATTCTTGTACCCCCCCACCAGAGTGCAAGGTCCATAATTTATGTATTAGCTGACTCTACCTGGGATCACTTTAGGAATAGATGTTTGGTACCTCACTCCACCCTACCTAAAAATGGCCTCAAAACTAGTATCCCACTACGGATTTTCCCCCATCTCAGTAGTCACGCCATCTAGGCCAGTGACGCCATCTGTACCAAACGTCGAGCCTACGACACCTATGACTAAAAAAATGTTGGCTATCACTAAACCCACTAATGGGGGCATCATAAAACCTAAGTTTAAATCCATCATTGTGAACAAATCTCTCTTGGAACCATCATTGGTAGCCTCCAATCCTAAAGCAGGGGGCATAACCCAATCGAGGTTAAAATCCTCAATAATGAAAACCACTATTCCTCAAACAAGGGTCACTCCATCATGCGCCTTATGCAGGAAACAAGGCCATGCAACTAACCTGTGCCCCACCTTGTCGAAGCTCAGGAATCTGGTTAATACCCTTGTTAGCGTGACGCATGCGGCACACACTATAGTAGGGGGCACCTCTTCCTCCTCGTTTTCTCCCAATACTACAACTAATTCCAAGTCGATGCATACCAATCATGCATGTTTGATTTTCTCTCAGTTTGGGCATTACACACACCATTTTCCTGACCTTCCTCGATTCTGGGATACCTTGGCGACCATTCACCTCACTAGTCCTCTAGTTAATTATCCCTCACCCCAACCACATGAAACAACATCCATAAATGTCATCAAAACGACGACATCCATGCCAATAATGATCGCCTTAGAATCACTCAAACAGGAAGAATCACACATGTCACTCCTTGATCAATAATTGTGTAATGTACTTGACCCAACTAAGGCCAGAGGCACTAGGAATCCCAGTGAAAAGGGATAATACCAGTATAGTACAATGGATTAAGGTGATCTAAGGTTACACCAACAAGCCATACAACCAATACATTAAAAACTTTTACCCCTTAAAGCATGAAACTCAAGCCTAACATTCCCTGGTGTGCATACTATTGAATGCAATTATGTTGTAATAGTAAACATTTTTTGTACATGAGTAAGGCATGATAATTGGTATCTCCAGTAACCATATAAAGATTAAAAACATACAATTATCCCATGTACTTGATAGTAGTTATTGGATTGTAATATTATTGAAAACATGATTATAAATAATTAATTGTTGTTGTTAGCATCCACTTGTATATCGATATGACCATATTAGTTCTACTATGAGTGTGTTGATTGGTTTACTAGTAAGTAATAACAACATTAAGGACACATCCACAGTCTACCATCTATAGTCCATACAACCATGGAAAAAAATAGAGATGCGTGCTACCATCTACAACCTTCAAAATAAGATCTTGTGGTTGTCCCCTACAACCATATTTTACTAGTAAAATATGAATTTATGGCTTCCCTCCCTCCAACCATCAATCACTAATACAAATCAGTTTTATGGCCGTTAACTACAACCATCCAACACTAATAACATAGATTTTTATGGATTTTATTTACAGTCATCTAAATGCATAATACATCGAATCTCATGGCTGTGACCTAAAGCCATTTGAATCATAATAAAGAAGAGAAAGGATGGCTTCCACCTACAACCATTCAAATCATAAGAAAGAAGAGAAAGGATCGATGGCACCTACATCCATTTGAATCATAAGAAATAAGAGAAAGGATGGAATATAAGGTTCATATAGGAATCCATATTTATAACGTACGAAGGCCATCAATCCTGCATACAATTCTTGGCATACAATCCATGAACATAAACACGGTACAAATCATCCTCCACAAGAAAATATACATAATAAAACAACATTAATAAACATATGGGAAAATAATTATCTTCAAAAGGGAAACTGGCTCCAACAAGACACCTTCCACCCAGCCATAGACATAGTCAAATTGAATCTCACTTGAACAGGTCACCCCTGAGTTGAGGCCACGAATCCACTAGGAGAGGCACATTTAGCCTAGAAAATATCAAAACTCATCTTTCAAGAAACCACAATACTTCCCACTACTACTTTTATGTCCGTCTCCACTGCCTATGGGATGTGACTCCCTTCACCTAACTCGTCCCTCAAGATATCACCATCCCATTTCCTAGATTCCTGTGCGAGAACCTGGACTAGTAGAGTGAACTCAAGGAAGCAAGGGTATCATCCGACTAGACTAAATTTTTGATAGGGTCCCACAACAAACACCAAGTCCCAACACAGTCTCGATACTTTCAATATTCACAACACAGTGGGATAACACAAGTCAACTGATCCAAATCTCAGGATTAGCTTCAACAAGGAGAGAGCACATGAATTTATACCACAAGGAGGACAACTCTAACCCAAGGGAATCAACTCGAATTAGAGAGAGGTAAGGTTAGGTTTCATCATGGAGGATTAAATAAAATTAGTGGAGTGGTGGCTTAGTTAGGATATTTCCTTTCTCGGATTAGCACCATGAGGAGGATTTACCAAAAACCAAGGAGTAGAGCATAAGGAGGGAACACTAGTCATGAGAGGTGAAAGAGTGGGTCCATTAGGATCATCAGTGACTTGTAAGCACAAAAATAGGGAACTCTAGCTAGATTTGGGGAGCAACGACATACCTTTGGACGTAGAGGCAAAAATCAAGGAGGTGGAAGCTAAAATCTATCTTATGGCTATTAGAATCTAGGTGTTGGAATATTCTCACCATCATTTTTTATATTTTCATGCCTGCATGCATCCAGTCATCAGTATGGTAGTCTCTCCAGCACTTGGAGCCTATGTTCATCCCCCTAGAGCCTATTTTTTATCCCTAAGGATCCCTCCTACCTACCTAGTGCACCTTGTTTTCCTCACCTGGATGACATATGTTCCCTACTACACTACTTGGATCACTAGCAGTCAGTTGCAACATTTATTGACTAGTTTATTCATTTATTGCTCAGTTTAACTGCCTGTAGCTTCCAGTTGTCTGTATCGGAGTGCCACTTGACCTAATGACAGCCTCATCAGCCTCATGCGCCCTCCTCGGAGTCTCCATCCCTTGATTTGTGCTCACATGACTCAGTTAGACTCATTTGACTGACTTTTGACTATTTGTGACTACTTCCATTGATTGGATGATGTCTCCAATGCTATCCAAGCCATACATTGAGGATAATTCGAATGACCTTAGGAGGATTTCAAATCCATTTGATTGTATTCAATTATTATTTACTTTCCACAGTGCCAACTTACAGCTGATGTATGATACATCAGTTTTTGTCATTTCTTGTGTTAATGAATGATTATTGATTTAGCAATTCTTCTTCTCTTCTCTGTTATTCTTGAGTGAGTTTTAGTGAGGTTCAATCCAAATGTGAGATACATCTTGTATATTATCACATGGTATCAGAGTTGGAGTCAGCTGTTCGAATTGCAGTAGCAACAGTTGCAGCAATTCTTTGAGAAACTGTCTTTCATTGAGCACCAGAAGCCTCTAGATTTCCACAGCAATTCTTGGTGCAATTGTCTTGAATTAACTGGAGCAATCCAGTGAGGTCTATCCAAGTGTGAAGGATCCAGTCACATGTGCTCATTGTCCTATGGTAGTGTTCAATTCGAATTGCAACAAATCTCCATTTATAATTCTCATTGTTTTGCAGGTTATCTCCATCATTCAAATTCATCTTCAATTCGACTTCAACAACTACCAATGGATCTAAAACTGAATTCATTCAATTATTTCGAATGGAAGGCCAATATGTACATCTTCATGAATTCCAAGAGCCTATCTATTGTTTTGAATGGGACTGCAGTCGAACCCACTGGTGCAGTAGAGAAATCCAAGTACTTAGACAAACTTGTTGAAGCAGTAGGACTGTTGTTCCTTAGTATTTTCTAAGATCTCCATTTTCATGTCATAGATCTAGCAACTCCAAAAGAGGTTTGGGACAAGCTCGAATTTCTTCTTGGAAAGAAATATGACTTGAAAGGTCATAGGCTGGAAAATGATCTCCTCTCCTTGATCCCAAGCAGTTTCGAAACCATCACTGAGTTTCTCAACAAGTTTAAAAACTTGATTTCAAAATTGAAGAGATCTGGGATAGAGAAGGAAGAGAAGCAACTCATCCTTGCCATACTATCAAAACTAGGCCCTGAGTACTCAATATTTTTCTCTACCTTTCAATTAGTGAAGTTGTCCATCCCAAAATGGAAGTTTCCCACTCTTGAAGAATTCATCCAGTCTCTCACACTTAAGGAGGAGAATTTAGTTCATATGGGAATGATAAAACCCAAATTTGATTTAGCTCTTGCAGCCACTGAGATGAAGAGAGTGAATGGAAAGTGTAAGAAAAAATCATTTGGCCGAAAGTCGAATGAGCATAAGCAGAAGGAGGCTCCAAATCAGTCAGATGGAGTTTCAAATCCTAAGAAAGACAAGCAAGTTGATAAGGGGAAATCCAAATGAATATACTGCAATAGATGATTCCATCCCAAGATTTCATGTATGAAGAATACCATAGATCTCATGGCTTCACTTCTTGAAAAGAATAACCTTCCAGTACCTGCATGTGCTAGAAAGAAAGAAGGTGAACCATCAAGATCAGAGGACAAAGAGAGATTCCATGCTCTCATGGAAGGTGCATCAACACAATACTCCTTCATCATAGATTCGGCAGCATCAAGACACATGTATTTCTCCAAATATATCTTTACTGGTTTCGAATCCACTGTTGGACCATTCATCATGTTGGGGAATGATTTCGAGGTCTGCTCTGAGGGGATTGGAAGAATCAAATTTGGTCATGGGTACTTCTCAAATGTGCTCTATGTCCCTACACTCACTGCTAATCTACTTTCAATCTACCAGATGACCCACACTGGAGAGCCCAAGAGGGTGATATTCTCTCCAAATGAGGTCGAAATCCAAGACATGGTATCAAGATCTAGCATTGCAAAAGGTGTTGCAAACCACATGTCGAAATTCTATGAGTTCTCCCATTTTCTACCTCTCTCTAAACAGTTTGCTCTTCACACTCATGCAAATGAAGAGATTAGGCTATGGCATGAACGATTTGGGCATCTCAACTACAAGCACTTGCAAGACATGCAAAATCAAAAGGTGGTTGAAGGTCTACCCAATATCAAGTTTTCCCAAGGCACCTGCAAAGGTTTCTTGAATGGAAAAGATCCAGCAAAGAAGGTTGAGAAAAAGAAGATTCACATAGAAGAGAAAATGCTAGATCCAGATCCACAAGAACTTGAATATCTAGCACCTAAGGTTCGAACTCCTATTGCAAAATGGGCCACCACTACTGCTGCATCCACCAGTGATCTTATTGGAGATCCACCATCTTCAAGAACAACCAGATCTGATCTTCTCTCTCACACATATCCATTTCTAGATGAGAGAATATTTCTTATGATTGGATCAGATCCAAAGACATTCTTTGAAGCCTCCCAAGATCCAAGATGGGTAGCAGCTATGGATGAAGAGTACAAGTTTCTTCAAAGAAATGAAACTTGGGAACTTGTCTCTCTCCCTCCTGGGAGGAATCTTGTTCAATGCAATTGGGTTTACAGAACTAAGATGGACTCTGATGGGGTCACTAGAAAATACAAGGCTCGATTGGTTGCAAAGGGTTACTCCCAAGTCCATGGGATTGACTACTCAGAGACATTCTCTCTTGTTGCTAAGATAGATTCCATCCATCTTGTTCTTGCTCTTACTGCATCCAAGCACTGGGAAGTGCATCACGTGGATGTCACGAGTGCTTTCCTTCATGGATATCTAGAGGAGGAGATCTACATGAAGCAGCCTGAGGGGTATGTTGAAGAATCTTCACTGGTGTGCAGATTGAGGAAGTCCTTGTATGGACTCAAGCAAGCTCCTCGAGCTTGGTATGCAAAAATGGACTCCTTCCTTCTGTCACAAGATTTCATGAGATGCAAATCTGATTCGAATGTCTATATGAGACATGATGGTGACTCTCTACTCCTGATTGTTTTATATGTTGATGATCTATTGATTACAGGGAGCAACACTTCATGCATCAGATCTATAAAAACAACTTTGCACAACTCCTTCTCCATGTCAGATCTTGGATTGTTGAAACAATTTCTTAGTCTTGAAGTCACTTAGAGTGATTCAGGAATCAAGGTTGCACAATCCAAGTATGTTTCAGATCTGCTTGACAGGTTCCATATGAGGGAATGCAAACCATTTCCTTTTCTTTCAGGGATCAACCTTGAGGATGGTTCTTCCACACCTCTGGTGGATAGTACACTATATCAGCAGTTGATTAGGAGTCTGTTGGGTGTATTATTGTGTTAATGAATTCACCAAATACTTAATTATCGACCAGGGTTGGTAATCTTAGAGTTGTGGAAACGTATATGCTGAGGTAGAAGGGTACGTAAGACATTGGCTCGGCCGAACTTAGAAATGTTTAATAATGAAAAGATCGAAAGATCTTTCAAAATAAAAAACCGAGCCAAACTTCATAAATACAAACTATTAAACTGATTAGTCCTAACCAACAGATCATAGTAGTATCAATCTATACTACTCTACTCCATGAACAATAATTGAAACAACAAAAGAAAATACTACTCTAAGAAACAAGACTAGGTAAAAAACAAGCTACTCTTATGAAAATCGAAACTACTGATCAATTATTCGAACCCTAATCTAGGAATTAGAAAGACTAGATACTATGTAATAACTACGGATATGTTAAAAAACCTATCTATGAAACAATTCAGTTTACAACTAACTATGTAAAGACAAGAACTATACTATCTTGAGCAAGACTAGCTAAACAATCTATGAAATTCAACTTAACTATGAAACAAGATGAAATACTGATCTAAGATTTAAGCATGCATTAACAGCAAAAGCAAATCTACCTAGTTCCAATCGTCTTGAGAAACTATTGCATCTAAATGACTTACAAAAGCTAAATAAATACAAAATGGAAATAAATCTAACTTGATTTCTACAAAAATGTGAAAACTAAAGATAGACCAATTGCAAGAAATCTTAAACATTGTAACCTACTGTTCATCCATAAGCAAATGACAAACTAGCTATAATACTTGAAATGGAACACTATTTTGATAATCTAACTTCACTTGAGAAGTGCAAATTCTAAGTTATTTGATCTCTAATGACCACTTTGAAATGCTTATCTAACTCATGCACATGCCTATCAACATCAAATGATATCTATCAATACTTCAAATTAGTTTATAAAACATTAACTGCAAGAAAAGAAAACTAAACTAAGTACAATACAAGAGTTAGATGATTGGAATCAATATTAATTTGTAATCAAAACCTACAACAGAAAAAACAAAGTATTCTTATGCTATCCCTACTACAAATCAAACTATCTTCTAAGACAACTATGAAAGTGCAATAAAGTTGATCTATAACTTGAGAAGTAAACCTATATTAAACTAAACTATGAGAACTCTTAGATATTGAAAACTAATGCATCCATATTAAACAAACATGAACTTATTAAACTTGGATTAAGACTAGTTCCTCGTCTATTCTACCTACATAAATGAAAGAACTTGAAACAATGAAATTAAACCAAATCTAAACAACAAAACACTATGTAAATAAAAGTGAAAGATTAATTAGAAACTTGAATGAAAACTGGGAATGAAATACTGAACTGATTCAGAAATAATACAAACTGAGATTTAACAAAGTCTATGATAACATTGTAAACAAGTTTAAGCTAATCTAGGTCCTAGGCATTAAAGTAAGTGAAAGTAACTCATAAACTACCTAAATCGTAAGCAAAAGACATTTATACTACTTCTACTTGAACCAAAACTATTTCTCATTTGAACAGTAAAACATATGTTGAATGTAAACTAGTTCCATCATCATTAAAACTTAAATGATTAACCTATGTGTGAATGTAAAACTGAATATAAATTTCTAGAGGTGGTAAAGATACATTTGAATCTCAAACTAGCTATAGAACATGTCAAAGTACTGAAAAATCAACCTAGACTCCAACTAACTATCTCTGCATAAAATGAAATACTAGCAATTCTGGAAATGACTGCAAATTCTGGAAAATTCTGTCGAAATGTGAATGAAAGGCTGAAAGAAGGTCTGAAAGGCAGTCTGAACGAATGGTGCAAATGGCCGGCCGAATGGATTCTGGAGATGTAAATTGCATAAAAACACATGAAAATTATATGTTATAAACATCAAAACATCACCTATAGGAAAACGAACTACTTGCTTGCAGAAACAAAATGACTTACAGGAAAAAGTAATAGATACATACAAAAACGAAATGACTTAGCTGCAAATATAAAAAGAAACTGCTGAATATACACAAATGGAACCTCTGATTGTTGAGGGGCCCTTCCCAACAACAGGGGTTTGTCTCCTAATCTACATACTTAGTCACCAACCATTAACAGAAAACGAGAATGATCATCAACAGCTGATACAGAGTCTTTCTATTAAATTGAAGCAAAGTTACACAATGTTTTTCTCTTCTATTTCTATGTCTATGTCTCTGTTCATTTTTGAACTTGAGACGTCTTTATATAATGTTTAAAAAGAGATATCAGGTCGACCCTTTCAGTGGTCAAGTACCTCTCTAAAAATAGGAGGTCTTTTACTGCTGTAAAAACAATCCATTAAAATGCACAGGCTGTCTTCCTGATTCCGTGCATGTTGGTTCCCTTCATGTGAGCAGTTGGTGTGTTGGTAGGATGGGCGAGTGGAGACGTGGATCTTCTTGAACAAGGGCTCACAAACCATAAGTGCCACGTTGCCAACAAAACCCACGTCGTGGTTTTTCCTTTAATGCCCCGGAATATGCTAACCAACGAATCCGAGGGTGCGAATGGAGGTCTGAACGAGGGTTCAAATGCGAATGGGCGTCTTGAACATGAATGCGCGTCTCAATGAGATTCTGCATGGAAACCATAACCTGAGGAATGAAGACTATGTTCCAAGCAGGTCGAGAAATATTAGATTAGCGTTAATAAACCGCAAAATGATGATAATCAATCAAGATTCATGCGATATTAAAATATGTTCATACCTAAGTTCTAATGGTGGTCTGAATGGCAAGAAATATGAATTACTGCATCAAAAATGGTAAAAATAATGCCAACAGAGCACGTTCAATGATCTAAAGTGATGGAAGAATTGGACATCAACACTCCCCCAAACCGGAGATATGCTAGGTCCCACTGAGCAAAGAAGAGAAGAATTCAGGAAGAAAATTGAGCTGCGACAGCAACTGCCTTCGACTTAGAAAAAGAGGAAGTAGATTTGGGCTTAAACTTCCTGGATTGGGCCCTCAATGTATCATGTCTCATCCGGAGAGATTCATGAGAAGATGTTATGGCTCTGTTCAGGTCTTCGACACTCTTCACTTGTAGACGCAGTTCCTTATTCTCTTGGTGAAGCTCATAAATTATTTCGACATATTTCTCATTTTGGCTTGTTAATCGCACTACGTCCTGGGTCAACCTATCCACTGTTTGATGGCTTGAAGTGGATGGTTCTGCAACGTACTCAGAATCCCTATGAGGAATCGATCCATTTGGAAATGTTTCGGGACCAACAGAGGTGGTTTGTGTTTCAGGAGCCTTGCCTTCAGTGATTGTAGGAGTAAATTCAAGGGTGTTGGGCCCTGGAAATGCCCCCTTTTGACCATACCTATTCCATCATTTTTCCCAGTTACACCCTGTTGGGCACCATTTTGACCTCCTTTTGTCATCTAAATATACTCCATTTTCCTCCATAAAACCCTCATACTGATCTATAAAGCTTTTAGTTCAACACAGACTTTGGTTAAAAGGTATAAATGTCATTGCTTGTTAACAAATTGAATTTTGAGATTTTTAGAGCATTTAAACTAAGGTTTTTTTCAGAATTACAGGATGTGCTAACTTCCCGTAATGTCTCCAAAGTTGAGCACTTGCAGGCCAGCTAGGCATTAACTGAAAGATGGAGGAAAGATCCTCAGTATCCAAGGATGGATGAATTTCCAACGAATAGATGATGTGGCTCTCACAGGTGGCAAGTCAAAGTCGGTCAAAGATGACCACCTGTTCTACCACTCAACACAAAAGCAGGGCAGTTTTGATTTTGTTGAGTTTCACGATTCTGAATGAGGATCTCGATGGCTATGTTCATTAATTAGTTTACAGGATTATAGCATTTCCAGTTTTCTTTCGAATTTGTATAAGTACTTCACAAAAAATTGGATCGGGGATCACGATTTTGGGAAGAACGCATATTGCTTTTGAACTGCGTGGTTTTTACTGTGTAATCGATTTATGGTGAATACATTTAGAGTTTCAGTTCTGTAAATCTTCAACTGTGTGTGGAACGAGGCATTGGAGGGCCCCCACTATCGAGTCTGCACACTTCTTTTTATTTTCCAGTGAGCTATTGAATCTCTTCAAACGATTTGATTGTTGCCAGTGGTATGTTTTAATTACTGTAGAATTCGATTTTCGTATTTGCAAGAGTTAAATTAGTTTTCAATCAGTCATAAAGCTCTGTTCTCTTTTTAATTAGTTATCTCATCGATTGTATGCTGGAGAATGATCTCATTTACTGTGCATTACTTGATTATTCAATGATGGAGTATTAAGAACAAATTACACATTATGAATGCTTTCCTGTAAAGGGAATTAATGTTTAAATTGCTTATTCGATGCTGGGATAATAGGCAGAGTTTCACAATCCATATTTAGGGTTAGGATTTATTCAGCGCTGGGATAATTTAGGATTACTTTGAAATTGTTTTTATTATCTCAAATTGCTTTAACATAGGAATTGCTGTGTGAATGAAATATCAAATGAAGCTGTTCCTGTAAGGGAACTTTTGTGTTTTCAAATCACAGTAACTGAGTTTGCTAATAGATTTCTTTCATAGATAAACTAGATTTCCGAGACAAGTCTAGCTTTGAGTCCCTATACTTGGATATGCCTCTAAGTCTACCAACCCGGATTGATATAAATTTAAGGATTTGATCTGCATTAGTAGATTGAAGCCCAACACACCCTACTTTCATAAACCATATACATGCCTTTTTCCAGATTAATTAGTAGTCCTGACAAGGTATACATCATTATTGTTTCATTTGATTAAATGCCTAAGATTGTTATGGTTATGAATTCTAGCCTTCGATTTATGCTAACTTGTGTTGATTTCATTGAGTTAAGATCAAAGCACAGGTGTATCAGCCATAATGCCTTGGGAAAGAATCATACGTGGTGCCAGCTGTTACTCTTCTGATTTGATTCTTCATATTTCAAGGGACAACGCATCTCTCCATGTGAAGCTGTAACAGGTCGCTAAAACAAGGCATAGCTGCAGCAGACAGGGCACCTTCCAATCTACTAATCCGTTGATCCATTGATTGCCAGAGTAACAACATCCTTCATGATTAACAACCTCATTCAATAAGGATGTAACAGTTTAGCTATAAACCTGTAGCATAAAGATCAGAGATCTTCATTGTTGCACGATTTTAGTGGATCACGAACTGTATTCTCCATGTATAAATATGGGAAGGCTCTCGGAGTTTGGGGTTGGTTAATTATCATTTTGTACGGGATGTAACAAAGAACTGAGACTGTGAATTGCCATCTTTAATGAAGAGCAGAGTTACATCCATTTCTGTGTCTTAATTTGTGGTAGTTCACGGCATCTATGTTAGAAGTCGCCCTCTCACAGAAATTGCCGAGTTAAGTAGGTAGTTAGATTAATTCATTTCCTGTTGTGTGTTGTGGAATTGCATTAGGCGTATTTCTGATAGCTGCAACAGAGATTTATGATTGCATTCTTTATTGGTAGTTTATTCTTTTCATTACGAATAGTTACAACTGCGTGGTGTGATAGTTGACTATGTACGTTAGTTTTGATTATGCATGTGTGTTCAATAGCTGTTACAGCCAAGTTCATCTTCCAATTCTTTTCAGTCATTTATTCTTTCTAGGATTTCTAATGGTTATCAATTTATAGTTCAAGTTTATTTCTTAATTCTGGTTGTTGTTGTATCTTTATTGAATTCAAAGATTAGGCAGATTATGGTTGAGTAACAGTAGCTACTGGATGGATCATTTTGGTAAAGATTGAATATTGTAGTTTGGTAATTATAGGATTTAACTTCTTGCAAAAGTAATCTAGTTCATTTTCATTCTTAGATCAATAACTACTAGGTTGATTTCTGTAGGAAGATAGATGCACTTTGAATTCCTATATGTATGAGTTATATTAGTTTTCTTTATGGAATGAGTTTGGCTGAGAAGATAGGTAGGATTATTATCTCTATTCACTTGATCAACTACTGGAAATGTTTATGCATAGATTGTGCTTATTGCCATTGAAATAAAAGACCTCCCCGGGTTTGACAATTTATATTGAGCACCCTGTGTGTTAGTTGTAATTAATTGACATATAGGGTGACCAACAAAGGGTAGGGACTTCAAGCAAACAGGCAGATACATCAGCTAATGCAAGAAGGGGCGTTTCAAGGATAGGGTTGTTCAGCTGGGCGTCAAGGCTTTCTGAATGAACCGGCTGAATGACAAGCTGAATGACAGAATGGACGACGGTTTGATCACGATTTGACCTTCTAGATTTAGTGGGTATTGATGAAAAGAGTGGGGGATTTGTGGACGTGTCCTCATGGACAAGCTCAAGAGAGGAGGATGAACGGATAAGTTGCATTTCTCCTGAGGTGCCCTCATCAAAATACATAGACTTAGTGTCTCTTTTATCTTGGGCAAAGGTTTGAGCAGGCTCATCAGCACAAGTTTGAAATCAATGGCGCTTTCGAGAAGCAGAAGCTTTAGCAAGGGGCTTCTTGACCAAATGGGGGTTCAATACTTCAAACACAAAAATTTCCCATGTTTTCCCCTTTTCCCTCAGTTGCTGAATGATTGGGATTTTAATGAGGCAATGGTGATATAAACTACCAGTGGGGTTAGCTATGTTTTTCCTCACTTGGTTCGACATTTTCTCAAGGCTCTTCAGAAAATAAAATGGGAAATCGAGAGCTTGGTCATTATCGAAATGAGCTAATAACCTGAGATGATAGGCTTTGAAGATGGTAAACTTACCCTCACAGGTTATCAACCAGATGATGATAGCTAAGGGCTCAAGATATTCTGGCTTAATCCACTTCCGATGGAACCCTTTTATGCCTGCAATGTGTTGATAGTCAACCCTGAGAGAAAATTCATGAGTCGTCCGAGGGAGGAAGAAGTGATTGTGCCAACGAGCACCCTCCCTTGGAAGCTTTGTAGCCAATGCAATAGACTCCTCAGTCATAGGAAAGGTAAGGTGGCCAACCCTAGCCATTTTTCCATTGAATCCCTTGGAAAATAGGAGTGAGATCTCATGATCGTGGCCCTGTAGAAGATGGAGGAACGGACCCCAACCTGCTCGAAGAAAAATCTCACGACATGCTTTGAATTCAGGGATACAGAGCAAATCTTGGTAGCTCCTGAGCTCATGGCGGATCGACATTGTTAAACAGAGGTAGATGGATGCAAGGGATACATGGGATGTGAAGAATGCAAGGAATGCGACTGGATGGACTAAGAGAGGACGAGAACGAGCACAATGAAGGTAAAAACCACGCAGCAGTTAGTTTAAACCGTGATCAATTTGAACGTTTGAGTGATCGTGAGATGGAGATTTGGCATGGTTAAACAATCACGCCATCATTTAGAACTTTGAATCGTCTACCCTAATAAAGATGCGTGCGTTAATGAATTTGTATGGTTGTGAAATATTCAACCATGTCCAAAGTAAACTTTGGACAAGTTGAATGAAATTTTCATCATGGAATTATAATCATATGGTGCATTGAAAAATCATGATGACCTTTAAGTAATAAAATGACAGCTTGCATGCTGATTTTTGCATATAACTTAATGAAGAGTTAAAACCATATGATAGTCAAAAATTCTGAAAATCGCATTGATGCAAGATTAGTCGATTCATTTGGTGAAGTCAAGATGACTTGAAGAATGAGATCGTGTGCAGAGATGACATTTGATATTTCCTGATATGGTTAGATTTCTTATTTATAATCAAAATTCAAAAATCAGATACCTTAGCATACTTGATCATGCTGTTATAAAGTTATGGTCTCTTTCGGATCATCATTCGACACTTCATTCATTCACTTCATTCGTCACTTCATTCGGATACTCATTCGACCCTTCATATAGAACTTTTATTTGTACAAGATGTGCTTTGCTGGATTTGAATGCTGCTGATTATGTAGATATTTTCTGAGGCTGCCAGCACACAAAAGGATGATGTAAATATACTTTTCTGAAAACTTTAGTTGCGTTCTTCCTTTATTTAACATGGATCAGAACAGTCTTTCTTCCACTACTTTCATTATTCATGAAACACATATAATTTTATCAGAGATAAATGAACTTTATTTTTAATTTTTTTATAAATAACCAGAAAATAAAGACAATTCTGACCCCCCCCCAAACCAAAAATATGGCGTGTCCTCAAGCCATCAAATAAAAATTGATTGGTATTCAAATATTTCCAATTAATAGTTTAACAAAGAACTCTAGAATGTTGATGTTATTATACAAAAAGGAAACATTAACTAGCTATAAAAATGATCCATATAGATAGTCATTCAATGTATTTCAGTTTGTACAAAAGAAAATATGCCTTTCTTCATCAAATATTTTCAGATAAAATTATAGTGGCCCTTGTATAAAATTAAGAGAATATCAAACTTAATCAGATTTCCTCATCAAAGCTGCTCATAGGAACTCAATCAAATTTTCCAAGAGCCCCAGAATCACAGTACATAGAGCAATCTTATCGAATTTCACATTCAGGTCCCTGGAAATATTAAGTATATGGCCCCACCTGGCAAGATAAGAAATATTTAATCTCATGAAGGTGAGGTAACCGGTCTTAAGACAATATTGAAACTATTCTCCCTTGGCCAATTGATGAAGTTCATTTCCTTAGCTCAACCATACATACATCTTTTCCGATTAGACTTTCAACAATTTAACATATAAAAGATTTTTTGTTTTAGACATTATTTTTTGATAAACAAGATGTCTTCTCCATGAGATTCCCCTTTATCAGTCGGGCCTGTTCAGTACCCCGTCAAGTTTACCTGGTCATATCATAGGTTGGTACTCGTTGCCAGCAAGCCTGTTCAGTACTCCGGCGGGTTAACCTCTTGAACCCTTTTTGCATCAGAGGCTCTTGTCCCAGTGTTTCCACCCTCTATAGATATTCAGAAATGAATTTCCTAAAAGTGAGTGGACGGGGGAGCATCTATGAAAACCATGCTACGGAATGGGATGATATATGGGTTGGAAGACAATTGTTCTTATATAAACCAAGTAAAAGAAGTCTTGTCGAATCAAAGATACATATGGTTGATTGTATTAATGTGTAGTGGATGGAGCCAAAATATAATAGAAAGAAGACCTCTCTAGTCGAAGTTGCCTTCTTCAAAAGATTACAATGGTGTTTCTCAAAAGTAAGATCTCCAAGGTTCCTTCCTGTTGTTGTTCAGAAAATATTGGTCTACTTACTAACTGAACAACAAGGTTAAAATGTACCGAGAGCCTCTGGGCTTCAGATGGAGAAACGATTTTAGTTATCAATCTCTTTATAAAGATAGGATCACTGACATAAGATATCTGAAAGTCTTATTAGAAGAGCTGCAAGAATCATGTTAAGTAAGTGGCAAAAGATGATACAAGAACATTCTAACTTTTCAATGTAAATTTTCAATTCTTAAAATAATCAGGAGGAAAGGGATCAAGATGTGTGATGAATGTTTAGAGCACTTCCCTTTTTCAGATAATATTTTTATGAGCTGATTATAGAGATAAGGTTCTTGTAATCAAACTGCAAAACCACTTGCTAGATGATTCAATTTTATTTAAAACAAAAACATATGTACCAAGAGAAACTACATGAAAGTTTATCAAAAGCTAGGAAAAGGAAAAGAGTATTCCCTTCTTAATTGATGAAGTCTTATGAGCTGATCATAAGAGTAAAATCTCTGTGTAAATACAAACTAGCTGTTAGAAATGACTCTTATTTATTCAAAGAACATAAATATATTTACATATGTACAAATGAAGATAACCCAAAAGTAAGTCAAGAACTAGGAGAAGGAGGGACTTCCCCTTCAACCAACTCCATCTCCTTCTGCTGTGAGATATTCTGCACAAAATCTTGTTTAGATATTAGTTGATGATAAAGTCTTCGTCTATGTCCATTTACAACAAAGAAAATTTGTGAATCATCGATTGTTTTAATTTCAACAGATCCATTATCGAAAGCTGTAACAATTTCATATGGACCCATCCAACGGGTAGTCAACTTTCTTTTAAAAATTTTATACCTCGAATCAAACAGTAATGCCCAGTCTCCAGTCTTGAATTATTTTTTCTTGATGTATTTTTCATGCCACTTTTTGCGTTGGTTCTGTACTAGAATTGTGCATTGAATGGCATCTTGTCTTATCTCATCTAGTTCATTTATTTGCAAGATTCATTGTTTTTGTGCTTCTTCTAAATCCATCCCTAATTGTGAAGCCATACGAAAGGTTCTTACTTGAAATTCAATGGGTAGAAGAAATTGTTTACCATAAACAAGTTCATAGGGTGTGTGGCCAGTGGTATTCCTCCATGTTATTCGATAAGCCCACAAGGCTTCTGGAAGCCTATCTGCCCAGTCTTTGTGGTGTAGCTGGATAGTCTTGGTCAGGATGGATTTTAATACCTTGTTTGTAGACTCTACATGACCATTGGCTTGTGGGTGATATGGTGAAGATTTACAATGTCTAATACCATATTTTTTAGTAAGTTCTTTCATTAACTTGGAGGTAAATTGAGATCCTTGATCAGTTACAATTTCCCTAGGTACACCAAATCGGGTAAATATCTCTTCATATATAAACTATACCACATATTTTTTGTGGCTCGGAATAAAGCTTTAGCTTCCACCCATTTAGTGACATAGTCTGTACAAAATAGGATATACTTCTTTTTGCGAGACATAGGGGAAATTGGCCCTACAAAATCTAGAGCCCATTTTTCAAAAGGCTCAATCATAACTTGGGGTTGTAAGGGCATCTCATTGGATGGAATAGGTCTACCCATTCTTTGACAACTGTCACATCCCTTGACATACTTGGTAGCATCTTTGAAAATGCTTGGCCAGTAATATCTAGAGTGCAACACTTTGTATTTTGTTCTCTTATCATAAAAGTTCCCACCACAAGGTCCACCATGACATGCATGGAGGATCTCTGCCATCTCATCCTCTCGTACACATCATCTAATAATAAGATCGGGACCAGTACGAAAAAGATCATAATCAACCCAAGAATAATTAGAACTTTGGACTATGATCCTACGTTTCTCGAGTGGTGAGAGATGGTTTGGTAATTTTCCTGTTGCTAAATAATTGGCTATGTTTGCAAACCAAGGGGTTCGAACAGACACAACGAACAAATGTTCATTAGGAAAGTTATCATCGACGGGACTGGAACTATCGTCAATTTGAATACGAGAGAGAAAATCTGCTACCACATTCTCTTGACTGGGACGTTCAACAACAATGATGTTGAATTCTTGTAGTAAAAGAAGCCATCGATTCACCCTGCCATTGGTGATTGGTTTTTTCATTAAAAATCTAATGGCGGAGTGGTCTGTGTGTACAAAAACATCGTATCCTATGATATAGTGACGAAATTTATTAATAGCATAGACTACTATCAAAAACTCTTTTTCAGTAACAGTGTATTTTGATTTTGCAGGAGTCAAATTATTGCTAGCAAAGTAGATGGCATATGATGCTTGTCCTTCCTTTTGACCTAAGACTCCTCCTATAGCCATGTCAGAAGCATTAGTGGATATATGAAAGGGAAGGGACCAACTGGGGCCCCTAAGTATTGGTTCCATTGATAGATTTGCCTTTAAAGTTTCAAATGCATGTTGACAAGGTTCAGTCCATTGAAAATCTGTATCTTTCATGAGTAATTTGAACATAGGTGCAACTATTTTGGTAAAGTTTTCAATAAAACGTCTATAATAGCCTCCATGGCCAAGAAAGCTCCTTACCTCTTTCTGAGTTTTTGGAGGAGGAATATTAACAATTATTTCTATCTTGGCAGGATCCACCTTGATTCCTTTAAGAGAGACATGATGTCCCAAAACTATACCCTCAGTTAGTAACATCTTGCATTTTTCATGACTAAGGGCTAAGTTCATTTCTTGGCACCGAATAAGAATTGTTTCAAGGTTATCAAGGGCTTCTTGAAAGGTATTACTGTATACTGTAAAATTGTCCATGTAAACTTCTACACAGTCATGGATAAGGTAAGAAAAAATTCCTAAGACTGCACGCTGGAAAGTGGCAGGTGCATTACATAGGCCAAATGGAAAAAATCTATATGCATATGTCCCCCAAGAACAAGTAAAGGTGGTCTTTTCTTGATCCTCAGGTGCTATTAAGATTTGGTTGTATCCACTATACCCATCGAGGAAAGAAAAGTATTGTTTCCCAGATAAGGTATCTAACACCTGATCAATGAATGGTAAAGGGAAATAATCCTTAAGAGTGGCCTTGTTTAATTCTCGAAAGTCAACACAGATACGCCATTTCCCTGTAACTTTCTTTGGAACTACTACCAGAGGAGACACCCACTTACTATTAGAAATTGGGTAGATGAAACCAGCATTGAGGAGTTTTTGTAATTCATCTTTAACTATATCCTTTAGGGATGGATTCATTCTTCTCTGGGGCTTCCTGACAGGAGGTATGTTTGTATCTGTGTAAATGTGGTGAATACAAGTATCCGGGTGTATACCCTTCATATCGGTGTATTCCCATGCAAATGCTCCAGTTTGACTTTTAAGAACTTTTAGTAATTGCTTTTGCTGACTCTCATCTACACCTGCATTTATATGTAGAATTTTTTCAGGATTGAACTCACACGGTATGGTATAGGATCCTATATGTTCTTTGATTGCAAAGACACAAGGTGTGTTTGTAAATGTGGAGAGGCTCATGTTCTCTTGGAATTCATCTCCAAATATTTTATCAAGTTGGGAAAAAGACTGGGGAAAGTCTATACATGTTATGGAAGAGACAAATTGGTTCAACACATTTTCGGTATTTTGTTCTTGAAATGCCCAGGAGAAATCACTAACAAGGGAAAGTTCTTCCAAGTTCTCATCCCCAAAAGGACAATCTAACCAAAACAGGTTTTCGGTTACTGGTTGTGCTGGTGGGTATAAAGCGAGTTTCCTTGTAGATAACCCATCAGAGATGATCATCTCTCCATCCCTACATCCTATAAATGCATTAGCAGTGGCTAGCCAAGGTCTTCCCAAAATAATAGGGTGTCCTTTAGAAGGATCCTTTGATTCTATGACCATAAAGTCCACAGGATATTCCCATGAGGCCACTGATACAAAAATATCATCTGGGATTCCAGCAGGCTGTACCATAGTGTGATCTGCTAATTCCAGTATTGTTGGGATAGGGAGGAGAAAATGTCCTAAATGGAGAGCTTCTAGAACTGTGGTAGTCATCAGGTTAATAGCATCCCCTAGATCAATAAGTGTGTTTCCTATAGAAATGTTATTGATGATAACATTTACCACAGGGTTTCCTGGATTTGTATACTTTGGAATTCTAGGTTGATTTGCTATGTAATCTGAAATTTCACCTATGGCATGAATTGTCGGAGGGTCTTTTCGTTTCTTACTTGATCTTTTAATACATAGTTCCTTTATCACTTTACTATAAATTGTTATGTCTTTAATGGCTTGTAACAAATGGATCTTGATACAAATATTTTTCAATTCGTTAATAATATCATACTCTGGAAGAGTTGCAGGTTTCTCTATTGCTAGACGCTCCGGATATAGGGGTAATTTTTTTCCTGGATTTGCTTCTTTCTGAGGGTGTTCATGTGTTGTAACTTTTGGAATAACTACATTTTCGAAAATGGCATCATTCAAGATTTCATGAGGTATATCTTCTTCATTCTCTTCTCGAATAACAACTGATGATTTGGGATGATCTTGCAGAACTCTTCCAGACTGCAATTGAATCTCATGCACTGGTGCGGTTGAAATGAAATACGATGTAAGAGGTGGCAACCCAATGCTGTTAAGAACTTGAGTTGGTTTATTTTTAGGATTTGGTATCAGTTGTGCAGGCAATATTGTGGGTCTTGGGGGATTCATATTCTGGAAGTGGTGAGGTTGATTTGTGATAGGGGGTGGTGAAGGAGGTACAAATCATGGGGGGTTTCACTCAGTAAACTTGTTACATAGCACGATCATTCGCATGATATTAAAGAATATCCCTAATTTTACTAAATATTGGAAAATTCCTCCTAAAATTTTATTTTTGAACCCCCCTCCCAATATGCCCATCCAATTAAGAAAACCCCTAGTTTCACCAGATATTGTATGTATCCATTTTTATCAACCCATTTTCAATATCCCCATTATATCATATTATCAAGTTGTAACAAACAAGATCCCTAACACATCTTATTATAAGAAAACATGATGCTAAATAACATAATAGTATAATGTTAATAATGATCCCACTAGGATTGCAGCGGTGACTGATCAATTTGTAGCATTGGATAGTGGGAGACCCAATGAAATAGTACTGGGAAGGGACAATGTGTAAAAGTCAACCCAGTCAAGAGATCAACATAACAAAGAATATAAAAGGCTGATAGTCCAATAGTTAGTGTAATGCTTAGAAAATATGAGAATTGCTTATGTTTCACGCCACAGTCTGCCAATCTACCAATTTTATGTCATGTAAATATAAGTATAGCCATAGAGAGATCATGTTTTCTATAATATTAATAAATTAAACTCCATAAAAATTCAAAATTGAAACCCTTTCTTGGATGGACTCCCCTACCTTCCTATCAAAACAAACATCGTTGATGTTTGAACCCAAATGAATACAACAAAATTCCTCTTGCTTTCCAATAACGCCATATGATCATGTGCATGCCTTGGATTTGGGTCATTCATAAGATGCAATGAATTTCCTCCACTTCCTCTACATTTATTTTTGCAATCAAGGGAATTAACAATATTTAGTTACCTTTTCTTGGGTTATATCTAGTTTTTTTTTTTTACAAGAGAGGAGAAAATCTCCATTATTAGGTTTCAAGCATGCAATAGTTATAAAGATACACAGATGGTGAGACTTATAAGATATCATTTCATGGTAATGATAACACATAGGGTATGCAAATAATGATTTAGATTTTCACCTATGTTCATGTCAATTCCAATACAATATTAAGATGGATACCTTGCATTAAATAATTGAAATTACCATTATGAATGTGCCAAATATACTCAATCTAACAACTATTCCTAACTAGCAATGTGAAAATTTTAAAGAAGAATACAAAAAGTTGAAATAAATAATTAGTCAAGAAAGATTGATCTAACTTTTCTTGGTTCTAGTGAGCCAAGAATGATTGATCTCACTTTTCTTGGTTTTCATGGAGAAATGTTTGATTGAAGCTCAATACCCACCTAAAACCCAACCTAAAAAATGAAGAGCTATATCTTTTACTCAAATGCCTACAAAAAATACAGTACAATTGGTTAACTCTGAAAATCCCAATTAGCTACATCTTTTGACTTAAAGATGAAAAACAATATAACATCAATTCAAACCAAGCATAAATAAGCTATTAAATGAGTATTGCTCAAGTCCAGTAATCCAAAGAGACTTCCATCGATATTATCATTGGTACACTATTATCATATTTATGCAAAACTTAGGATCATAAGCAATATCAAATAAAAATGGAGGGTCTTTAAGTTTTAGATGGGTATGAATTGAGCCCATGAGTTGGAGGTATAAATCCATCCCATGATTTGGAGGTTATTCCTCGACCCACCCAAATAAAATAACCCCCAATATTTATATTACTATGTCAAATTAAAAACCACCCTTGACCCCTAATATAGGACAATATATTTTTGAGGTTTTTAAGAGTATTAAAACCCCCAATATGAATGGAGGTGATATGATATTGCATTGTTAGTGAACCCCCCGTGGTACAAATCCAGGCAAAATTTCCTGGATATTAGGTGGGTAAGGATAGTTATGTTAAGATTTAATATGCTAAGACAGAAAATAGCAGCATTACATTCCATTTCACAATAATAGCATATACAGGATCACTAAAGAAACAACAAGCACAGCATAAACACAAGAGACAGAGATTTATCCTGGGAAACCCTCATGGGGTAGAAAACCCAGCAAGGCTTCCTCAATATAGATGACCAGCAATATACAAAGATGAAACCCTGAGACATGATCTCCTCCTCCACAATAGCAGACCTCTCCTCCACAAGTGCGCTATCCTCAAGTGAGTGAATGTGTCAAATGAGGAACACACCTCCTCTATTTATACACTACACTGACATGTATTTTACACAGGTACACGTAGGCTCGTATTTAACCAATGGGTTAAATACCCCACTACAACTGACTGGGTCGACCCCTCTAGGGTGGTCTAATAACCCTTTGACCCACATAACACATATAGGGCCGACCCCCACTAGGGAAGTCTAATAACCTGAGTTACCACATTCCGACGGAGGAATAAACATCTCCGGATATACAATAAGATCTTCACGGAGGAGTGAAACATCTCCGGAATAATAAAGTACAAATATAATATTCTTTGAAGTTACAATATCTCAACACTCCCCCTTAACGAGAAGGATATTATAACAGCATCTGCACGAGCAAGGAGTCATCAACATCATACATGATACATCTATAAATCATTGGAAGCTTTCTCAACATCATTAGTAACTCAAGCAATTACTGGAACATCTTCAATACTGGAACATCGACATCTTCGGTATTGAGTCTTTATCTTCTGTAGCACTTGAACAGCTACAACAATATCATCATCTGGATCCTCACGATCATCAACATCGTCATCACACGATCATCAGCATCATCATCTCACGATCATCAGCATCGTCATCACACGATCAGCAGCATCGTCATCACATGATCATCAACATCGTCATATCACGATTAGCAGCATCATCATCACACGATCAGCAGCATCGTCATCACACGATCATCATCATCGTCATCACACGATCAGCATCGTCATCATACGATCATCAGCATCGTCATCACACAATCATCATCATCGTCATCACACGATCAGCATCATCATCATACGATCAACAGCATCGTCATCACACGATCAGCATCGTCATCATACGATCAACAGCATCGTCATCACACGATCAGCATCGTCATCATACGATCAACAGCATCGTCATCACATGATCATCAGCATCGATCATCAGCATCGTCATCACATGATCATATTACAGGATGATCAATCCTGCTCTCTTTAGGACATAGGTCCATGGATGATACAATCCAGATCAAGTTCCAGGATGATCAATCCTTATCTCTTTAAGACAAGTCTCATGTCTAGGGACAATCTAATCCCAACCACAGTGCCAGTCCTTTTTCATACTGGATGTGACCTAGATCAGATCTAGGATTTACCGCCACAGAGCCAGTCCTCTTTCATACTGGATGTGTCACGTCTACAGAGCCAGCCCTATTTCATGCTGGATGTATCACATCTACAGAGCCAGCCCTGTTTCATGCTGGATGTATCACAACTACAGAGCCAGCCCTGTTTCATGCTGGATATATCACAACTACAGAGCCAGCCCTGTTTCATGCTGGATGTATCACAACTACAGAGCCAGCCCTGTTTCATGCTGGATGTATCACAACTACAGAGCCAGCCCTGTTTCATGCTGGATGTATCACAACTACAGAGCCAGCCCTGTTTCATGCTGGATGTAACCTAGAGCAATTCTAGGATTTGTCACGTACATTTTGAACCGAGGTCCAGGGACGATCCAGTCCTATCGTTCTGTTATCGGAGACCTCATGTCTACGGCTCTTCTTTAGGACTGAAGTCCGGGAATGATCCAATCCCCTCACATGTTCACCAAGAACTTTATTTTCGAAGACATACGTCTACGGCTCTTCTTTCGAACTGAAGTCCAGGAATGATCCAATCCCTTCACATGTTCACCAAGAACTTTATTTTCGAAGACATACGTCTACGGCTCTTCTTTCGGACTGAAGTCCAGGAATGATCCAATCCCTTCAAGTCCACTAAGGACTTCATTCTCGGAGACCTCACGTCTACGGCTCTCTTTAGGACTGAAAGTCCAGGGATGATCCAATCCCCTCCTGTTCATTCAGGACTTCATTATCGGAGACCATACGTCTACGGATCAATTCAGGGACCAAAGTCCGGGGATGATAAAATCCCCACTTCTCGGAGACCATACATCTACGGCTCTCTTTAGAACAAGTGTTCAAGGATGATACAATCCGCACATGTATTCTCATCAATACAAGTACAAGTATCCTCAACCATACAAGTACATTAATCAATACATGTGTCATCAAAAGTATGTATTCTTACCAATACATCTATCATCAAAAGCATGTAAAACAAAGTATTCTAAGCATAAGAGTCCTAAATCTAAATATTTCTAAGTATCTAGGTGTAGAGAACAGGTTACCTCATCATCGACCTTGTTGTTCGATGAGACAATCTCATCATCAGTGACTATACTACTCCCCCTTTCGAGGAGGGTCCTTTTGAGCTATACCAAGCTTGTCTCGGAAGTATTCAAATTTCACTCAAGACAGAGGTTTGGTTAGTATGTTGGTAACTTCTTCACTTGAGGTAGAGATTTGGTTAGTACATCGGTAACCTGTTACAAATTCAAACTTTAGTTCCTTCTGCATCATATCTTATTAGATCCCTATGTTCTTTGACTTATCATGGAACACTAGATTCTTTGTCATCTTCATACAACTCTATTTGTCACATAGGATCACAGTTGGTTCTATCTCTAATTCATACCAATCCTGAATCCAAGCTTCTTCACAACTAGCAGAGCAATCAGCCATATATTCTGCTTGTGCTGAGAGAGCCACACTAGACTGCTTCCAGCTAAACCACGAGATCATGGTTAATCCCAGACAATAACATCCTCTTGATGTGTTCTTCCTGTCTGATACACTTTCTTCCCAACCAGCATCTGATTAGCCATCTAAAGTCATGATCTCCAAGATAGCATAGATCAAAGTCTATCGTATCCTTTATGTACCTCATCACATGCTTTGCAACTATCGGGTGAACACATCTAGTTTCCACTAGATATTGACTCAAGGTGTTCACAACAAAGCATATATCTAACCTAGTATATGTTAGATACATCAATGACCCAATAATTTGACTGTACAGAGTTATATCCACTAACTCTGATGAGTCATCTCCTAACAGCTTCAAGTTGGAATCCATAAGAGTGGCCATTCCAACATATCAAGTCTTCTCAAGATTTCTCAGCATACTTTCTCTGGTTGAGAGAGATTCCTTCTGAGACTTTCCATACTTTTAGACCTAGAAAGTAATGCATCAATCTGAGATCTTTCAATTTCATTTCTACAGTCATCTATCTGTGCCATCTCTCATCAGATGGGTCTATTGATATGAGCCTCAATATCATTCGAACTTTGTGGTGAGTTCCTTCTTGCATCCATGTCATATGTGTATAGAAATCATATTCAACCTTGTAGCAAAGGTTGAGATCCACATCACACATGGTGATCATTAAGCTTATCAATTTATTATCGATCCTAGGTACCTATACAGAACCTGATTCACACTTCTTCTTTAATTACACCATACTTGGAGCAAACATCTTGTTGTGATTCTCTTCCCCTTTCTAAGAGAATCTTCTAGCCATGAGCCTTCTATATTTTGTTTGATTTGTAAATCTTCTTGTTTGAACATCCACCACTTGTACGGTGTCCATCATTCTTCATGACCTTTCCTACAAATCAAAATTAAGTACATGATTAGTGATAACCTATTATGCATACAGATATCATTTACATAGTGATGCAACTATTTTGACCAATACTTTGGCACAACACTTTCCCATATCCTGTATGCATATAGTGGCTATGTAGATGCCTTCCATCTCTACCAGAACATACTATCGAGAGTGTGCACAACTCTCAGCATGTCAGCAAAAAGGTTTCATTCTAGACAAACAACAATGGAATGTTTGTCCAACTTACCAATCATATGCATATTAGTAGTATACTGTTCAATGTTCTATGAATATTTACACTCAGCATGATATATTATAGGAATACAAATATGCATACAACCTATTACCGGCAATATCATTTACTATTTCAAATAACAACTCAAATACTTATCTTTTATGTTTGTGTGGTTGCCTCCCGCTTGATCTTCTGTATGTCTTTTGAACTTCTATTCATTCTGTACCACTGTGCATGTTCAAGTGTCATCCTCATGATCTCATACACAAACATACACCCATTAGTATGTTCTAAATGTTATCAAAACATTATAGTTCTAAATTCTTGAAAATGTATAGTCATGATTATAGTTAATAAACATTAGTATTCAAGATTTCAGGGAAGTATTCTTTTACTCATGCATATCATCAATCAAGATAAAAGACATAATATGCATAATCCTTTTATTACTAACTTTATGAATAAGCATAACCAATCATACCAAGTATACTTATATAAGGGATCCTAACACAAGGTAAGATTCATGGGAAACATACCTGGATTAGTATACCTACTTAGTTATGTACAACATACCTAAACAATCTCTTCAATGATTTAGAGATCCTGAGCTAGAACCTACATGTCTCATAGGTTAAGCATAATATAACAAAGTCATACATACCTTGTAAGTAGAACAAAGATTATGGATGAGTCTTTGTCTTCATGTTTTCATGGTCATGGAACTTGATTTGTCTTTTGTGATGTACCTGTATCTTGTTAGCAGACAACATCAACCTCACACAACATCATAATGCATTAGTACAATCATATAGCCCTAATCAATGAATGTATTTGATCATTCACATGCATTCATACTGTTACTAGGGTGATAAGCCAATTCTCACATTAATCAAGATTGTACTAATAAATAATATGAAGACAAACACATCATGAACTTAATCAAGAATTAGATTTCAAGACATACCTGAGCCTCCTTAAGTCATACCTGTCGAGACTTCTTGTAGTCTTCTTATGTAAGGCCTTAGCCTCAACTCCCCCTGAAACTTGATCTGGAGCTGGATATGGGTTTGTCAGAGAAACCCCAAAAAGTCAAAATTTGAATTTCAAACTTCCGAAAGGATATAAATATGCGCCTTGATGAGCTGATCAAACTGATATATTCAGAATTTGAAAACTGCAAAGTTTCACTCCTCAATTTTGCCTTTGAAACTTCCGGATTCACTGGACATGACCCTGAACTGGGGTTTGATGAATCCCACTCTTCTGCCCAATCAAAATGTTTGATCCAAAGCTCTAAGCTTCTATTTTTCTGAGGAGCTTCCAGCCATGGTCACAGATTTCAAAAATTCCCATTTTTACATACGCCCTAATTTTCCACTTTTCTGATCAAAGTCCCAAACTAGGGTTTGATCAAGCCCGACCTTCTGCCCAACCAAAAAAACTTATATTGGTCTCTAAATTTCTATTTTGATGAGTAGCATTCAGCCGTGGTCTCCGTTTACAAAAATTCCAACTTTCTTCAAAGCCCTAAATTCCGGAAGCCATGAATGAAGGTACTCAAAAATAATTCTGTTTTGACAGAAATATGTACCTGATTGTTTTTGGTGTAACTCCAAACTTTTCAATCCACAGGGTCTGAAAAAGTTTTCTGAGATATCCTGACCTGTTATCTTTCCATCCTGACAGGTCTGACCTCAATTGGATTCTCTGAGAGAGAGTTATGTCAAATGTCGCAACGTGACCTGTTTTGGGATAAAACAGAAGAGCGAACTTGTACGGTGTTCCACGTGTCACTGTTTGAACTTCGGCCTCTGAAAAACTTTTCTGAGGTAGCTCGGCCTGTTATATTTCCATCCTGATAGGTCTGACCTCAATTGGACTCTCTGAGAGAGAGTTATGCCAAGTGTCGCAACATGACCTGTTTATGGGATAATATAGGAGGGCGAACTTGTACGGAGTGCCACGTGTCACTAGTTCAACTTCGGCCTCTGAAAACGTTTTCTGAGATAGTACAGACTGTGTACTACCTGTCACTTTTTACGAAATTTCATTTGGAGCTTCCTAGCCCAAGATATGACATTTTTCCCAAGGTCACCGGATTTTGACTCAGATCTGGAAGAGGCAGAAACCCTATATTGTACAGATCATAAATCACAAAGTACAATGAATTAGAGGTTTTTCTTTGGTCACAAGGTACCTGGAGATTTAATCTTCGTCCTGTAACAATTTCAGATCCGAAAACTTCGCCAAAACAGATTTATAGCGAAAGTGCTACGATGACTGGTTTTTGCTATGTAAAACCCTAACCTTCAAATTGTCGTAAGTAAGGCAAGTGTCGTTAGTGCCATACCTTGTCTTCCTTCAGGTTAGCTCTGATTCCATGTTAAGATTTAATATGCTAAGACAGAAAATAGCAGCATTACATTCCATTTCACAATAATAGCATATACAGGATCACTGAAGAAACAACAAGCACAGCATAAACACAAGAGACAGAGATTTATCCTGGGAAACCCTCATGGGGTAGAAAACCCAGCAAGGCTTCCTCAATATAGATGACCAGCAATATACAAAGATGAAACCCTGAGACATGATCTCCTCCTCCACAATAGCATACCTCTCCTCCACAAGTGCGCTATCCTCAAGTGAGTGAATGTGTCAAATGAGGAACACACCTCCTCTATTTATACACTACACTGACATGTATTTTACACAGGTACACGTAGGCTCGTATTTAACCAATGGGTTAAATACCCCACTACAACTGACTAGGCCGACCCCTCTAGGGTGGTCTAATAACCCTTTGACCCACATAACACATATAGGGACGACCCCCACTAGGGAAGTCTAATAACCCGAGTTACCACATTCCGACGGAGGAATAAACATCTCCGGATATACAATAAGATCTTCACGGAGGAGTGAAACATCTCCGGAATAATAAAGTACAAATATAATATTCTTTGAAGTTACAATATCTCAACAAGTTAGGCACATGAGTAGGTGGATATTGAGCATATGCTTGTCCCCTCCATCCTTGTGCCCATTGTTGATGCTGAGCATGAGGAGGATATTGAGGTGGCCATTGTTTCCAATTTGAGGTGTTCCATTGTTGAGGTGGTTGATAAGGGTGATAGTAGGGTGGAAATTGTTATGATGGTTGGTCTCTAGGTTGCCAAGGCCTTCTAGATGTCTCACCAAAATTTCCACTCTTATATACGGCTTGCAACCCAGGCAACGATGGACAGTTATCAGTTGGATGTTCTTCTGTACAAAGGTGACATACTGAAACATTATTCAATGGGCATCCCCGTTGGGGATGTTTAGTTCTACACTTAGGACAGAAAATACTCATTACTGCACGCTTCTCATCCTGTCTCTTTTTAGCTTGTAATGCATCTAATTGAGAACCCGTGGCTCCTAAAATATCTGTTTTGAAAATTTTTAATAGGTTTCCCAATTCTACCCTGTAACTCCACCAGGAATGGATGTATTTCCTTTTAGGTTTCTAGTATAAGATTCCAAAAAGTGTCTCCCACTTTTCCCTCTGCTCCTAGAGTAATTCCTACATAGCTCACAGATTTGTGAAAAATACCTATGATAAATATCTCTGGTTGCCATGAGGTTAATATTTTCTAAAAATTCTTTTGAAATTCCCCTAAGGAAGAGTGTTCTTACTGCATCTTCTTGAAGACCACTATATTTTAATTTATGTAACACATAGTTAAATCTTTCGAGATAATCTTCTAGGCTCACGTCTTCAAGTTGTTGTATTTTGAACATGTCATTCCGAGAGTCCTTAGGTTTACAGTAATCCTGATATTTCCGTAGAAATGTAGTCTTTATGTCTTCCCAAGTTCTAATGCTAGATTCTCCTAACCCCATAAACCACCTAAGAGAGGAATCTTTCAGTGTAGCTGTTAGGATATTTAGACACTTAGGAGTTAGTTAAGATCAACTTGTGTAATATATCCGTTAGGTAAAGTGTGTTTCTTTAGTATGCATTTGTAAATATTTAATCCGACGGTCACAATATGTTCTAGACATAGAGTGATCCGATGGGTCAACATCTCTTAGATCATGCCTACCCTTGATCTATGGCTTAACACCCGATTAGTCCATGATCTCTATTTAAAGAGCATGGAGGGTCATTGTCTTGTTGATCGATTATGAGAATCTTATTTGTAACTTTATTTCTTTTGCATAATAAACTGCTCCGTAGAAGCTATTTGGCCAGGGCCGTGGAGTGTTTCTATCTCAAGGGTTTAAACCATGTCAAAACATCGTGTGTCGATCTATGATCTGTTTATGTGAAGTGTTTTCTCTAGGTGTTCGGTCTTTTGGGAGTACCCTGTGTATCCGAACATGGTATCAGAGATTTTATGAAGAGTCGCTTCCGGTTATGATTTAGATCTTGAACTGTTGTTGCCGAAACTTGAAAGGGTTTTTGGTTCTGGAGTTTCTGTGCATTTATGGGCTGTGGGAGGTGTTCCATTGCATTCGGAGTGTCATTTCCATTGGGAAATAGTTTTTGTTTGATAAATAACGGTTTCTGGTTGCTTCAGAAATGCGTATTTCATCAGATCTGAAGGTATAATGTTACAGTGACGTTTTTTATTTTTTCTAAAAAAAAATCTCATATTTTATCAGTTTTTATTTATTAGGTTTTTTTTGTTTTGGATTGTTTCCTTCCCTGTCTGCGTATTCTCTTTGTCGTGCACCTTGTGCGATCTCGGCGAATCAAAAACCTAAAGGGAAAGGGTTTTTCTTGGCTGCGTATGCTCTTTGCCGTGCACCTTGTGCTATCTCGGAAAATCAGAAACAGAGAGAAAACATAGAATTTCCAGGAAAACTAACAAGATCTAACCCCAAACGTGTGGAAATTTTTTTTGTTTTTGGTTTGTGGTGTGATTTGCAGGAAAAGAGGCAAGCACGAAAACCGAGAGGGAAAAGTATATAAAAAAAAAAGCCCCATTCCTCCTTCCCTTCTTTTACGTACCTTTTAACTTTAGCTCACTTGGTTCAAAATTGCTTTATTCCTTAATAGGTCTTGAGTTCAAGTCTTATTAAGTTACTTTTAAACAAAAGTGCATGCAATTTCTAATTTTAAGTTACTTTATTGTAAAAGTGCATCTCACTTAAATAATAAAAATAAAAATAAAAAGTGAGTCACTTAAGTTTTTTTTTTTGCTACACTATTTAAAGTAACATCATTGTAAAAGTAAAAATCTCTTATTTTACAAAAGTGATTCACTTAAAGCAACTTTCTTGTAATGTGATTTTCAAAGGTTCATCTTGGAAAGAGGGGGGTTCTTTTTTTTCGCTGGACATTCTCTATCTGCCACATCACTATTGGGGACATCTTCAACATTTTCTTTGTTCAAGCATAACTTCATCATACGGAGTCAGTTTTCAGTGCCGTTTTTTTTTAAACTGTCTATTTTTTCAAGCTCTTCACATTCAGACTATTGGTTTCTATTTTTACAGCCATTAATTTACAATATGGCTGCTATGAATATTATATGTATGTTAGTTAAAGTTATTAGTTATTAAAGTGAAAGGGTGTAACCCTTCACTATACACGCTCAAGCCTATAAAAGCGAGCCTCATTGTAATTATTAGTCATATTTATCATCATCAATTATATACTATTATCAAATGGAGTTATTTTCCATTGGAGGATTATTCGCTTGAATAATCATTGAGTATATCCGGACATGGATATAGCATTGGTATCAGAGCCTCTCGGCCCTCCCTGATCCGGCCTTTGGCCACCCATTTCAGAGTTTCTCTGTGCACTTGGTCTTTGACCCATCTTGGCTTTTGGCCATTTTTTCAGATTTCAATTGAATGGAAGAAAATTCCCTGGCTGCTCCTCATATCTCTTTCTCATAGCACGTCATTCCTTCACTCACGAAACCAGTTATCCCACTCTCGCAGCCCTCATCATCTCCCTCCAATACCCTCGCCCTTCTTATGCTTCATTCACGTCATCCCCACTGCTGCGCTGCACATTCCCCACGCCTTCCTACCATTTTCTCATAGCTCCCTTCGCATCCCCTTCCCTCTCTCCGCCTGCAATCTCACCCCGCGTCCCTCCCTTTGCTCCAACGCTCATCCCTGTACCTCCCTCCTCCCAGCAACCCGCGCATCCACAACTCCCCCTCCACTAGCTACCTCTCCATCTTCGCGCCCTCCACCACCGCGCTCCATCACCTCCCTCCCGCGCAGCAATTACACCTGCTGCCCCACACCACCCCCACGCGCTTCCGCTCCTATCCATACCTCTCCGCCCTTCTGCGCCCTCACCCCGCCTGCGCCTCCCTCTCTGCACTTCACCTACACCCTTGTCTCCATGCCATCCCTCCCTTCGCGTCCCTCCAATTTTCCTTGCTTCCCCTTCCAATCTTCTCCGGCCTCCTCCGCGATTGACACCGCCTCCTTCCCTTCCATCGTGCTCGCCTGCTCCACTCCCCACCTGCGCCCACCTTTCGCCCACATCCCGCTCTCTCTCACTTCCTCCTCACGCGCCACCAGCTCTCCCTTTCAGGCCTGGCTCTGCCACTCCCTTCTCCTGCACTCTTCCGTGCCACCTGAGTCGTCACGGCTGCTATCCCCGTGCCTCCTGCTCCATAAACCACGTCTACCCCCACTCCCGCCCTCATCCACGCACCACGCGCCACCCTGCATCCATCTCCTTTCCCTCCACCGCCTCCTCACCGATCACCTCTCGCGCCTCCACCCTAATCCACCAACTTCCACCACCATCGACCACCCGTTTCACTCCACGAAAACTTAATTTAAATTTTTTTTAATATTAAACATTATTATATTTGTTTAATATTTTTAATATTTGAAAAAAAAAAAACTATATATATATATAGTTTATAAAAAATATTATTAATAATAATATTATGAAATAATAATAATTATTATTAAAAATAGTAATTATTTTTTTGGAAAAAAAAGGGTTATTTAACCTAATAAGAGAAGAACAAAATTAAAGAAAAAACAACATCAAAGAAGTCAAAGGAAGACTCGTTGGTCAAAAGAAGTCGAAGACCAAATCGAAAAAGTCCAAGCAAGACTCCTTATTATAAAAAAAAGTCGAAGAACACTTATCATCAAAGAAATCAAGTCAAGAACAAATCAAGAAGAATTCAAAGCAATCATCAAGAAGTCGAGACGCGCTATCATCAGAAAAATCAAAATCAAAGAAGATCATTCCACCGTCGAAGAAGACAGACACCATGGAAGCTGATTTGCGAGAGAAATTAGAAGCCAAGTTAAAGCGTTATCAAAAAGACAATGAAGAATTACGAGACATTAATAGACAATCAGAAATAAAGATTAAACTACATAAGATACAAGAATGGTTCAATGAACAAATAATGTCCAACCAGAAAAATCACATAGAAAAATTATGTGCGCAAATCAAGGAATTAAAAGATGAAAGTGATTTCAATAAGAGATTGAAAAATCAAGATATAAAGAAGGAAATAAATAACTACGAAGCAGAAATAATACGCTTGAACAAAATCGTTAGCGACAAAGATGAAGAACTAATGCAGTTATGACAAAAATTAGAAAGTCAAGAATCAGAGGTCAGCCAGTGTCGACAACAGATAAAAGTTCTTCAACAACAAAATGACGACTCTAAAAAGACACATAAGTCAGAGATCGCGAAGAGTAATAAAGCATTATCTAACAATGCTGAAGAAATTTTTAGACTAAAAAATCATAACAAGATACTAGTCACAAAAATTAAGAAGTTAAAAAATAGCCGAAAGATAGAACAATCTATGGACGACATTGAAGGGAAACTTCTAGACAAACAGGAAGAAAATAGTTGTATCAGAATTCATAATGAAGATCTTAAGGAACAACTTAAGACATCTGAAGATGACAGAAAATCGCAAGTCGAATTGATTAAGAAGTTTCAAAATGATAATAGGCAGTTAGAAAACAAGTTGGAAAAGATACAGAACAAAAACTAAAATCCTCAAGAGACGAAAATACAACTTCCAACTCAGATCAATGATCTAAAGGCGACATTCGTAAACGAAAATGACATCGTGAAAGTTCCTTATCGACACCCCAACCATAAAAACCGATATTTGAAAAAGTGGGAAATGTCGAAAAATAATGGTACTAATGTGATCAAATCTCCTGACGACATATCAGTAGGAAATCCCATCAGTCCACAACAAATCAATTTGGGATGGATTGATCCGTCGATGTATCGAAAGTTATGCTCTACACTTAGCAGTTTGTATCGACATGTTTCATCAGCCATGGCATCGCAAAGAACAATGCAACAAAATTATAAGGCTTTGAGGACAAAGCCTTTCTAAGAGAGTGGCAATGCTATGAATATTATATGTATGTTAGTTAAAGTTATTAGTTATTAAAGTGAAAGGGTGTAACCCTTCACTATACATGCTCAAGCCTATAAAAGCGAGCCTCATTGTAATTATTAATCATCTTTATCATCATAAATTATATATTATTATCAAATGGAGTTATTTTCCATTGGAGGATTATTCGCTTGAATAATCATTGAGTATATCCGGACACAGATATAGCAATGGCTGCCCCTTGTGATATTCTACTTACTAGTTCCAACTACTTCTCTTGGAAATCTCGTATGGAGGGTGTTCTACGAAGTAGGGCACTTTTCATAATTACCTCAGGGAAAGAAACAAAACCCACTGATGATGATAAGAAAATAAAATGGGCAAATAGATGTGAGGAAGCTCGTGGATTGATTGGGATGTCAATCTCTACTGATTTGCAATTCCACATGTCTAGAATTGATGAACCTGATACTGCTTGGGACAAGTTGGAAGCTGTGTTTGGTAAACACAATAAAATTTGAGGTCATCAACTCGAAAATGAGTTGATTTCTTTAAATCCAAGTGATTTTTCATGCATTCAAGATTATTTATCTAAGTACAAAACTATTAAACTCTAATGTGAAGAATGCAAGATTAAGAGGGAAGACAAACAATGCATTTATCATATTCTTTCAAAACTTGGACCTGCATATTCTGTTTTTGTATCTACATTTTACTCCATGAAAGAATCCTTGAATGCAGTTAGCTATCAAGAGCCTAGTCTTGAATCCTTTTGTGATTCCTTGATTGGAGAGCAAGATAAGCTCATCCATCTTGGAATGATCAACAATGTAGATACATTTGGGAAAGCCTTATTGTCCCAACAGAAAGAAAAGTCCAAGCCTCCCAAGAAACAAAATTTTTGCAATAATAATTCAAACAAGGGTTCCAAACCCTCTCAGTCAGCTCCTTCTTTAAAAAATGACATAGGATCCAAGCCAAAAGGAAATAAGACTGATCATCATTGCAACTATTGCGGGAAATATAATCATGGTGAATCTAAGTGTTTCAATAAGATGGTAGCCTTGGAAGCAATAATGAAGAAGCACCACATCAGCCTAGATTCGCCTTCAGAATCTAACTCTCATGGACATGCACTTTGTGCTTCTAGTTATTGTTATACTGCATCTTCTTCTTCTACTTCAAATGAATGGCTCATTGATTCTAGAGAATCTTATCATATGGATAAGGATTAAGCCATCTTTTCTACTATGTATGAATGTAACACCAAACAAATATTTGATGGTGATGATAGATCTCTAAGTGTTGTAGGATCTGTGACAGTTCCAATAGATAATGGTCATTTTAGTGATGTACTATGTGTTCCAAGAATTTCCTGCAATTTGTTATTAGTGTATCAAATCACTCATTCTGGTGAAGTTAAAACTATGATGTTTACACCTTACCAAGTTGTAATCAAGGATTTTAAAGATCCTCAACATGTCCTAGCTACCAGAATTGTTGATGATATTACCATGTTGTACAAATTTAACAAATTTGGGTCATCACCTTTTCTTTCAGTTTTTGTTGCTCATAGTGATAACTTGAGCAAACTTTGGCTTGAGCGATTTGGTCACTTAAATTATCGCTCATTGCAACAACTATGTAAAGACAATATGGTGACAGGTCTTCCGATGGTATCTTGCAGGGATGGTGTTTGTTCCGGTTGTGTACTCAGAAAACATCATCGGGACAGTTTTGACAAATGTGCCTCTTGGCACGCCTCGGTTCCCTTGGAGCTTGTGCATAGTGATTTGTGTGGTCATCTTCCATCTGATTCCTTTTCTGGTTTCAAATATTTCTTAACTTTCATTGATGACTACTCCAGACGCACTTGGGTTTTTTTCCTAAAACTTAAGAGCGAAGTATTTAACATGTTCTTGGCCTACAAGGCCCTTGTTGAAAAACAATCTGGTCATCAAATTATTAAGTTAAGATACGACAATGGAGGAGAATATGTTAACAAAAATTTCACTACTTTCTGCATTGAACAAGGAATCCAACAACAACACATTGTTCCATATACACCACAACAAAATGGTGTAGTTGAACGGAAGAACCACACTTTAAAAGAAATGGCTAATTGTATGATCCAATCTAAGGGACTAATTCTTCAATTTTGGGCTGAAGCCATAAATTGTGCAAATTACATAGTTAATCGCACCCCCACTAAAGATTTACAAGGTATCACACCGGAAGAAGCATGGAGTAAAACTAAACCCGATGTAAGTCACTTCTGTGTGTTTGGTAGTGAAGCATGGGCTCACATTCTGGATGAAAAACGGAAAGCATTGCAGCCTAAAAGTGAAAAGTGCATATTTGTTGGATATTCTGAAGATGTAAAAGGTTATAGACTTCTTCAACCACATTCTCATGATATAATAATTATAAGAGATAGGCTCTAATGCCTCATTCCTTCTCCTAATAGTGTCACTTCTGTAAATACTTCAATCCTATCCCAAGTTGTTCTTAAGAGGGGATGTTAGGATATTTAGACACTTAGGAGTTAGTTAAGATCAACTTGTGTAATATATCCATTAGGTAAAGTGTGTTTCTTTAGTATGCATTAGTATGCATTTGCAAATATTTAATCCGACGGTCACACTATGTTCTAGATATAGAGTGATCCGACGACTCAAATTCTCTTAGATCATACCTACCCTTGATCCATGGCTTAACACCCGATTGGTCCATGATCTATATTTAAAGATCATGGAGGGTCTGTTGTTGTAGCAACATCCCCCCCAATTTTTTTTTTACATATTGGGGCCCCTCCTTTTATTTTTTCTAGAAAGACTGCCTTAAGAGGATAATTCTCCTTTTACTTAATTTTGTTTTTCAACTAAAGTTTCTACTTTGAAAATTTCAAGTTTTCTTCTAAAGATTAAATTCATGAAATTACCTCGAAGCTGCGGAAGCATCCAAGTTTGTCTCCTGAAACCACGGAAAGTTTTCCTCTAGAAATTACGGGAGCCATTTAGAAATCTCTCCCGAAACGGAGGAACCCTTCAAGTTTCCCTTTCGAAACTGCGGAAGCCATTCGCATTTCTCTCCCGAAACTCCGCGGAAAGACTTAGATTTTTTTATCAAAACTGCAGAAGCGTTTGAGAAAGTCTCCCGAAACGGCGGAACCCTTCAAGTTTCCCTTCCGAAACTGCGGAATCCATTCACATTTCTCTCCCGAAACTCCGCGGAAAGACTTAGATTTTTTATCAAAACTGCGGAAGCGTTTGAGAAAGCCTCCCAAAACGGCGGAACCATTTGAGAAAGCCTCCCGAAACTATGGAACCCTTCAAGTTTCCCTTCCGAAACTGCGGAAGCCATTCGCATTTCTCTCCCGAAACTCCGCGGAAAGACTTAGAGTTTTTATCGAAACTGTAGAAGCGTTTAGGTTTTCCTTTCGAAACCCCATGGGGCGCTTTTGGAAAGAACTTAAGCATCTCTCCCGACTTGCGGGATCCATTCACCAATCCTTTCCGAAACGGCGGAACCTTTCAAGTTTCCCTTCCAAAACTGCGGAAGCGTTCGAGTGCTTTTCCCGGGAGCCATTCAGGAAAGCCTCCTGAAACAGCGGGAACCTTTGCAAAATTGTTCCACAATTGCGGAAGCAATTGGCATATCTCCATCGAAATTACGGAAATAAACTCAAAGCTCTCCCGAAACTGCGGGATGACTCGTCGAAACCGCTCGTGATAAGTTTCCAAAAGGTTGCATTTCGGAAGGATACGCCAACCTCTTCCGAAATGCTGAGGTAGTTCGCCATAACGTTCCGCAATTGCGGGTGAAACTCGTAAGTCCGCCTCGCAGGTGACGGTCGTGCACAAATGCCGAGACGGATTGAAATGGCCGCGCTGTACAAGAAATTAAAACCCCATTTTAATGGCACCACCAACCGGTTTAATGCTTCACATGTCTAGCCTTTTTAAAAAGACGGTGGAGGTTTGGTTGATCACATGGTTAGTTTTAATTCAAACAAACACCGTCGAGAAGACCGTGCAGGACCGCTCCAGCTCAGCTTGTCCACGACCGTGTCACCCTCATTCAGCCACTATCGTGTCACCAGGTAGGTTTTTTAACCGCTCTTTTTGTCTCATCTCCACGTCAAGTTATTTTTGGGCTTTTTCCCGTCCATAGCGTGGCCGATAGGCATTGGTTGCATATGTCGTTATTTTTGTTTTTTAAGGCCGTCGTTGCCCCTTAGGTTCCTTATTTCTACCGGTTAAAAGCCATAGCTGTGACCACCCGAGTTTTTCACCGGCCACATTCCAGGCATTGTCACCCTCATTCAAACTTCGTACCGGCCACACAATGTCTCGTAAATGTTATTAATAATAGTAGTGGTCGACTGAACCCCTCACCTTTTGATGAATGTGGAAAACAGTCCCTTGTTTCATCATAGGATTGTTTCTCTCCAGGCTCACCCGCCATTGACCATTAGAAGTGCAACGATGAAGGATACTCTCAGTCCAAGGGCTAGGCGGGACGCAGGTTGTTTCCACGTCAAATGCTTACCTTTTCGGAAGCATTCCAAGAGCTCCTGACTAAACTTTGTCACCCTTAGGATAATCAAGTCTCAGAACCATATTTATTGTTTGGAGTGATTTATTTTGCTTCCCCAACATGTAGCTTCATAATTTGTCTATATTTCTCATTAACATGTTGAATTGGTCCTTCTCTTTGTTAAAATCTCATAACATGTTGCACATTTTTATAATGACTTGTATTTGGTTGCTAGCAGGGATAAGCCAGGATGCCAAAAGGTGGTAGAAAGAAAGCTAAAGTGATGGAACCAGAGCCTGTGCCACTTAGGATTGAAACTATGTTCCAAGATACTAAGTGTACCACTGACATTCCTCCCGAAGTCCGTTGGGGCGATATTTACAAGATGATCAGGGACCAGGATATCCCAGATGCATTATTGGAAGAAGAGCAGATCTACCGCAACATCAGAACTTCAGGCATAGCTAGGGCTTCTACCCGCCCTGAATTGTTCCCATGTTCTGAAGTGATCGGGTGGATACTGGAACATGCTAACGCAGAGACAAGAGTATTACATAACAGCAGGGGAGAGGCCATCGCCTCATTCCATCCAACATATATTGCTGCGGCCTATAAATTCTCACATCCCCAGCAAGCTCTGAGTGATGAATGGTTGGGCGAGATGAACAATATTGAGATGGCAAAAAAATTATTGGTTGCAGGCAAGCACTTAAGAAAGAGAGGTAATGATGAATACGATGTTCAGAACCTAAGACCTCTTTTTAGGTTAATTGCCCTGATGCTATGTAGAATTTTCGGCATGCCCGATGGCACTGTATACAGGATACAGTGGGCTCCCATCATCCACTTCATAGCATTCAAAGGGAGTGTGTTTGACTGGGATACTATCCTTTCAGACAGTTTGGCATCCACAGTGGCTGCTGCAAGAGAAGGTCTGGCCTTAAAAAAGTCAGAATTTTACATGTCTTCCTATCTCATTGACTGTGTTTTGGCCAAGCTATCTTTCCCTAGCTTAGGTTGCAGATGGGATAAAGCCAACACCCGGTCTACACTGCTTACAAGATAATGTGGGCTCAAAATTACAGAGCTAGCTATAAGCTCATCTCCGAGGAGTTCATCATGCCTCTATATGAGCATATATTCAAGGAAGAGCCCAACTGTCTATAAAAAAATGCCATGGAGATCCTGGAAAACTATGGAGATTTTTATTTCTCAGAGCAAGGCACCTATATTAGGATGTTTGGAGGGACCAAAGCGCTATACATTTTTCCAAAGTACGCTACTGACTATGTAGTCCTCAAGGAAGCGGTGAGACAAATTTTCCTGGATGGAATCGGAGTGGTGCTTAACAAGCAGCATAAGGCTTCTTTCCCTCCTTTACCCTTCTGCATAGGAGCCTACAAATTCTCAGGGGTTGCATCAGCTGAGGAGTTTGTTCACGAGTTGAAAGCTTCCCACTTCGGTGAAATAATTTTCCATAGAAATGATAGGCGGGGGAAAGTTGCCGAGCATTGCAAAGAAATTTATGCTCATTATTATGATCCCGAGGAAGAGGCATTCAGGGGCATCAGCAACATGACTGAGTTGCATATTTGTCGTCAAGGCAGTGGAGCAAGCTCTAGCTCTACCACGGCCCGAAAAGCCAACCTGCAGAAAGAGAAAGAAGCAGCTGATGCCCGATCCCAAGAAGAGCAAAGGTTGAAAGAAGAAGCAAGGTTGCAGCAAGATGATGAAGTTGCAAAGTTGTAGCAAGAAGCTGAAGTTGCAAAGTTGCAGCAAGAAGCAGAAAATGAAAGATTGCAGAAAGAAGCTGAGGAAGCCCAGCAGCGGAAAGAAGCAGAAGATGCAAGGCTGCAGAAAGAAACAGAAGATGCGAAACAGATGGAAGAAAGTGAAAATCAGCCGCAAGCTGAAGAAGAAGAGAGAGGGCAACAAGCTGAAGTGAGTCAAAAGACGGAAGAAGAACTCAAGACAGCTGAAGATGCCCAGGCAGGTGGCTCCGGAACCCAGGATATGGAAATAGACATATCTCAAGTAGGTGTCTCCGGCACCCAAAATGTGGAGGCGGACACAACGCAAGAAGGTGTCTCCGGTACCCAAAATGTGGGAATAGATTCAGCTCAAGTAGTCCAGACCCCACCCGCAGAAGTAGAAAGAAATATAACAGACCTCCCAATCGTCCCTTACACTCCATCAGAAGAGCATACGGTGTCTCGATGGGATGAATTTGTGTATGATAAGAAGAGAAAGGAAGTGGTCCTAAAATCGGAAGAGAGGATAAAGAGACTCTTCCAAGAAGATATTGTTACCCGACAAGAGACCACAGTAATGCAAAATACAAATAAGGGTCCCTTAGCTATGGCATCCGCCGCTGTAGAAGAAGCAAAAGCAACGCAGGACAATGTGGCTGATATAGTTAGAGAAGTTGAGTCGACAAAGAGGAGAGCTCGCATGTTACAACATACTGTGGCTAATGAGCAGGCTTACAGGGATCTCGTAGTGAATAGGTATAATTTCCTATCTGTTGAGGATAAGGAATTGTCAGACAAGTATAAATTTTTAGAAGAAGAAAAGGAGCACTTGGCGGTCCAGATGATGGTTTTAGAAGCAGAAAAGAACGATGCAGAAGCTAGAGTGTCCCATCTAGAAGCAGATAAGTAGGCATTGGTTGAGCAATTAGAGTAGGCAGAGAGTAGAGCAATAGATATGTCTCCCTTCCATGAGCTGTCTTGTAGCATCCCGAAACAAATGCATGACACTCAGGAGCGGATTACTGAGGAAGTGTGCAAGCTCAAAGCCATGGTGATTAGATTAAAGGAAGTTAATGCAGAGGCCAATAGGCTTAAGGGTAAATATACTCGGGTTAAAGCAAACATCCTGAGCCAGATGGAATGGAGAGAAGGGAAGGTTGATTTCCCCAAGCATCTCCCATTCAAATCTCTAGATGGTTTTAATGAAGACATAGCCCTTTTGGAATTCTGCAGGAACTGTAGCCTTAAGCTAATGGCTAAGATCCAAGGGACAATGAATAAAAGTAACAGTCTTTATCAAAAAATCCATGAAGTGCATGATAAGTGCAAGTTGAGTTTCCCTCAGTCCCTTGATGAGTTCCTGAGCAAAGAGCAACGTTTATCTGACTTGAAGGAGGAACTGGGTATCCAAACAGAATATGTAAAGAAGATTGATGTCTTAGCCATTGATGATCTCCATCATTATATTGGGATGTCATCAATACACAACCATTTTCTTAAAGAAATCCACCAAGCAGCAGTTGTGGAAATTCAAGGTATTGGAGTAGAGCTTGGTAAAGATGTGACTTCCCAGAAAATATTGCTCCCTTCCTCAACAAATGTAGTTATCAGAGACACTGGTGTCTGGTTCAGTTACATTGCAGAAGAAGAAAAGAAAGCAGCAGCAGTAAGAGCCAGTCCAAGTGCGTCTCTCCTAGTAGCAGCAGTAGTAACAACCAGCCCGAGTGCTTCTCTCCCAGCTGGAGCGCCTTCCCAAGAGTGAACATGCTGATCCTAAGGCGTTGATTCCTATTTTTGTATTTTGGCCTTCATATGTCTAAAGCGTAGAGCCATTGGACAACTGTCCTTTTCTTTTTAGGGAATTTTCTGTTTTAAGAAAAGGGTCACAATTTTGTTTATTAAAAGGGAAAAAGTCTGTAGGAGACAAGTGTAAACAGCCAGGTGGCAGCCCAAAGGGCATTTTGTAATAATATAAATAGAAGTTTAGGAAGCAGTGTAAAGGACTTTTGGCAGGGAAATAATTTTCTGAACTTGTACAAGCTATCTTGCACTTGTTTCAAGAAAATAAAATCTACCTAATAAGAGCCTAGAGAGGATGTCTTTTGCATGGAAATGGATATTGGATGCATGTTGGATTATTCCTGTGACTTCTATATTCTACTGTGAGATCTTTCTTTACTGTCTTGAATTATTTCTTTGTATTGAATCATCTTACTTTTCTCTATGCAAATGAATTTTCTCCTACATGAGTAATTGAATGTGTTATATTTAAATTAGAAGCTATCTTCTGATATCTCTTGCTTTTGCTGCAGATCTATCTTTAAGATTTAATGGTTGTCTATTTATTCTTAGATAACTCTTACAGCACATTACTCATACTTATAATTTGCTCCTTGTAGGGATAGTTTAGATTTATTTCAGTTTTAGACACAGATTTGTTTTCCAGTTCTACATTTAGATTAAGTTAGTCTAGGAACTTGCATATCATTCTAAACCATAAAATCAAAAATAACGGTGGATCGGGCCATAACTGGTATAATTGGAGCAAATCTCCAAACCCCACGGTTGCCGGAACCGCTAACCGGACGGATTCCCCATACCAAACGGTGGAAAATCTAATTGGGATAGTCTACCGGGGAGAATCCCTTTCTGATTGATGCTGCGATCTTCGGGGCATCAACAGTTTTTGGCGCTAGAAGGAGGGCCTGAAAGTGCATGGCTGATAAAGGAAAATCTCCCACTGTCATAAATGTTACGGAAAACCCGCTTAAAGAAGGAATTTCAGACAGCTCAAATCTTGAAATAGCAAACCAAGAAAACATTGTCTCTGATTCTGAGCCTCAAGAAGCATTGTATGCTGTGCCTTTTACAGAAATAAAAGATTTGAGGAGGCATACCAGATCTTATGTTAGACAGCTAGGTGGTCTAAACGCAGTAAATTTCCTCCCTAGAAGAAATTCTCCTAGAAAAGAGCCACAGTATACCTGTGATTCGATTCTTGTGCAAAGTTTTAAAGAGCTTGTGATTTTAACTTTAGAAGAAATTGTAGATCCCATGAACAAGGTCGATCTTGAAAACCCAGAAAATATTTTAGATCAAGAAAGTCTTGGAGAACTTATTACTCCAAAGAACACTCCATTGAACTCACCTTACAATTCCCCACCAGATTCTCCACATAGAGACATGGCGGTACCTTCTTGGAGAGCAAGGGGGGCGTTGAATCTAGCTGGGCCATTCCATAATCTTCCAAAAAATCCAGAGAAAGTCTTGCCTAAATTCGACGCAGGGAAAACCATTTCAGTCGAAGATCATCTCAAGAGTTTTTATTTAGCTCTGAACCTTTTAGATGTGCAGCATGAAGATGTAGTCTGTAGGCTTTTTCCATACACATTCGAGCCGAAAGTATCATCCTGGTATTTTAGCCTACAACCTAGCTCAATCTCAAGTTGGGATGAATTTGAAAACTGTTTCTTAAAGAAATACGAAAACCAAAAGACTGTAGCTACACTTATGAAAGAACTCTTATCCATGAGAATGGAAAAGAAAGAAAAGGTTCAAAACTTTAACCAAAGGTTCACAACACTCTTAAATAATTTCAGTGAAGCAAATAAACTAGCAGAAGAATCTCTGGTTGAATATTATACAACAGCTCTCGAAGGACCCATAGCAATGTTTGTTAAAAGATCTAAGAAAACCACCCTAATAGAGAACTTCGAAGAAGCTAGAAAGGTTGAAGAAGAGGTGGATAGCATTGCTAAACATGCCTTAGATGCTGAAACAAAACCAACAGCCAGTAAAAAAACCTTGCTGCTCACTAGAGGTAAGGAAGAGTCATCAACAGACATGGAGAATGTAGTTAAGATGATGCAGAAGTTATCCAATAAAATTGTAGATCTCGGGAAAGATAAGGCTGCTAGTACATCTAGGAAACCTTTCAAGCCATTTTATAAAAAGAGGGAAGACAACGATCAAACTCATCCACCCATGAATACCTCCCCTGTTTTAAACCTAAATGAAATAGGGATGGAAAACTTCTGCACCTTTCATCAAGAACCGCATTCAGAGAAGAGCTGCCCACAATGGATTAACTCTATGAGTTTAGTCATGAACCAAATGCTGGATTCACAGATTCTAGATCAAGACGATCCTCTAGAGGAATCGAGCCCTGAATTAGAAGAACCACCTCCGGATACTACTATGGTGCTATGGGATTGGGTACCTATAACTGAGTTAGCAGAAGAAGATCCCATAGAAATCTCTCTCTCTGCTGTGAATATTAATACTTGCAGTAAAGGCCCTATTACGGATCCTGTGCCAAACTCAGCTCCTCCCAAGCCTAAAGTTGCAAAAGAACTACCTAGAAGGCATATAACAATCATTCCACCGCAGCCTAAAGCTAACCAAACAACGGCCAAATAGCCAAATGTTGACATGATAGTTCAGCAACCTAAGGTCACGATGAGTAAAGCAGATCATCCATCCCGAATTGGGAACGAGTCTGATATAGGATATGAAATTATTGAGGATATAAAGAAAGTCAAAGAAAATGTGTCAATATTTGACATGTGTAGTTTGCCTCATCAACGAGACAAGATGCTGCATGTTCTGCAGCCCCAACCTAGCACTCCATTAACAGACTCTCAAGAAGATCCCGAAATTAATGAGGCTAGTATCGGCGGGAAATCTAAGTCTCAAACATTGCCTTTCCTGTTGACCTTTGAAATTTTCAATCATAATGTTCACAATTGTTTGGTAGATTCTGGAGCATCTTCAAATGTCATGCCACTGTCAATTTGTAAAAAAATTAACGGGAAACCTGTTCCATCTCCGGCCCAAATTATCCAGTTAGATAGGACTGCTGTCAAAGTAATTGGGGAAATGAAAGATGTTCTCATTAGATTATCAGCTGAATCTAGAGTCTGTCAGTTTATTGACATAATGGTAGTTGATATTCCTGAAGCCTATGGTCTGATCTTAAGTAGGGACTGGTCTACCAAGTTGAATGGTTACTTTGCAACTGATTGGTCTCATCTATGGTTGCCTTGTCAAAACAGGCAGAATCAGATCAAAGTCCTGAGAGAACCACACATGAAGCAAAATGTAACTCAACTAGAGGGAAAGAATGAGGCTGTAACCTTCTCATCCTCAGTTCTCAGGAATTATTTCTTAGAAATTGATCCGGGTAATTATCAGTATGAAACCATCAGCCATGAATCAGATGAACAGTTCGATCTCCTTCATTTCTCTCGGACTGATGATGTTGACTGTAATATAGTTAGTTTAGTCACTGAATTAGATCATAGAGATTCTAACTTAGCTGAACCAAAAGATATTTTTTGGACATTATAATTTGACGGTTCTAAAAATTTGGAAGGATCCGGAGCCGGTTGTGTTCTGATGGATCCAAGAAGAAACAAGTATTTTTTGTCCTGTAGATTAGAATTTGATTATATTAACAACACGGCTGAATATGAAGCTTTGGTACACGGGTTAAAGAAGGCCATTGGTTTAAATGTTAAATACTTGAAGGTTTTTGGTGACTCAGAAATAGTTGTAAGACAGGTAAGGGACACCATTCATTGTCTCTCACCTCATTTGAAGGGTTATCAGGCTGAGTTATGGGATTTAATTATGCATTTTGATGCTTTCAATATAAAGTCTATTCCTAGATTGCAAAATTCTGCAGCTGATCTGTTAACAACATCCGCTTCTAGATTGGTGCCATCTAATAACAAATGCTCAATTGAATTAATTTTCAGGCCCTCCATTCCCGATAACATCACAAACTTAAGAGTTTTCGATGATGATGAACATATTATCAGTTTTCTAACGAACGAAGACAGCTTCCAAGGAGCTGTGATAGATGAAGAAGAACACGATTCTGATTTGCTAAAGAAGGATGCAGATAAAGGAAATTTCATCCCCAAAGGGGCAAGGTCACTCGAAATGCTGTTCGATCTTCAAAATAAGTTCAAAAGGCCAGCTAATACCAAAACTAATAGTTCATCAATGCAGCATGAGTTAGTTAATTTAGGTACCGAGGCTGAGCCAAAATTTGTCAGCCTTGGCAAATGTTGTTCACCGGGGGAAAGGGATAGGTTCATCAAACTGTTTAAACAATATAAGGATGTTTTCGCTTGGACTTATGAGGATCTGAAAACGTATGACGTCCACATTATTCAGCATTTTATACCGATGAAAGCAAGTGTCAATCCATTTTAGTAGCAATTGAGAAGGATGCACCCTACTTTGGAACCTCTGATTCAAAAGGAATTAAAGAAACTCCTGGACGCTAAAATAATCTTTAAGGTCTGGCATTCTGAGTGGGTTGCTAACTTAGTTCCCGTAAGAAAAAAGTCAGGAGAGATAAGACTATGTGTAGACTTCATAAATTTAAACAGAGCTTCGGATAAAGACAACTACCCCATCCCTTCAATGGAACAAATCCTTCAAATGGTGTCGGGATCTGAGCTATTTTCTCTTCTCGATGGTTTCTCTGGCTACAATCAGGTATTAGTAGCCAAAGACGATCGTCTTAAGACTACTTTCCTCACTAAGTGGGGAACTTTCGCATATAGAAGGATGCCATTTGGTCTGATAAACGCAGGAGCTACATTCCAACGAGCAATGGATATCACCTTCTGAGGATTGGGTGGGCAGTGTGTTGTTGTCTACCTAGATGATGTGACAATTTTTTCAAAGAAAAGGGAAGATCATGTTGTCCATTTGAAGCATATTTTTGATCGTTGTCGAAAATATGGGATTTAATTGAATCCCAAGAAGAGTGTGTTCGCTATTCCCGAAGGTAAACTCTTGGGTCATATCATTTCTAAAGAAGGTGTCTCAATGGATCAGGAAGAGTACAAGCTATCAATAAAATTCCAATGCCTTATAACAAAAAATATATGCAGTCCTTTATGGGTACTATCAATTTCGTCCGAAGATTTGTTCCATATTTCGCACAAATTGTTAAACCGTTGCAACAAATGGTTAAACAAAGCATACAGTTCAAGTGGACAGATTTGGAAAAGGACGCATTTAGAGATATTAAGGCAGCTATAGCTAAAGCTCCTTCCTTAAGAAGCCTATATTTTGATAAGGATTTTATCCTATATACCTTTGCTTCGGATGACTCCCTCACAGCGGTACTCACGCAAAAGGTGGAGCTAGGAGACGAATACCCAATCTCGTTTATGAGCACTGGTCTGCAAGGGGCTGAGCTGAACTATACCGTGGTTGACAAGCATGCATATGCTGTATTCAAAGCAGTCAAACAGTTCAGGCCATATATTCTTAAGAACATAACTAAAGTTATAGTCCCCCACCCAGCTGTTAGATCTCTCTTCGTTCAAAAGGAACTAGGAGAAAGGAGGGGAAACTGGGTCACAGCTCTTCAAGAATATGACTTAGAATTTAAACCGGCCACTATCATCAAAGGACAAGGCTTGCGCAAATTTCTTATAGGAAACTCGACTAATGAAGAACAACATTGGAAGAATGAGGCTGAGCTAAACCTAGTTGAAGTATGTCCTATCTTCTCAACTCCTCAGTCATGGTACAGAGATCTGGTGCATTATTTACAGCAAGGATACCTACCTAAGCACTGGAACTCTAAGCAAAGAAGGGCACTTCGTTTGAAATCGGCACCTTATCAAATCATTGATGGGATACTTTTCAGAAAGAATTATGATGGAGATTTCCTTAGATGTCTAGAAAAGGAAGATGCAAGTAAAGTTGTTAAAGAATTACACGATGGCCCCGCTGGTGGACATTATTCAGGGGAGACAACAGCACACAAGATACTTAGAGCTGGATATTATTGGCCCACTCTGTTCTGAGATGCCCATACGTATGCACGAAACTGTGATGTATGCCAAAGAAGTGCCGGGAAATTACCTAAGGCAGCAGGACCCTTGTAGCCAGTTATTATCTCTGAGCCTTTTGAGCAGTGGGGTATAGATGTTATCGAAGAGATAAATCCAAATTCTTCTTTGCAACATCGATACATCCTGATGGCTACCGACTACTTCACTAAATGGACAGAGGCTATCCCGTTGCGCAAGATCAATGAAGACGCGGTCATCAGCTTCTTGAAGGAGAACATCATAACCAGGTTTGGGGTTCCAATTTTCCTTGTTTTTTATAATGCTCCCTATTTTTCGTCTTTCAAGATAAATGAATTTGTTTATGAATGGGGGATCAAGTTGCACTATTCAACCAATTATTACCCTCAAGGAAATAGATTAGCTGAATCTTCAAACAAAAACCTCATTCGAATTCTCAAGAAAACTATGATAGAAAATCAGCGAAGTTGGCATATAGCTCTCCCAAACGCCTTATGGGCAGACAGGGTGACTCCAAAAAATGCGTTAGGTGTTTCCCCTTTCACTCTTGTCTATGGAAAGGAAGCCATCCTTCCCCCCAACATCTTTCTCCCATCCTTACAGTTGTCCCAAGCCTCTCGCGGGTCTGGTAGCTGTTAAGATTTAATATGCTAAGATAGAAAATAGCAGCATTACATTCCATTTCACAATAATAGCATATACAAGATCACTGAAGAAACAACAAGCAAAGCATAAACACAAGAGACACAGATTTATCCTGGGAAACCCTCATGGGGTAGAAAACCCAGCAAAGCTTCCTCAATATAGATGACCAGCAAATACAAAAGATGTAACCCTGAGCATAAGCTCCTCCTTCTCCATAGCAGACCTCTCTCTCATAAGTGCGCCACTCTCAAGTGAGTGAGTGTGTGTTAAATGAGGAATACACCTCCTCTATTTATACACTACTCCGACTTGTCTTTTACACAAATAATGTAGGCTCGTATTTAACCATTGGGTTAAATACCCCATTATAACTGACTGGGCCGACCCCACTAGGGTGGTCTAACAACCCTTTGACCCACATAACACATACAGGGATGACCCCCACTAGGGAAGTCTAATAACCCAAGTTACCACATTCCGACGGAGGAATAAACATCTCTGGATATACAATAAGATCTTCACGGAGGAATGAATCATCTTCGAAATAATAAAGTACAAATATAATATTCTTTGAAGTTACAATATCTCAACACTCCCCCTTAACGAGAAGGATATTATAACAGCATTTGCATGAGCAAGGAGTCATCAACATCATACATGATACATCTATAAATCATTGGAAGCTTTCTCAACATCATTAGTAACTCAAGCAGTTACTGGAACATCTTCAATACTGGAACATCAACATCTTCAGTACTAAGTCTTTATCTTCTGCAGCACTTGAACATCTACAACAACATCAACATCTGGATCCTCACGATCATCAGCATCGTGATCATACGATCATCAGCATCGGGATCATCTCGGTCTACAACATCTGGATCATCACGATCTACAGCATCTGTATCATCTCGATCTACAACATCTGGATCATCACGATATACAACATCTGGATCATCTCGATCTACAGCATCTGAATCATCTCGATCTGCAGCATCTGGATCATCTCGATCTACAGCATCTGGATCATCATGATCTACAGCATCTGGATCATCTCGATCTACAACATCTGGATCATCTAGATCTACAGCATCTAGATCATCACGATCTACAACATCTGGATCATCTCGATCTACAGCATCTGGATCATCATGATCTACAGTATATGGATCATCTCGATCTACAGTATCTGGATCATCTCGATCAACATCGTCATCTAGATCAACACGATCAGCAGCATCGTCATCTAGATCAACATGATCAGCAACATCGTCATCTAGATCAACACGATCAGCAACATCGTCATCTAGATCAACACGATTAGCAGCATCGTCATCTAGATCAACACGATCAGCAGCATCATCATCTAGATCAACACAATCAGCAGCATCGTCATCTAGATCATCAGTATTAGTATCCACACCAATACAAGTATACACATCATCAATACAAGTATCCTCATCAATACAAGTATACATACAAGTATCCTCATCAATACATATCATCAATACAAGTATCATCATCAATACAAGTATACATACAAGTATCCTCATCAATCAAGTATGCATAGCAGCATACCCTGCAACACACACGATCATATTATAGGATGATCAATCCCACTCTCTTTAGGACATAGGTCCATGGATGATACAATCCAGATCAAGTTCCAGGATGATCAATCCTTATCACTTTAAGACAAGTCTCATGTCTAGGGACGATGTAATCCCATCACGTACATTTTGAACCCAGTTCACGGACGATGCAGTCCTATCACGTACATTTTGAACCCAGTTCATGGACGATGCAGTCCTCACATAAATTTTGAACCCAGTTCACGGACGATGCAGTCCTCTCACGTACATTTTGAACCCAGTTCATGGATGATGCAACCCTCATGTACATTTTGAACCCAGTTCATGGACGATGCAATCCTCACGTACATTTTGAACCCAGTTCACGGACGATGCAGTTCTCTCACATACATTTTGAACCCAGTTCATGGACGATGCAGTCCTCACGTACATTTTGAACCCAGTTCACGGACGATGCAGTCCTCTCACATACATTTTGAACCCAGTTCATGGACGATGCAGTCCTCACGTACATTTTGAACCCAGTTCATGGACGATGCAGTCCTCACGTACATTTTGAACCCAGTTCACGGATGATGCAGTCCTCTCACGTACATTTTGAACCGAGGTCCAGGGACGATGCAGTCCTATCTTCAATTCTCGGAGACATCAGTCTACGGATCAATTCTGGGACCAAAGTCCGGGGAAGATACAATCCCCTACCTGTTCATTCAGGACTTCATTATCGGAGACCCAGTCTACGGCTCAATTCTGGGACTGAAGTCTGGGGACGATACAATCCCCCACCTGTTCATTCAGGACTTTATTCTCAAAGACATATGTCTATGGCTCAATTCTGGGACCGAAGTCCGAGGATGATACAATCCCCCACCTGTTCATTCAGGACTTTATTCTCAGATACATCATGTCTACAACTCTCTTTAGGACTGAAGTCCAGGGATGATCCAATCCTCACATGTCCACCAAGGACTTCATTCTCGAAGACATACATCTACGGCTCTCTTTAGAACATGTGTTCAAGGATGATACAATCCCTCTTCTTTCTCGGAGACATCTGTCTACGGCTCTCTTTAGAACATGTGTTCAAGGATGATGCAATCCCTCTTCTTTCTCGGAGACATATTTCTACGGCTCACTTTAGAACATGTGTTCAAGGATGATGCAATCCCTCTTCTTTCTCGAAGACATCTATTTACGGCTCACTTTAGGACTGAAATCCAAGGATGATTCAATCCTCACATGTCCATGAAGGACTTCATTCTCGAAGACATCTGTCTACGGCTCCTTTTAGAACATGTGTTCAAGGATGATGCAATCCCCTTGTCACCTTAGACCTTGTCTAAGGACCATCCACCAACCTCTCTGTCGGCATCACCAATATAGGTATCCACATCATCGACCTCACTGTCGATGCGGGCAATCTCATCATAAGTGATCACATCACTCCCCCTTTCGAGGAGGGTCCTTCTAAACTATATTAAGTTTGTCTCGGAAAGCTTTACTTGAGGTAGAGGTTTGGTTAGTACATCGGATCGGTAGAGGTTTGGTTAGTACATTGGTAACTTTGACTTATCATGGAACACTTGATTCTCTACCATTTTGGTACAACTCTGTTTGTCACATAGGATCACAGTTGGGTCTATCTCTAAGTCAAACAATCTTGAAGCCATACTTCTTCACAACTAGCAGAGAAAGCAACCATATATTCCGCTTGTGCTGAGAGCCACTGCTTCCTTCTAAACCACAAGATCATGGCTGATCCCAAACAATAACATCTTCTCGATGTGCTCTTCTTGTCTGATACACTTTCTGCTCAATCAACATCTATGTAGCCATCTGAAGTCATGATCTCCAAGATAACATAGATCAAATTCTATCGTATCCTATAGATACCTCATCACATGCTTTGCAACTTAACAAGTGAACACATCTAGTTTCCACTAGATACTGACTCAAGGTGTTCACAGCAAAGCATATATATGACCTAGTATCCATTAGATACATCAATGACTCAATAATTTGTCTGTACAGAGTTATATCTACTAACTCTGATGAGTCATCCGCTAACAGCTTCGAGTTCGAATCCATGAGAGTGGCCATTCCAACACATCAAGTCCTTTTAATATTTATCAGCATATTTTCTCTAGTTGAGAAAGATTCCTTCTGATCCTTGCCATGTTTCCAGACCTAGGAAGTAATGCATCAATCTAAGATCTTTCATTTTCATTTCTTCAACCATCTTCTTCTTTCTTTTCATGATTTGTTTCTCATTCCTTGTCAGAAAGAGATCATCCTCATACAATAATGATATGATAGGTTCATCATCCATGACCTTAAGGTAAAGGTTAGGATCAACTTTACTTCTATTAAAGCCCAAGCTTTGTAAAGAAGTTGTCAATTCTCCATCATTCACACTCTGCATTGAATGATCTTATGCATATCTATCTGTGCCATCTCTCGTCAGATGGGTCTACTGATATGAGCCTCAATATCATTTGAACTCTGTGGTGAGTTCCTTCTTGCATCCATGTCATCTGTGTATAGAAGCCATATTCAACCTTGTAGCAAATGTTTAGATCCACATCACCCATGATGATCATTAAGCTCATCAATTGACTACCAATCCTGGGTACCCATATAGAACCTGAATCACACTTCTTCTTTAATTACACCATTAAGAGAATGGTCTTATCTATCCACTTGGAGCAAACATCTTGTCATGATTCTCTTCCTCTTTCTAAGAGAATCTTCTAGCCATGAGCCTTCTATATTTTGTTTGATTTGTAAATCTTCTTGTTGAACATCCATCACTTGTTCGGTGTTCATCATTCTTCATGATCTTTCCTACAAATAAAAATTAAGTACATGATTAGTAATACTTCATAATCATGAAATCATGAAATCATGTTGACATGATAACCTTTTATGCATATAGATATCATTTACATAGTTATGCAACTATCTTGACCAATACTTTGGCACAACACTTTTCCATATCCTATATGCATACAGTGGCAATCTAGATGCCTTCCATCTCTACCATAACATACTATCGAGAGTGTGCACAGCTCTCAGTATGTCAGCAAAGAGGTTTCATTCTAGACAAGCAACAATGGAATGTTTGTCCAACTTACCAATCATATGCATATTAGTAGTATATTGTTCAATGCTCTATGAATGTTTACACTCCACATGATATATTTCTAGGAATACAAATATGCATACAAGCAATATCATTTACTATTTCAAATAACAACTCAAATACTTATCTTTTATGTTTGTGTGGTTGCCTCCCGCTTGATCTTCTATATGTCTTTTGAACTTCTATTCATTTTGTACCACTGTGCATGCTCAAGTGTGCACTAGTGTCATCCTCACGATCTCAAACACAAACATACATTCATTAGTATATTATAAATATTATCAAAACATTATAATTCTAAATAATATTTGAATATGTATAGTCATGATCATTAGTATTCATGGTTTCAAGGAAGTCTTCTTTTACTCATGCATATTCTTGTTTGATCATAGTACTCTTCTGGTTAGTTAAATCATCAAGATAAGAGACATGATATGAATAAACCCTTGATTACTAACTTTATGAATAAGCCTAACCAATCATACCAAGTATACTTATATAAGGGATCCTAACACAAGGTAAGATTCTAACATGACATAGGAAAACATACCTGGATTAGTATACCTGCTTAGTTATGTCTAACATACCCAATCAATATCTTCTTTGTTCTCTTCAATGATTTAGAGATCCTATGTTGGAACCTGCATATCTCATAAGTTAAGAATAATAGAACAAAGTCATACATACCTTGTAAGTAGAACTTCTATGTGATCAAATATTATGTTGTCATGGTCATGGAACTTGATTTGTCTTTCGTGGTGTACCTGTATCTTGTTAGCAGACAACATCAACCTCATACAACACCATAATGCATTAGTACAATCATATATCCCTAATCAATGAATGTCTTCGATCATCTACATGCATTCATACTGTTACTAGGGTGATAAGACAATTCTAACATTAATCAAGATTGTACTAATAAATAATATGAAGACAAACACATTATGAACTTAATCAGGAATCAGATTTCAAGACATACCTGAACCTCCTTAAGTCATACCTGTCGAGACTTCTTGTAGTCTTCTTATGTAAGGCCTTAGCCTCAACTCCCCTTGAAACTTGATCTGGAGCTTGATTAGGGTTTGCTAGAAAAACCCTAAAAATTCAATCTTTGACTTTCACACTTCTGAATGGATGGAAGGATGTGTCTTGCTGAGTTGATCAAACTAGCATACTTCAATTTTGAAATCTCCAAAATTTGACCCCTCAAAATTGCCTTCGAAACTTCCGGATCTTCTGTATAGGATCCCGAACTAGGTTTTGATGAAGCCCACACTTCTTCCCAATCAAAAGGTTCGATCCAAGGCTCTAAACTCTTATTTTTCTGAGTAGCTTCCAGCCATGGTCACAGACTTCAAAAATTCCAACTTTTGCTAAAGCCCTGATTTTCCATCTTTTCGATCAAAATCCCGAACTGGGGTTTGATCAAGCTCGGTCTTCTACCCAACCAAAAAATTCGATCTTGGTCTCTAAATTTCGATTTTCCTGAGTAGCATTCAACCATGGATTCCGATTCCAAAAATTCTAACTTTCCCTAAAACCCTAAATTCCGGAAGCCATGAATGAAGGTGCTCCAAAAATAATTCTGTTTTGACAGAAATATGTACCTGCTTGTTTCTGCTGTAACTCCGCACTTTTCGCTCCACAGGGTCTAAATTTTTTTTGTGGTATCCTGACCTGTCATCTTTCTATCCCAATAGGTATGACCTCAATTGGATTTTCTGAGAGAGTGTTATGCTAAGTGTCGCAACGTGACCGGTTTATGGGATAAAACAGGAGAGAAAACTTGTACGGCCTGCCACGTGTCACTGGTTCATCTTCGGGCTCTGAAAACATTTCTTGAGATAGTACAGTCTGTGTACTACCTGTCCCTTTTTACGAAATTTTATTTGGAGCTTCCTAGCCCAAGTTATGACCTTTTTTCCTAGGTCACTTGATGTTGACTGAGATCTGGAAGAGGCAGAAACCCTAACTTGTACTGATCATAACTCACAAAGTACAACGAATCTGAGGGTTCCCTTTGGACACAAGGTACCTGGGGATGTTGTCTTCGACCGGTAAACTTTTCATATCCTGAACCTTTGCATAAATGGATTTATAGCGAAAGTTCCACGATGACTGGGTTTTGCTATGTAAAACCCAAACCTTCAAATTGTCGCAAGTGAAGCAAGTGTTGTAAGTGCCATACATTGCCTTCCTTCAGGATAAATCTGATACCCTGTTAAGATTTAATATGCTAAGACAGAAAATAGCAGCATTACATTCCATTTCACAATAATAGCATATACAGGATCACTGAAGAAACAACAAGCACAACATAAACACAAGAGACACAGATTTATCCTGGGAAACCCTCATGGGGTAGAAAACCCAGCAAAGCTTCCTCAATATAGATGACCAACAAATACAAAAGATGTAACCCTGAGCATAAGCTCCTCCTTCTCCATAGCAGACCCCTCTCTCATAAGTGCGCCACTCTCAAGTGAGTGAGTGTGTTTTAAATGAGGAATACACCTCCTCTATTTATACACTACTCCGACTTGTCTTTTACACAAATCATGTAGGCTCGTATTTAACCATTGGGTTAAATACCCCATTATAATTGACTGGGCCGACCCCACTAGGGTGGTCTAACAAATCTTTGACCTACATAACACATACAGGGCTGACCTCCACTAGGGAAGTCTAATAACCCAAGTTACCACATTCCGACGGAGGAATAAACATCTCCGGATATACAATAAGATCTTCACGGAGGAATGAATCATCTCCGAAATAATAAAGTACAAATATAATATTCTTTGAAGTTACAATATCTCAACAGTAGCCAAGTCTTACAATCCAGGATCAATACCCTGCTTCAACTTGAAGAAGCCCAACAGAAAGCTAAAGACCGATTCCATCAACACCAAGACATAGTTAAGAGATGGTTCGATAAGAGGAAGTCTGGTAAAAGAAGTTTTGAAGTTGGGGATTTAGTCCTGAAATGGGACCATAATCATGAAGGCAAAGGGATGCACACGAAATTCCAACATTTATGAATAGGCCCGTACCAAATCTCGGCAAAGATAGGCCCATCCACTTATAAGTTGATAGACCTCGAGGGAGAAGAAGTAACCCTTCCTCTCAATGGCCTCGCCCTCAAACAATATTTTGCATAGTCTCACTGAGACTTTCTGTACATAAATAAAATTTTCTTTTATGTTGCTTTAGCCTTTTGTTTTCATTATTTTTCGGCCATTCTGTTTCTTTTCTTGTCATTTGAACCTTTGCACCAAGTTTGCTTTCTGAAAGCCCTTGCGGTTGAGTTTCTCATCAATATAGGTCTCTCAAAGAAATCTCACAACCCATGAGTCCGGAACTATGCTCGAATGAAAGTTTATCTATGTTTTGTGCTCTTGCTGAACTTTTTCAGAAGGAAGGAAGCCTACTCTGCTAGTCACACTAATCTTGTTTAAATAGCAGAGATCTATGACTATCTTTATTACTATCTTTGGGCTCCACCCACTCTCACACTTAAAGGCATCTCAAGAAGGTTATTGAAGTTGGACCCATGGAAGTAGCACATCCCGAGGGCATAGGGTATTGAAATGACTCTATGCTGCAAATTTAACAGCCAAAATGGCTTATACTCAAGGGCCTGTTTTCCAGAGATTCTCGCCTCAATTGAAGCATGGCTGAGACAAAAGCAAAAGTATGTAAAGTCAAGAAGGCTGTCTAAAAAGACTCAGCTCAAAATAGGCTCCTCTCCGTCCAGGAGGCTTGATCAAACCAATAAAATCTCTTACTCACACAAAAGGACATTATGGATTGAGGAACCTAAACCAAAGATCATGTCTAAAGAAAATATTTTTGGAAGGTTCAAACATCAAAACTGTCAAAAGTATAAACATCTAAAAGGATGCAAGCGGCATGGGAATGAGGAACAAGAGCAATAATGTCCATGATAAAGTGTTGCAAATCTTGTGGAGTCCGATAGCAGTAGCCATCTGAAAGATGAATTTTCTAAAATGAATCCCATATGTTGGCCCTTTGAGAGTTTTAAAGATGTCTCTGTCAAAGCTCCCCTTTCCCCAATGGCTAGCAGATAAAGTGCCTTATTCCTTCACCGAGATTCAAGTACTCAGCTGAATATTGCATATAAGATGGATGTCTTTTAATAAGGTTTCGGATCATGGAGAGGAATTTTTCAGAGATCTGTGTTCGCCAGCGATTCGCCAATTGTTGTTGCAGCAACATCCCCCCAATTTTTTTTTTTACATATTGGGGCCCCTCTTATTTTTTCTAGAAAGACTGCCTTAAGAGGATAATTCTCCTTTTACTTAGTTTTGTTTTTCAACTGAAGTTTCTGCTTTGAAAATTTCAAGTTTTCTTCTAAAGATTAAATTCATGAAATTCCCCCGAAGCTGCGGAAGAATCCATGTTTGTCTCCCGAAACCACGGAAAGTTTTCCTCTCGAAATTGCGGGAGCCATTCAGAAATCTCTCCTGAAACGGTGGAACCCTTCAAGTTTCCCTTCCGAAACTGCAGAAGCCATTCGCATTTCTCTCCCGAAACTCCGCGGAAAGACTTAGATTTTTAATCAAAACTGCGGAAGCGTTTGAGAAAGCCTCCTGAAATGGAGGAACCCTTCAAGTTTCCCTTCCAAAACTGCGGAAGCCATTCGCATTTCTCTCCCGAAACTCCACGGAAAGACTTAGATTTTTTATCAAAACTGCGGAAGCGTTTGAGAAAGCCTCCCAAAATGGCGGAACCATTTGAGAAAGCCTCCCGAAACGACGGAAACCTTCAAGTTTCCCTTCCGAAACTATGGAAGCCATTCGCATTTCTCTCCCGAAACTCCACGGAAAGACTTAGCGTTTTTATCAAAATTGCGGAAGCATTTAGGTTTTCCTTTCAAAACCCCACAGGAAGCGTTTGAGTTCTTTTCCCGGGAGCCATTCAGGAAAGCCTCCCGAAACGGCGGGCACCTTCGCGAAATTGTTCCGCAATTGCGGAAGCAATTGGCATATCTCCATCAAAATTGTGGAAAGAAACTCAAAGCTCTCTCGAAACTTCGGGACGACTCGCCGAAACCACCCGCGATAAGTTTCCAAAAGGTTGCATTTCGGAAGGATACGCCAATCTCTTCCGAAACACCGAGGCAGTTCACCATAATGTTTCGCAACTGCGGGTAAAACTCGTAAGTCCGCCCCGCAAGTGACTGTCGCGCACAAATGCCGAGACGACTTGAAATGACCGCACCGTACAAGAAATTAAAACCCCGTTTTAATGGCACCACCAACCGATTTAATGCCGCACGTGTCTAGCCTTTTTAAACAGACGGTGGAGGTTTAGTTGATCACATTGTTAGTTTTCGTTCAAACAAATGCCGTTGAGAAGACCACGCAGGACCGCTCCAGCTCATCTCGTCCACGACCGCGTCCACCTCATTCAGCCACTATCGTGTTACCAGGTAGGTTTTTTAACCGCTCTTTTTGTCTCATCTCCACGTCAAGTTATTTTTGGGGTTTTTCCCATCCATAGCGTGGCCGATAGGCATTGGTTGCATATGTCGTTATTTTTGTTTTTTAAGGCCTCCGTTGCCCCTTAGGTGCCTTATTTCTACCGGCTAAAAGCCATAGTTGTGACCACCCGAGTTTTTCACCGGCTACATTCTAGGCATTGTCACCCTCATTCAAACTTCGTACCGGCCATACAACGTCTCGTAAATGTTATTAATAACAGTAGTGGTCGACTGAACCCCTCACCTTTTGATGAATGTGGAAAACAGTCCCTTGTTTCATCATAGGATTGTTTCTCTCCAGGCTCACCCACCATTGACCATTTGAAGTGCAACGATGAAGGATACCCTCAGTCCAAGGGCTAGGCGGGATGCAGGTTGTTTCCACGTCACATGCTTACCTTTTCGGAAGCATTCCAAGGGCTCCTGACGAAACTTTGTCACCCTTAGGATAATCAAGTCTCAGAACCATATTTATTGTTTGGAGTGATTTATTTTGCTTCCCCAACATGCAGCTTCATAATTTGTCTATATTTCTCATTAGCATGTTGAATTGGTCCTTCTCTTTGTTAAAATCTCATAACAGGTTGCACATTTTTATAATGACTTGTATTTGGTTGCTAGCAGGGATAAACCAGGATGCCAAAAGGTGGTAGAAAGAAAGCTAAAGTGATGGAACTAGAGCCAGTGCCACTTAGGACTGAAACTATGTTCCAAGATACTAAGTGTACCACCGACATTCCTCCCGAAGTCCATTGGGGCGATATTTACAGGATGATTAGGGACCAGGATATCCCTGATGCATTATTGGAAGAAGAGCAGATCTACCGCAACATCAGAACTTCAGGCATAGCTAGGGCTTCTACCCGCCCTAAATTGTTCCCATGTTTTGAAGTGATCGGGTGGATACTGGAACATGCTAACGCGGAGACAAGAGTATTACATGACAGCAGGGGAGAGGCCATTGCCTCATTCCATCCAGCATATATTGCTGCAGCCTATAAATTCTCACGTCCCCAGCAAAATCTGAGTGATGAATGGTTGGGCGAGATGAACAATATTGAGATGGCCAAAAAATTATTCGTCGTAGGCAAGCACTTAAGAAAGAGAGGTAATAATGAATACGATGTTCAGAACCTAAGACCTCCTTTTAAGTTTATCGCCCTGATGCTATGCAGAATTTTCGGCATGCCCGATGGCACTTTATACAGGATACAGTGGGCTCCCATCATCCACTTCGTAACATTCAAAGGGACTGTGTTTGATTGGGCTACTATCCTTTCGGACAGTTTGGCATCCACAGTGGCTGCTGCAAGAGAAGGCCTGGCCTTAAAAAAGTCAGAATTTTACATGTCTTCCTATCTCATTGACTGTGTTTTGGCCAAGCTATCTTTCCCCAGCTTAGGTTGCGCATGGGATAAAGCCAACACCCAGGTCTACACTGCTTACAAGATAATGTGGGCTCAAAATTACAGAGCTAGCTATAAGCTCATCTGCGAGGAGTTCATCATGCCTCTATATGATCAGATACTCAAGGAAGAGCTCAACTGTCTGTCAGAAAATGCCATGGAGATCCTAGAAAACTATGGAGATTTTTATTTCTCAGAGCAGGGCACCTACATCAGGATGTTTGGAGGGACCAAAGTGCCATACATTTTGCCAAAGTACACTACTGACTATGTAGTCCTCAAGGAAGCGTTGAGACAAATTTTCCTGGATGGAATCGGAGTGGTGCTTAACAAGCAGCATAAGGATTCTTTCCCTCCTTTACCCTTCTGCATAGGAGCCTACAAATTCTCAGGGGTTGCATCAGCTGAGGAGTTTTTTCAAGAGCTAAAAGGTTTCCAGTTCGGTGAAATAATTTTCCATAGAAATGATAGGCGGGGGAAAGTTGCCGAGCATTGCAAAGAAATTTATGCTCATTTTGAATATGCTCATTATTATTATCTCGAGGAAGAGGCATTCAGGGGCATCAGCAACATGACTGAGTTGCAGATTTTTCGTCAAGGTAGTGGAGCAAGCTCTAGCTCTACCACGGCCCGAAAAGCCAGCCTGCAGAAAGAGAAAGAAGCAGCCGATGCCCGATCCCAAGAAGAAAAAGGTTGAAAGAAGAAGCAAGGTTGCAGCAAGAAGCTGAAGTTGCAAAGTTGCAGCAAGAAGCTCAAGTTGCAAAGTTACAGCAAGAAGCAGAAAATGAAAGATTGCAAAAAGAAGCTGAGGAAGCCCAGCAGCAGAAAGAAGCAGAAGATGCAAGGCTGCAGAAAGAAACAGAAGATGCGAAGCAGATGGAAGAAAGTGAAAATCAGCCACAAGATGAAGAAGAAGAGAGAGGGCAACAAGTTGAAGTGGGGAAAAAGATGGAAGAAGAACTCAAGACAGCTGAAGATGCCCAGGCAGGTGGCTCCAGCCCTCAGGATATGGAAATAGACATATCTCAAGCAGGTGTCTCCGGTACCCAAAATGTGGAGGCGAACACAGCGCAAGCAGGTGTCTCCGGTACCCAAAATGTGGGAACAGATTCATCTCAAGTAGTCTAGATCCCACCTACAGAAGCAGAAAGAAATATAACAGACCTCCCAATCGTCCCTTACACTCCATCAGAAGAGCATATGCTGTCTCGATGGGATGAATTTGTGTATGATAAGAAGAGAAGGGCAGTGGTCCTAAAATCGGAAGAGAGGATAAAGAGACTCTTCTAAGAAGATATTGTTACTCGGCGGGAGACCACAGTAATGCAAAATACAAATAAGTCTCCCTTAGCTATGGCATCCGCCGCTGTAGAAGCAGCAAAAGCAACGCAGGACAATGTGGCCGATATAGTTAGAGAAGTTGAGTCGACAAAGAGGAGAGCTCGCATGTTACAACATACAGTGGCTAATGAGTAGGCTTACATGGATCTCGTAGTGAATAGGTATAATCGCCTGTCTGTTGAGCATAAGGAATTGTCAGATAAGTATAACATTTTAGAAGAAGAAAAGGAGCACCTGGCAGTCTAGATGATGGTTTTAGAAGCAGAAAAGAACGATGCAGAAGCTAGAGTGTTCCATCTAGAAGCAGATAAGCAGGCATTGGTTGAGCAATTAGAGCAGGCAGAGAGCAGAGCAATAGATATGTCTCCCTTCCATGAGTTGTCCTGTAGCATCCTGAAACAAATGCATGACACTCAAGAGCTGATTACTGAGGAAGTGTGCAAGCTCAAAGCAATAGTGGTTAGATTAAAGGAAGTTAATGCAGAGGCCAATAGGCTTAAGGGTAAATATACTCGGGTTAAAGCAAACATCCTGAGCCAGATGGAATGGAGAGAAGGGAAGGTTGATTTCCCCAAGCATCTCCCATTCAAATCTGTAGATGGTTTTAATGAAGACATAGCCCTTTTGGAATTCTGCAGGAACTGTAGCCTTAAGCTAATGGCTAAGATCCAAGGGACAATGGATAAAAGTAACAGTCTTTATCAAAAAATCCATGAAGTGCATGATAAGTGCAAGTTGAGTTTCCCTCAGTCCCTTGATGAGTTCCCGAGCAAAGAGCAACGTTTATCTGACTTGAAGGAGGAACTGGTTATCCAAACATAATATGTAAAGAAGATTGATGTCTTAGCCATTGATGATCTGCATCATTATATTGGGATGTCATCAATACACAACCATTTGCTTAAAGAAATCCACCAAGCAGCAGTTGTGGAAATTCAGGGTATTGGAGTAGAGCTTGGTAAAGATGTGAATTCTCAGAAAATCTTGATCTCTTCCTCAGCAAATGTAGTTATCAGAGACACGGGTGTCTGGTTCAGTTACATTGCAGAAGAAGAAAAGAAAGCAGCAGCAGCAGCAGCAGTAACAGCCAGTCCAAGTGCGTCTCTCCCAGCAGCAGCAACAGTAACAGCCAGCCCGAGTGCTTCTCTCCCAGCTGGAGCACCTTCCCAAGAGTGAAAACACTGATCCTAAGGCGTTGATTCCTATTTTTGTATTTTGGCCTTCATATGTCTAAAGCGTAGAGCCATTGGACAGCTGTCCTTTTCTTTTTAGTGAATTTTCTGTTTTAAGAAAAGGGTCACAATTTTGTTTATTAAAAGGGAAAAAGTCTGTAGGAGACAAGTGTAAAGAGCCAGGTGGAAGCCCAAAGGGCATTTTGTAATAATATAAATATAAGTTTAGGAAGCAGTGTAAAGGACTTTTGGCAGGGAAATAATTTTTTGAACTTGTGCGAGCTATCTTGCACTTGTTTCAAGAAAATAAAATCTACCTAATAAGAGCCTAGAGAGGACGTCTTTTGCATGTAAATGGATATTGGATGCATGTTGGATTATTCCTGTGACTTCTATATTCTACTGCGAGATCTTTCTTTACTGTCTTGAATTATTTATTTGTATTGAATCATCTTACTTCTCTCTATGCAAATGAATTTTCTCCTACATGAGTAATGGAATGTGTTATATTTAGATTAGATGCTATCTTCTGATATCTCTTGCTTTTGCTGTAGATCTATCTTTAAGATTTAATGGATTTTTGTTTATTCTTAGATAACTCTTACAGCACATTACTCATACTTATAATTTGCTCCTTGCAGGGATAGCTTAGATTTATTTCAGTTTTAGACACAAATTTGTTTTCCAGTTCTGCATTTAGATTAAGTTAGTCTAGGCACTTGCATATCATTCTAAACCATAAAATAAAAAAGAACAGTGGATCGGGCCATAACTGGTATAATAGGAGCAAATCTCCAAACCCCACGGTTGCCGGAACCGCTAACCGGACGGATTCCCCATACCAAATGGTGGACAATCTAATTGGGATAGTCTACCGGGGAGAATCCCTTTCTGATTGATGCTGCGATCTTCGGGGCATCAACAGGGTCATTGTCTTGTTGATCGATTATGAGAAGCTCATTTGTAACTTTCTTTCTTTTGCATAATAAACTGCTCCGTAGAAGCTATTTGGCTGGGGCCGTGGAGTGTTTCCCTCTTGAGGGTTTAAACCATGTCAAAACATCATGTGTTGATCTGTGATCTATTTGTGTGAAGTGGTTGCTCTAGGTGTTCGGTCTTTTGGGAGTACCCTGTGTATCCGAACAGTAGTAGGGAAAAGTTTTAACTTTTTTCCATCTTGTAGGTAGTTATATTTCCTACACAAAATGTCAAATTCGAACATAAATGTATCCGGATCCTCACTACTCTTCCCATAAAAGGTAGCTAGTGAGGACAGAGGGATTTTTTTCATGGTTACATATTATGCATTATCTAAAATAGGGAACCCAAAAGCACCTTCAGTTCTAATCTCTCCCTCTTCTTCATCTTGTCGAACATGATCTTCGTTTTCATTCTCCATGTAAACTTGATTTCCAAAGATAGTGTACCTAGGTGGTTCCTTTCTTGGTGAATATGGAATGTCCCAATGTTCTGTTTCAGGGAGAGTATTTCTCTGATGATAGGAGTTGTCAGCTACGTGAGAGTCCAACTCTACAGGGATTTTAGGTCCTATAGTTGATGTTCCTATCTATGAAACAACTATATTTGCAATGTTTTCAAAAAGAGCATCTAACTGTGTGGGAACAAAAAAATCTACTAAATTCGGACCCCCTACTAGTGAGAAGGTTGTGTCCTTGGGTTTTGAAACTAATGGAGGATTAAGAGTTTCTAATGGTTTATCTTTTTGAGCTTCCTCCTTCCTAAGTTCGGTCTCAATGTGAACTTGAGTTTCTCCTAGTAGTGTCTCTTTATGGACAAACTTCTCTAATGTCTCTATGGTTACCCCTGAATGGTTTCCATAAAGGATTTCCATAGCTTTCCAAGTAGGAATATCCCATTTAGGTGTTTTCCGATACCTTTCTGCTGAGTTAGTAGTTGGGGTGGCACGCTCCCTGTAAAGCTTAGTAGGAATTTTAGTGTTTTGGGGACTAGTTTTAATGTATCTACCTTTTAAATCTCTTGGTCTATTCATGAAAACAAAGCTAAAACTAAAACAAATTTTAATTGCATTACTATTACAATTGGGTTTTGGGGATGCCTGTTATAACAGATGCGCAAGTTCTTACCTCTCGTCTTACCGCTCACCTGCCAACAGCCTATCCCTAAGTTTCAAAAGGAAAATTCTACCTATCGCTAAGGTTTAGAAAGAAAATTCTACCTATCTACAACTCCCCGGAAACGACGCTAAAATGTTGGGTGTCTTATTGTCTTAATGAATTCACCAAATAGTTAATTATCGACCAGGGTTATTAATCTTAGAGTTGTGGCAAAGTATATGCTAATGTAGAAGGGTACCTAAGACATTGGCTCGGTCGACCTTAGAAATGTTTAATAATGAAAAGATCGAAATATCTTTCAAAATGAAAAACCGAGTCAAACTTCATAAATAAAAACTATTAAACTGATTAGTCCTAACCAATAGATCATAATAGTATCAATCTATACTACTGTACTCCATGAACAATAATTGAAACTACAAAAGACAATACTACTCTAAGAAACAAGACTTGGTAAAAAACAAGCTACTCTTATGAAAATGGAAACTACTGATCAATTATTCGAACCCTAATCTAGGAATTAGAAAGACTAGCTACTATGTAATAACTATGAATAAGTTCAGAAACCTATCTATGAAACAATTCAGTTTACAACTAACTATGTCAATACAAGAACTATACTATCTTGAGCAAGACTAGCTAAACAATCTATGAAATTCAACTTAACTATGAAACAAGATGAAATACTGATCTAAGATTTAAGCATGCATCAACAACACATGCAAATCTACCTAGTTCCAATCGTCTTGAGAAACTATTGCATCTAAATGACTTACAAAGGCTAAATAAATCTAACTTGACTTCTACAAAAATGTGAAAACTAAAGATAGACCAATTACAAGACATCTTAAACATTGTAACCTCCTGTTCATCCATAAGCAAATGACAAACTAGCTATAATACTTGAAATGGAACACTATTTTGACAATCTAACTTCACTTGAGAAGTGCAAAGTCTAAGTTATCTGATCTCTAATGACTGCTTTGAAATTCTTATCTAACTCATGCACATGTCTATAAACATCAAATGATATCTATTAATACTTCAAACTAGTTTATAAAACATTAACTACAAGAAAAACAAACTAAACTAAGTACAAGACAAGAGTTATATGATTGGAATCAATATTAATTTGTAATCAAAAGCTACAGTAGAAAAACAAAGTATTCTTATGCTATCCCTACTACAAATCAAACTATCTTCTAAGACAACTATGAAAGTGCAATAAAGCGGATCTATAACTTGAGAAGTAAACCTATATTAAACTAAACTATGAGAACTCTTAGATATTGAAAACTAATGCATCCATATTAAGCACACATGAACTTATTAAACTTGGATCGAGACTAGTTCCTAGTCTATTCTACCTACATAAATGAAAGAACTTGAAACAATGAAATTAAACCAAGTCTGAACAACAAAACACTATGTAAATAAAAGTGAAATAATAATTAGAAACTTGAATGAAAACTTGTTGACCAACGTGACCTCGGTCGACAGGGGTTCACCTCACTGTCGACACATACCGCAGTCTCCCTGGGCACCTGCCTGGGCAGGTCTGAGCCCACCTAGCAACACCCGCAGAGCGGATGAGGTCTCACCCGAGGCGTCCAGGAAGAGCAGACGGAACCATGTTTCCGCCGAGGGAGGAGGAAAGTTGTGGCTGCCCGGGGCTAACTCTATTGCAGTACTTAAATAGAAAGTTTAAACATTCGGCAAGGAGTTATAACATATTACTTCATCGCAGCATTTACCATCACATTCAACATAGAACAAATTACTTAATCGCACCATTTATCATTATAAGAACAGTAAATAGACATTGCATCAACCAACATTCATACATTGCAGCATTGCACAAAGATCGTACCAAAACCTCATCATTATATTACTGTCGCGATCATATACCAAAAGCAAAACATAGATCTCATACACAATTGTTCTCCTATTCCTTCGCTTCTTCTCCTCTATCTCTTATCTCTATCTATCCATATGTCTCTCTAATACTTAAAACTCTCATCTATTTATAGGCTTCCGCCATTACAATACTTGTCCACTTACAAATGACTTCCTAACCGACATTGTGGACAATTGACACAATATCTAATTGACTCGGTCCAAATGACCTCAAAAACCCGCATACCGCGATAGAAATGACTCACTATTACATAATATATGGTCCAAGTGACCCAAAACCTGCCAACTATGGTATTCTTTAGCACAAAATACTCCTTTCGCACCCTCCTTTGGTGTGTCGTAGCGTCGACGGTACCGCAACATTTCCCCATCAAACTGCCTTCCAACAGGTCCCCAACACAATCTTGTGGCTCGCCCTCGAGCCACGTCAACTGCTGGACAGAGTGCACGTCGAACTGAACTATATTCTGGTAACTGTTCTTGCTGTCTGGACCACGCGGTTTTGTCCCACACCTTCTACTATACTGATCGTCGTCTGTATGTTTAACTCGAAATTGTCATTGCCTGACTTACTATCATGTACTTTGCAAACTCATCCTCCGGTCTCTTGAAATTGTACTGACGGGAAGAAAAAGAGGACGAACAGTACCAAGGTGCGAAATTAGTAGATGACTTTGGCACATCTGTTTCGCATCGGCAACTGGTTCCTGCTGTGGGTGGGGAGCTACCGCCCCAACCCATTCAGGGGTCGAGAAGAGCACAATCCTTCGAACAACTACTGCGTACTTAATCATGTTGGACCGGCCCTCGGCTTGGGCATACCACAGTGTAAGTGCACCCGACATATCAAGGCGCTCTGGGACACTCATCGTTCGAGCTCGTAGGGCCCCTAGGGTGCTTCCACGGGAAACAAAGTGAAGCATTTCCATAGCCTCCTTGGATTTCCTCACAACTTAACTCGCAAACTGATCAACCAACATAACCACTCTATTGCAGAATAACTTCATTGTAGCAAACTACCAGTTGCCTCAGCTACTTATAGCTAGACCGCTCGTGGGTCATGACGGCGGGAATGATGTCCCACTACCTCTCATCTGTGTTTGTGAACCCATCAACTGACACAACCGGAGGGGGTGACCATACTGTCACCGAAGATCCTACGTGCCAACGTGTGAGAAATCTCCTCACAGTGTGTTGATCGTACCGGCCCAGCGTGCCATGTGAAAAACATGCCGTCGTCTTGTGGTAATCCAACCGAATTTGTTAGGTGCAATCATGGATAGGGATGATGGGTAGCGGTGACAATATATTAGTGGAACAATAGTCACAATACTGCCCCGTACCTCCCAAATTCTCCGTAATCATCACAACTGTGTGAACAAAATCTGCGGTCGGTCCTGGTCGCAATACTGCCATGAGTCTCCGACTGCTCTAAACTTACGGCACAAGTCTCCTCGCTTTCGCATACCTTCTTCTGTTGGTGCGCCATCTACCACCAAGCAACCTGCAACAACCATTTTTTTTTTTTCGATGCAACTCAGACATCGCACTACTCCAAGCCCGAGCAATAGGGCTTCAACCTGTGTCCATTTACCAGCTTGGGGAGCATCGCCCCATCCAACCACTGCAACTGAACCGTTCCTCCTGAAGTAATAGTAGTGATGCGATAGGGACCCAGCCAATGCATCTGCAAGTTGCCCGGATGTTTCATAAACTTGCTATCGTATAATAACACTAAGTCGCCTTGCTGAAACTGTTTATTTTTTATGTGGCGATCATGCCATGCCTTCTGGCGGTCCTTCTCCACCCCTTTGTGAAAGCCAATGATAAATCGATCGTCTTCCAGCTCCACTAATTATGCGAGACGTTCATCTAATGCTGCAACATCATCCATGCTTGTAACAGCTGCAATTCATAGACTTGGAACAATGTACTCCATCGACATAATTGCTTCCTTCCCATAGACCAGCTTGAAAGGTGTCTGACCAGTCAACCTTTTACATGTGGTGCGATAGGCCCACAACACTGCTGGGATTTTTAGATCCCAGTCGTTGCGGTTCGCATTGCACACCTTTGTCAACACATGCTCTAATACCTTGTTAAATGCCTCCACCATTCCATTCGCCTGTGGGTGATAGGGTGTACTCTTCTTATGCTGTATCTGCAACTCCACTGTCAATGCGCTGATAGTGCGGTTAAGAAAGTGGCTGCCTTGATCACTCAGCAATATCTTGGGGAAGCCGAAACGAGTGATAATGTGATCAAACAAAAATTGAGCAGCCGTTGCGGCAAAGCAATCAACTACGGGTGCTACCTCAGCCCATCGGGTCAAGTACTCTGTCGCCATGACAATATACCGTGCACTTGTGCGTTTCTCTGGTGGATGGATTGGTCCTACGAAATCCACAACCCATTTTTTGAATAGTTGCAATGTCACTTGAGGTAGCAGCAGCATCTCGTCTCATCTGGACGGCTTACCAGTTCGCTAACAAACATCGCAAGACCGCGCATAGTCTGTCGCATCATTATGTAATGTGGGCCACCAAATCCCTGCACGCAGTACCTTGCGGGAAGTTGCCCGACTGGCATAATGTCCTCCTGCTACTCCTCCATGTGCCTTAGCTAATATTTACGCTTGCTCATGCGGTAAGACACATCTGCACAATATCTCATCAATGCCCAATTTATACAATTCTCCCACGATTAGCTGAAAGTCAGCAGCCTTGACAACCAATTGATTTTTATGATTAGTGTTAAAGTCAGCTACCGTGGTGCTGGTCACCAGAATTTGAAGGATGTCATCAAAATATTGATCAGCAGCGGCAACGTGAAAGAGTTGGGCATCCAGAAACCCGTCTTTGATATTAGTCGGTTCCTCCCTTGTATCAATCCGTGACAAATGATTTGGTCCATCATTCAATCGCCTCGGTCTCACAATGACTTCGAAATCAAACTCCTAAAACAAAAGTAGCCACCGGCAGATCTTCCCCCCCCAACATAGGCTTATTGACCAAGTATTTGAATGCAGAATGATTAGTGAACATTTTAAAGTGGGCACCCAACAAATAGTGCCTGAATTTCTGCAGTGCATAAACCATGGCCAGACCTTCTCATTCTGTGGTAGTGTAATTGTGTTCTGCAGAGGACAGCTTCCGACTGGAAAAAGCAATGGGATGATCAAGGTCGCCTTCTCCAGGTTGAGCCAACACAACCCCTAGTGCAACCGATGAAGCATCAACATGGACATGGAATTCCTTACTCCAGTCCGGAAAGACCAAGATTGGAGCCGACGCCATCTTCGCTTTGAGCATTTCGAAGCTATCCTAACATTACGGGCTCCACTGGAATGCCGCGTCCTTCTTCAACAAATTTTCCATAGGGGCAGTAATCACAACATACCCCCTGATAAACTTGCGATAATATGCCGTATGACCCAAGGTTGCGCGTAACTGCTTAACGGTGGTCGGCGGTTGCAACCCCAAAATGAGCGCAATTTTGGTTGGATCAACCACCAATCCTTGCTTACACACGATGTGACCCAGCAATATCCCAAACGGTGTACAGAAAATACATTTCTTCAAGTTCAGCGATATCTGGTGCTGTCGGCATTGCTCAAGCATTAACCACCGATTGGCCAGATGATCACGAATCAATCCATAAACAGTCCAATCATCCATATATACCTGCAAAAACTCTTGAATAAAATCTTTGAATGCTGCAACAACGACTCGGGAGAATATCGCAGGTGCATTCTTCAAACGAAACGGCATTACCGTGTACTGAAAGCAACCCCATTCAGTAACAAAAGTTGTCTTATGGCGATCTTCCTTGGTAATGCGAATCTGATGGTAGCCAGAGAATCCATCAGTGAAAGAGTACATCTCCTGGCCACCCACTCCAAGTACTTCATCAGTAAACGAGGTCGGAAAAGGGTCATGCAAGCAGGCATCGTTCAACTTTCGCAAGTCGACGCAAATGCACACTTCACCTGTTTTCTTGTCCTGCACCACCATGGGACTGATCCACTCAGACTCTTCCACAGGTTCAATAATACCAACATCCAACATGCGATCAAGTTCTGCCTTGACCTTCTCTTTATGTCATGGATTCAGCCGATAAGGTCGCTATCGGACCGGCTTAGCATTTGGTTTCAATGGAATCTTCATCTCTCCGAAATCACCTAGGATTCCCTTCATTTCGGAAAAATTTGTGGGAAACATGTCTTGAAACTCATGAAGTAACTCAGTAACCTTACTCATCATCTCATCATCCCAATAATCGCCAACATTAGCAAACTTGGGAGTAGCCTCGGCGCCGATATTCATCTTACGAAGCTACAATGGTTGACTGAACGGATTGCTTGGCGCAACAGTTGGGACAACATCGTGATTTCCTTCAGATTCGGGAATGTTAACATTCCGGAGATCGTCATTGTCCTCCGGGCCACCACTGATGTTGAAGCACTCCATGAGAGACTGCATCTGACAGTGTGTGTGCGGGTTGATAGGGTAGGCCGCTGGAACAACCTGAAATACCACATCGCGGATGAGATGCAGGGCGTTATGGACATTAGGGTTGGCATCCACAAAAGTGAATGTATGAGTGAAACAGATCGTCAACTCCCCCCATGTTGTAATGTCTCGGCGCAACTCGACTGCAGTGTACCACGAGCGTGGTATCTCATCCAAAGTATGGACAAAAGCATGGACCCACTCATCTCTGGGTCGCGCTACCCATAATCATTGGCACTCCATCACATGATCACTGGGATCAGTCTGGCCATCATACTTGCCAGTGTGATAAACCTCAGTATCGCTGAACCGAACCATCATCAACCTTCAACACTGTGACCAACCATTAATGAATTTCTTATGTGTCTCCCACCAGCGGGCTGGAGCAGCCTTCAGTGCTTCCTCCAAGGCCAGCAATTACTGTGGTTTTGGGATACGGTCTTCAAATTCTGCTAAAAAGGTGGTTAGGCCAGGCAGCCCCTCATAGACAGGCAATGTGATCGTTTCTGTCGCAACACAACATAAGGATTGCATAACTAAGCCACATTTTCGGAATGGTACTTCATGCATTCGATTCTGCCAATGTTCCAATGCATCATCAGAGCTGGAAGATGCAGAGCTCTCACTACACCACTCCAACTCACCATAGGCGGTAGGATGAATATAATCTTCAGAAATATTGAATGGATGGTCCCATCTTGTAGGATCATCATCTCTTACAGGCTCCACATAGCGGCGTCCTTCAGCCAGATCCAACGGGGCTATGACTCTGAAATCGCGATTCTCAAAGGTCATCATGCGTTTCTTGAAGTTGATGACAGATCCACTATCGTTAGACCATCAAATCCCCAAGAGGACCGGGTAAGAGATTCCTCCCTTAGCCAGTTCAATAACATCCAATTCAGCATAAGTCTTCATGCCCTCAATATCGATCGTGAGCCGCGGAACACGCCCAATGGGTGTTACCTTCGCATGGTTAGCCAACTGGAGCTGCACAGGAGACTAGCTCAATGGGGGGCTCCCCATCTTCTGCCATTCCTGCTTGGTTAGGATGTTAACATCCGAACCAAGGTCAAGAATCACGGATTCAACATCATATTCACCAATCTGAATATTCATTCGCATTTCCTTGCCAGTCTTCCGTCGCTGTAAGGAGTTTATTGCCGACTCCTGCCGTCCTTTTGGAAATCGCTGCAACCATCCCTCAATCTCAACCAGGGTAGCTGGGTCTCATACTAATGACAAAAAGCTTTCAAGAAACTTTTGCAATGTCCCCGGTGGTGGTGGTCGATCAGCGTCTGATGTAGCATCAAGGATAGGTGACAGATCGCAAACAATAGCCTTACCATTGTCTTTCTCCAAAGTGCGTCATGCCTCCAGGAATGTCTCTTGATCCATATCAATGTCGAAGGGTACAATTTTTTGATCGTCCAACCGAATCAGTGGTTGTGAACTATCCTCCCCAGTCATCTTGCCTCCACAAGTAACAACAGCCACCGAAGCATCTTGTGGTCGCGGTTTCGAAGAAATGGTCACAATATTTGCACCCTGCGTTTGGTTCTGCTACAGATTCCCTGGTTGATTGATATTTTGATTGGTATTCGGTGGTGGTCGCAGGGGCTGCTTCTATACAGGTTGCTGCACCAGGTTATGTACTGGTTGTTGTGGCTGGGCTTGACTATGTAGCTGTGGAGCGTTCCCAGCCTGCCATCGTGCAATCAATTGTGGACAATTTTCAACCGTGTGATCATTACCAAAACAAAATGTACACTGATTCTGTAGCAGTGGGAAGTCACATTGATAATGCCCCCATACCGCACAGTGGTAACATTGAACAGGTCCATGACCACCTCGGCCTCCTCCTCCACGACCAAATCCTCCACTGCGTCCTCCCCTGTATCCTGCCTGGTAGCCGCCCTGCTGTTGGTATTGAGGTTGGTTAAACTATTGCTGCATTGGTGCTGGTGGAATCCCTTGCCCCTGTGGTGCATACTGCGGTTGATGTACATACTGTGGCTGTGGGGGAGTCATCTGCATTGGAGTGTATTACGGCATGAACTACTGCGGTTGTTGTTGCTATGGTGCAAACTGCATCTGTGACTGCTGTAGCGGCTGGGCTAGCTGTGGTTGCATTTGTGGTTATTGCACTACGCGCTGATCGTCCTTGATGTAGAATGCATCACACATCCTCTCCTGTAGAAACCCATATGCACGACAATCTTTGTCATCATGACCCACCGACTTGCAAAATGTGCAGTAAAGATTTTGTGGGGTTGTGACCATTTTCTGCATATATGGCAATTATCGTGACTGTGCCCAAACACATGACAAACATGATGCCATGGCATACTGCCACCATTCAACGGGTTTGGCGCACCTGACACCAAATAATTACGTAAATCCGGGAAATTATCCTTCGTATTCCCTTCTTCTCGGCATCGCGTACACCATACTTCATCACGTTGTTCCTTGTTCTTCTTCAGATCTTGCAACTGTAGAGTTAGGTTAGCAAGCTGTGTCTGTATCTGTGACATCCCGGCTGCATTATCTCCAATTGGTGACGCCTCCAATCGCATTGCAATCTCTAGAGCTTCGCTAGGTGTCAATATGTTTTGCTGCATCAGCGGCAGGTGAATATGGGGTAACAACCTGCAATGGACCATTCTTTATGTTGGACGGATCTCATATCGAAACTAACCTTTTCCATCAGCGTCTTGAATCGCTGGTCGATATCCCATACCATCTCATTGGGATACTGCTTAATTTCCTTCAATTCAGTAATATATTGAGCCTCTGACTTAGGTCGTCTAAATTCAGCAATCAACCCATCCCGAATCTCATCCAGTGACTTCTTTGGGGACCCTATAGGGACTAAAATAAATTTCATGAACCAATCTAATGCACAACCTCGCAGAGTCATGGCTAACTGTCCTTTCTTAACATTGGCATCAGTGATCTGTTTCATGGTCTAGACCGCTTCACACAAAAACTAGTACTGTTTTGGGTTGTCTGTCACACTTCCATGGAACAACAATAACTTAGCATCATCGCCCGCCATCCTAGGCTTCCTTCATCCTGTCGCTGTGCTACTACCAATTAACTTATGCAGTATTGACGAACTTGTCGGTGTAGAAGTAGTATTTCTTGCTGTTTGAGAGTTAGTGAGCGGATATGTGGGTACGTTGGTGCTGGGGTTCGGTCCCACCTCTATCCTGGGCATAGCCTAGTCATCCCTATCAGGACTGGGAGGTCGCTTCGTCCCGTGTGGTCTTCCTTCGCTGTTTTGCGGTTCGATCACAGCAGGACCTTCTCCCGTCCTTTGCCTCTATTCCTGTCGAAATCTCGCTCCTCCTCTTGTAAGACCACTCTCTTCCTCGGCTTCGCTCACAGTCTCCTCATAGTCTACACCCATATACCCCTTACCATTCCATATACCGTTCCCCAGTAGTAGCGGTACCCACGACCTCCGCCCACCAAGCTGTCTACTGATAAAGGTGCATCTTTAATATACCCTTCTCATAGATCAGTATCTTAATCGATAGTTGGAGCGACAATAGAAACCTTCCCCTTGGTCCAGGGAAGAAGTATCTTTCAGCTTCACTATAGGATTTCTTTGTGTCGACCACAAATTCAGTGATATATCCTTCCAAGATGCTATCAAACCAAACTTCAACAGCCCGCGATTCCTTATTATTGACTTCCTGTAGCTCCTGAATCAACTCTGAGGTCCAAGCCGTAGGTTCACCACCCTGGAAGTTCCTCTTCTGGAAGGTCATATTTGACAACCATTCATACAAAATGACCAGGAATTCACAGAAAAACCATTCGTGCAGACCGTTGTGAATATATCTTCCCAGCCAGTGATCTACTGTCAGCCGCGTATTCTGACTTTCTTCTTCAGCAAACTCCTGCAACTTCTGATCGAACCATTTCTGTATCTCCTGCTTCGTCGGGTGACACAACATGACCTCCTTCTACTCTGCACACGGTCTCGACAATGGAACCATTTGTTGACCAACGCGACCTCGGTCGACAAGGGTTCACCTCACTATCGACACATACCACAGTCTCCCTGGGCACCGGCCCTGGCAGGTCTGAGCCCACCCAACAACACCCGCAGAGCGGATGAGGTCTCACCCGAGGCGTCTAGGAAGAGCAGATGGAACCATGTTTTTGCCGAGGGAGGAGGACAGTTGTGGCTGCCCGGGCTAACTCTATTGCGGAACTTAAATAGAAACTTTAAACATTTGGCAAGGAGTTATCATCACATTCAACATAGAACCAACATAGGAGTTATCATCACATTCAACATAGGAGTTATCATCACATTTGGCAAGGAGTTAAACATTTGGCAAGGAGTTATCATCACTTCATCGTAGCATTTATCATCACATTCAACATAGAACACATTACTTAATCGCATCATTTATCACTATAGAAACAGTAAACAAACATTGCATCAACCAACAGTCATACATCGCATCATTTCACAAAGATCGTACCAAAACCTCATCATTATATTACTGTCGTGATCATATACCAGAAGCAAAACATAGATCTCATACACAATCGTTCTCCTATTCCTTCGCTTCTTCTCCTCTATCTCCTATCTCTATCTGTCCATATGTCTCTCTAATACTTACAACTCTCATCTATTTATAGGCTTCCACCATTACAATACTTGTCCACTTACAAACGACTTCCTAACCGACATTGTGGACAATTGACCCAATATCTAACTGACTCGGTCCAAATGACCTAAAAAACCCGCATACCATGGTACAATTGACTCACTATTACATAATATATGGTCCAAGTGACCCAAAACCCGCCAACTGCGGTATTCTTTAGCACAAAATACTCCTTTCGCACCCTCCTTTGGTGTGTTGCAGTGTCGGCGGTACCGCAACATTTCCCCATCAAATCGCCTACCAACAAACTAGAAATGAAATACTGAACTGATTCAGAAATAAGACAAACTGGGATTTAACAAAGTCTATAATAACATTGTAAACACGTTTAAGCTAATATAGGTCCTAGGCATGAAAGTAAGTGAAAGTAACTCATAAACTACCTATATCATAAGCAAAAGAGATTTATACTGCTTCTTCTTGAACCAAAACTATTTCTCATTTGAACAGTAAAACATATGCTGAATGTAAACTAGTTCCATCATCATTAAAACTGGAATGATTAACCTATGTGTGAATGAAAAACTAAATATAAATTGCCGGAGGTGGTAAATATACATTTGAATCTCAAACTAGCTACAGAACATGTCAAAGTACTGAAAAATCAACCTAGACTCCAAATAACTATCTCTGCATAAAATGAAATACTAGCAATTCTGGAAATGACTACAAAATCTGGAAAATTCTATCTAAATGCGAATGAAAGGCAGTCTGAATGGATGGTGCAAATGGCCAACGGAATGTATTCTAGAGATGTAAATTGCATAAAAACACAGGAAAATTATATGTTATAAACAACAAAACATCACCTACAGGAAAACGAACTACTTGCTTGCAGAAACAAAATGAATAACAGGAAAATGAAATGACTTAGCTGCAAATATAAAAAGAAACTGTTGAATATACACAAATGGAACCTCTGATTGTTGAGGGGCCCTTTCCAGCAACAGGGGTTTGTCTCCTAAGCTACTCAGTCACCAACCATTAAAAGAAAACGCGAATGATCATCAACAACTGAAACAAAGTATTTTAATTAAACTGAAGCAAAGTTACACGACGTTTTTCTCTTCTATATCTATGTCTATGTCTCCGTGCGTTTCTCAACCTGAGACGTCTTTATATAATGTTTACAAAGAGAGATCAGGTCGACCCTTTCAATGGTCGACCTCTCTAAAAATAGGAGGTCTTTTACTGCTATAAAAACGGTCCATTAAAACGCACAGGCCGTCTTCCTGATTCCTTTCATGTTGGTTCCCTTCACGTGAGCAGTTAGTGTGTTGGCAGGCTGGGAGAGTGGAGATGCCGATCTTCTTGAACAAGGGATCACAAACCATAACAACCACGTTGCCAACATAATCCATGTCGTTGTTTTTTCCTTTAATGCTCCGAAATATGCTAACCAATGAATCTGAGGGTGCAAACGTAGGTCTTAACGAGGGTCCGAATGGGAATGGGCGTCTTGAACGTGAATGCGCGTCTGGATGAGAGTCTACATGGAAACCATAACCTGAAGAATGAAGACTATGTGCCAAGAAGGTCGAGAAATGTTAGATTAATGTTAATAAACCACAAAATGATGATAATCAATCAAGACTCTTGCGATATTAAAATATGTTCATACCTGAGTTCGAATGGTGGTTTGAATGGAAAGAAATATGACTTAACGCATCAAAAATGGTAAAAATAATGCCAACAGAGCACGTTCAATGATCAAAAGTGATGGCAAAATTGGACATCAACAGAGTCTATTTTTTCTTACACACACTCGACAAAATATTTCCTATGCAGTTAGTGTTGTCTCCAGATACATGCAGGAGCCTCATGAGCTTGACTGGAACGCAACAAAGAGGATCTTGCACTACTTGCAAGGGACAAAGACCTATGGTATTCACTATGCAGCCGGGTCTCCTCTAAACCTTGTTGTCTATACTGAATTAGATTGGGCTAGAGACAGCTCAGATCAAAATTCAACATCTGGTTTTGTTTTCATGATTGGATCTGGACCTATCTATTGGTTGAGCAAAAAACAGACTGCTTTAACTCTCTCTTCAGCAGAGGCCGAGTATAGAGGTGCAGTCAATGAATCCACATAGTGCATCTGGTAGTGAGGAATCTTTTCAGAGTTTGGGATTTGATTCAGTACTCCACCATTCATCTATTGTGACAATCAGAGTGCTATCGAGATTTCTACAGATCCGGTTCTGAGACAAAGAACCAAACACATCGAGATACACATGCATTACATCCGAGGATTGGTGCATGATCGAACCATCACACTGCTTTACCTTCCAATGGAAGAGAAGATTGCAGATATCTTCACTAAGACCTTCTCAGTGAATAAGTACACCTACCTTAGATCTCTTCTTGGGGTGAGTGATGTACATGATTGATTATCCTACCACAGTCTATCTTGAGGGGGGGATTTATTCCCATTGGGTTTTCCGTCTTTCCTCACTTTATTTATTTAGATTGTTGTACGGGGTGAACTTTGGTCTTAGTCACCAGGGCCCTACCATTAGTTCCTTTTGTTGTTTCCTCATAGTTTGGCTTGCGGGGGTGTGTTGGAATATTCTCACCATCATTTTTTTATATTTGCATGACTGCATGCATCCAGTCATCATGCATGCATCTACATGCATCCAGTCATCAGTATGGTAGTCTCCCCAGCACTTGGAGCCTATTTTTAGCCCCTTAGAGCCTGTTTTTATCCCTCAGCATCCCTCCTACCTACCTAGTGCACCTTCTTTTCCTCACTTGGATGACATATGCGCCCTACTACACTACTTGGGTCACTAATAATCAGTTGCAACATTTATTAACTAGTTTATTCATTTATTGCTCATTTTAACTGCCTGTAGCTTCCGGTTGTCTGTTTCGGAGTGCCACTTGACCTACTGACAGCCTCATCGGCCTCATGCACCCTCCTTGGAGTCTCCATCCCTTGATTTGTGCTCACATGACTCGGTTAGACTCAGTTAGACTCATTTGACTGACTTTTGACTATTTGTGACTACTCCCACTGATTGGATGATGTATCCAATGCTATCCAAGCCACACATTGAAAAGAATTCGAATGACCTTGGGAGGCATTCAAATCCATTTGCTTGTATTCAATTATTATTTACTTTTCACAGTGCCAACTTACAACTGATGTATGATACAACCGTTTTTGTCATTTCTTGTGTTAATGAATGGTTATTGATTCAACAATTCTTCTTCTCTTCTCTGCTATTCTTGAGGGAGTTTTAGTGAGGTTTGCTCCAGCTGTGAGATCTATCTTGTATATTATCACACTAGGGAGAGGGAACCTTAGTGCATTTGGGGCCCACAAAAGAGTATCTTTCATACAAGGAGGGAACATTAGGCAAGGGGTCCCACTAAGGCATGAATAAGGTGCAATAGTAACTGCATAGGCCAAAATGATCAAAATATGAACTAAGATGAATACAAATCAATTCTAAAGTGCTAGTAATTTCCCCATTCCCCCTCACACTATTGATTCCATGGCCTCCCATACTCTTTTATTTGTCTCTGTTGAGTCGGTTGTTTATTTAATTTAACAATAATAACAATAATAATAATGCCAAAGTACATAGTCATACTAACAAACAAATAATCATAAGTTTGGGGCTTAAAAACCAGGGTATTACAAATTTCCTCCTCAATGTCCTCAGAGCCCACCACATGTTCTCAATCAATCTTATGCTACTCGCCCATGTATATCGTGTAGGTTGTTGACTCACCATTCCTTCCAATGTCCTATGTTGGGTGCATTACTCACACTTCATGTAGGACAAAAGCGCATATCGGATAACCTCCCCCCTTTAGGACCACCATTCCCACGGTACTGAAAGAAGAAAAAAATATACCGATGACACTGAGAAAATCGACATACCATTTGTCTCTCTTCCAATCAGCAGTGATGACCCTTCGTCATCATTTTCTGAGAACGATCTTGGATCGTCACTGATAGTGGAAGAAGCGCACCACTTTCTAGTCTTCCCCAAAGAGGAGATCCTTCCTCCTCAACAAATCCCCCTCTGCGATGTGGATATCCTTCATATTAACTCGATACCCATACCACCAAGTACTAGTGCCACCTATGTTGACCCCACTCAGCTAGGAGATCCCATAAATTCTACCAACAATGGTAGGTCCACTCATATTAGGTTTGAAGAATCCTTCTCTTCATATAAAGACATGTTAGAGGAATATTTATTCTCCATAGACAAATCAATAATGTATGCCATGCATTTATATGATACCCCTTGGGATGACCTCTATCATAGGTCATCCTTTTTCCCTACCAATGTCCAACCAAACACTTTGGTGTCCCAACAGTGCACCATTGAATCAATAGATTTCTTACCTCCTCATCACATTGAATAGTTCAAAAACCCCATTCCAACCCTTGATTCCTTTGAATAAAAAAATATAGCTAACATTTCTCCCACGATTCAAGTTGATATTTATGTCACACTAGGAGTAATCGAAAACATCTCAATTGGTGTTGCATGCACAACGCAAGAAGTCATCGACTTCACTTCTCTTTTCAAAGAATTCCGATATGTATTTGTATGTTTGTAAGATTGAATTCTTAGTTAGACCATTCAATTGTCGAAAATCATATCGACACGTGGAGAGACACCCCCCTCGGTCAGACAGAAACAATGACCTATCCACCCCTATAAGGCCCAAGCTATAAAGGCTGAGATCGAAAAACTCCTCCACGCTAGATTTATTTTCCCCACTGTTTATACATTATGGGTCTCTAAACCTGTCCTAGTAAACAAGAAGAAATACACCATTCAAGTCTACACATATTTCCATGGTCTCAACCTAGCATGCCCCAGGGACAATTACCCCACCCCCTTCATTAACCAGATTGTTGATTCATGTGTGAGTACTGAAATTTTTTCCTTCATGGATGGATTTTTCGATTATAACCAAATATGGATCTTCCCCTAGGATCAATATGAAATGGAATTCATAACACCCTGGGGAACCTTTTCCTATAGGGTTATGCCTTTTTGGTTAAAGAATGTTGGAGCCACATTCAAAAGGGCTATGGCATAAGTTTTCAATGACCTGGACAATATCATTCTGGATTTCCTTGATGACCTAATTGCCAGATCTAAAAAACGATGTGATCACCTCCACGACCTACACACCATCTTCACACGATTTTGTAAGTACAACATACAACTAAATCCCCTAAAATGCATGTTCTACGACACTACAGGATGGTTATTAGGATTCATCATTTCAAAAGAAGGAATCATCGTTGACCCATCCAATTCCAAGCCATCCTTGACTTACCCCCCATGAACATGATTCTATTTGCAAATTTTTCACGGAAAGGTCAATTTCCTTTGTTGCTTTGTTCCTACTTATGCCACTCAAAAACACGATTTTCTGCGTATGATTAGGAAAGACATTCTTTTTCACTAGGATGACCAGGCCCAAAGCTCTTTCGACGCACTGAAGAAAGTGTTAGCTTCTGCACCCCTCATCTATCTACTAGACTTTGACAAATATTTTATCCTCTATACCTCAGCATCATCTTTTGATGTTACAATCGTCTTGGTCCAACAAGCTAAACAGCACAATGAGCATGTCATTAACTACATAAAAAAATTTGGCAGGAACAACACTCAACCACACTCATGTTGCTACGGGATAGATCCGCAGGAAGTGCGGAAGCCGACAGGTGCGAAAGAAGGATCATTCGCGGTATTCACGGGAGCGCAAGAATTGTTAGAGTAGTTAAGTCGGTCATGTGGACCGTTTTGTAATAAAATAGAAACATATAAATAGAGTAGGATTGTAAGCCTAAGAACAGCCAGTTTTGGATGATCAATCTATCTTTTGGGTTCATTTTGTATCCGCAATATGATGTATTGACAGTTTCTATGAGGTTCATTCCACAGGGTTGATGAATGAATGGAGATGTTTGGTTATGATGTAATCTCTGTCTTTATTCTTATGCAATGATGTGATAATGAATAATGTGTCATGTGAATGTTTATAATATTGACTAATGTGGAAATGTTGTTAATTTGAATAAGTATGTCAAATCTGTTCTGAATGTTTGTTGAGCTCTGCGAATGACTTAAGATGCGAATGATAGGTTAATAGTATGTTGTGAATGTTATGATCTCTAGTTAGAGAGAATATAATGTGTGCATATCCTCTACACCACTATGGAAACTTGGTGCCAGCAGACCCCTTAGCCATCTTGGGTGAGACTGCACTTGCTCCGCAAGTGTTGCTGGGAAGGGTTACACCTTTTCGGGCTAGTGTATAAGGGAGTTTGGGTTGATAGTTTGTTGGTGACAATGCAAAGTGAACCCCCATCGATAGACACTGCATCAACAAATGGTTCTATTGCTGGGACCCTAAGGAATAAGAGAAGAGGATATGCTGTGGCATCCGACAAAACCAAAGATCCAAGAGTGGTTCGACAAGAAGGCAGAGGAATTCACAGAGAACAAAAAGCAAGATCCTAAATAGAAAACGACTAGTTGGTTAGAAAGATACATTTATTCAGGAATCCACGAAATATTCTTCTATGAATTCCCGGTGTTGTTGCATGAGTGGCTAGCACAGCTGACACGTTCTGAAAGAATCACTATCAGAAGACTGAGCCTGATTGTTGGACCCCAGAGTTGGTGCGACAGCTGAAGCAAGTCAATAACAAAGTATCCCGAGCCATTGATTTTTGGGTAGATAGTATCCTCGAAGGGTATGTAACTGAGTTCGCAGTAGATACCATCAAGTTGTACAATGACGTGGAAAGGAACTTCTTCAGGGGGCCAAGAGGAATATTTTTGTCATCATTAAAACTGTGGATTAAAATGCTTGTCTGCGAAAAAGGAATATTGAGGATGTCTTCTGACGAGTAGAATAATTGGTGTGCGAAGGGAAAAGATATCATGTAAAGTTGAGTCTGACGGAAAGATGTGGTAGATGGACATCAGCGACGATGAGTTTCTAAGGGAAGCTGACGAAGAGTGTGGTACCTTGAGGAGTGGAGAAATATTCCGATGTCCTAAGAAGAAGAGGAGGACTGAGAAAGAGTCTCCTAAGAGGACCGGAACAAAGAATTGCAAAACAGGACCGCAAGGAAGGAAGCGACCTTTTTGCGAAGGAGACGTCGACCAGGCTACCCCAGAGGCAGAAGGAGGTCATATCGTAAGTTACCACATACCTTCGACCCCGCACACTAATCCAAATTTTATAGGAAGAAATCCAAACTACTCGCGGAGTTTACCTACGTGCAGCGGCAAGAGTAGCACTTCAGTGAATAACAATACTAGCAACGTTAGGATGGAAGACGAGGCAAAGATGTCCACCTTTCAGGGGAATGGGGCTGACGATCCCGAATAGTATTGGTTTAAATACAAAGCAATCTAGACTGTGAAGTAGGTTCATGATGACGCAATAAAGATGGGACAACTAGCAACGACCCTTAGGGGTCAAGCGTTAGACTGGTATATGAATTTTGTAAAGGTTCCAGTGGGAACAACAGCCAAAACATTGGCACAGGTTAGAACGGCGATGATTGACAAATTTAAAAAACCAAAATCTGAGTCACAATACGTCACTGAGCTTAAGGAGATTAAGCAATTCCTGAATGAGTCGGCGTGGGAATTTGATCAGCAGTACAAGACACTGATAGCGAAAGTGAGCTTTTCGATAAATAAGCTGCAACATAAAGAATGGTTCATCACAGGAATGGTACCGCATATCCGAGAGCCGCTGATGCAACAAAAAGTCGCAACATAGGCATAAGCATTAGAAATTGCGATGAAGTTGGAGGCTTCACCAATCGGTGAAGCAGGGATGGGAATGGACAGATTTCAGGCGCAGTTGGATAACTTAACACTTCAATTGGAGGATACCAAGAAGGGAAAGGAAACCCACGGAGACATATTGTGCACCAGATGCAGAAGTGAGGGGCACCATAAGGACAATTTCCCAGAATTCCATGCGTATTCACAGTCGAGGGCGCCAAACCCCCTTCGTCAAGGAGGCATGCCATGGTGTACTATCTATCAGACTAGAGGGAATCGACCGGAGGAATGTGTGTATCTGCAAAAGATGGTATCGAAGCCAGCAAACTTATACTGCAAGTTCTGCCGATCGGTTGGCCATGATGAGAAGGACTGCAAGGCCTATGAGCTGCTGCAATATTGAACAACTGACACGTATTTTATGAAGGGAGAAGAGTTGTTGGTGGTGTAGCAACAATCGCAGTATAGTTAGCTGTAGTTTAACCAACCGCAACAATACGACCAGGGGAAATACGGGAATCCGCAGTATCCACCACCGCCGTATGTCCAGCCGCAGTATGGGCAGCAACAGTATCAGCAACCGTAGTTTGGGAAATCGCAGTATCAACAATATGGACCGCCACATGGAGGTTTTGAGGGAGGATTCCACGAAGGTCGAGGTGCCGGTATGGGACGTGGAGGAGCTGCTGGACAAGGAAGAGGTCCAATCATCTGTTACAATTGTGGATAGCAGGGGAACTACCAAAGAGATTGTCCAAATCCAGTGCCGTAGTATACATACTGCAGTGCTGGAGATCATAGTTTAGAGGACTGCCCTCAGCTCATTTCAAAATAGAAAACTAAGCATCCACCCCAGAACCAGAACCAAAATAATCAGAATGCACCATCAGCTATGCAGAGGATATCGACAGAATCCAGGAGTAGCCATGCGACAGTCGGAATAGTGACAAGAGGAGGGGTGGTGACAGGTGGCAATAGGTCACACACCAATGTTAGACCAACACAAACACAACGAAAGCAAGTCACCTTTGATGTCGAAGCCGAAATGGATGTCTTCTTAAAAGCGCAGGAGTCAATGAGGAATAGGAGGCAGCTATCTCTTGAGGAGGAAATCTATGACATGCCACCGACGTTCAACTCGATGAAGTCACGAAGGAAGGAAAACACTCTAAAATCCTTCTTGGGAAGTTTCCTAGACTTGGAAAAGGACCCAAATGCACTGGAAGAGATAGATAACCTACTTCAATGAGGGGGAGGTGTACGACTGGAACAGAGAGTTAATCGCACACATAAAAGAAATATAGGCAGGGAATTGTGGATGTCGGCACAAATCGGAGAATTTGATGTCGACTCCATCATTCTGGATTTGGGTTCGGACGTGAATATCCTGACTAAACAGACATGGGAGACAATGGGAAATTCATGGATGACTTGGTCACCAGTACAGCTGCGACTAGCAAACCAGAGAAAGGTCACCCCACTCGGTCGGGTATGTCAACTTCAGGTTGAAATTGAAGGGCTCTGAACATATGTGGATTTTGACGTCATTGAAATTGTGGATAATACCAGTCCCTATCCAGTACTGCTGGGGATAGACTGGGCCATGGAGAATCAAGCAATTATCAAATTTAAGAAAAGGATAATGTCATTCAATAATCAAGAAATGAGGGTCATTGTACCATTGGATCTTACGGAAAGGCTGTGTTATACGGAGCCAGCTAGAGACAAGTTTACGGAAGGATGGGATAATTTGTATAACATCTTTGAGGATTATGTTAATCCTACCATGAATGGAGAATTAGAATGGTGCAGTGACAGCTCAACATCCTCTAATTCAGACGAGGCCCTTGAGAATTGGTAGAACAATTGCATGAAGTGTCCTTTCGAAGATGCACACGGATAACACAGTCCCTGCGAAGGGTATTCACGGAGGAGTATGTGTTACCTACCTATGAGGGATTGTGCAATTTGGGCACATTTCTCACAGAATTTGAGGAAAAAGTGGCAGAACCACAATGTCTCCTAGCCCTGGAGGAATCCTTGAAGGTTACTCCTACGCAATGGTGGGCAGCGCATAAAACAAACATCACATCTTGGACACTATGTTGACACCTCATGGAGGTTCGGTTTGGCGAAGCTGCGGAAGACAACCATATGCGATATGACAGAGGTGAAGACCTGAAGGCGCATATGAATGCCTGTCACCATCAATGGGGATCGAGAGCACAACAGGAGTGGGTACACGCATTCGTACACACGCTGGGTGAGGTACCACGGAGCTGGTATGTCGCAACAGAATTGCAACGTGGGACGACATCTTGGTAATAGCTTACCATTAGCTTCAGGCAATCGTTCTCAGTCTCAGACGAAAATCTCTTAATCCACACCACATTACAGGAGATCCACAGAACAGGACAACCGATGGCACTTTAATGGACTGCGAAACCAGAAATGTTGATGGAGTGTTACAACGTCACCGGAGAGTCCAACGATGATGATCCTCGGGCCACATATGTTCCAGACTCGGAGGGTAGTCGCAGTATTATAGTACCAGACATACCGATGGACAAAGTACGACAACCACTAAATATTGAGAAGGTAAACATTGGTCTGGAGGAAAACCTAAGGTCCGCGAGCATTGGCGACTACTGGGACGAATAGACTATGGCGAAGATGACTGACTCGTGGCATGAGGTTCAGGATTTTATTCCAATGAGATCCTCAGAGATGAAGAGAATCTATGGAGACTTAGGAGATAGGAAGATCCCCGTGAAACCCTATGCGGAACCAGTCAAGTAGAGGCTGCACCAACCACAAATGCAAGCTGCAATCGACAGAATAATCAAGTCAAGAAATAGACCACACGACGCGGTATCACCACAACGGCGCCTGGTGTGTTGATAAGGTAAAAAAAAAGAGGTGTCAACACATTATAACCAAGTCGGAAGCTGGCACGACGCGTGAAGGTCAAAACCAGCAATAAAGACCATAAATGCTGCAGTTACACTACAAGAGAAACGAAAAAAATGAGAACAATGACAGTTAATACCAATGCACGTGATGGATTTGGCACACCCCGACTAGATTTGGTAATCATGACCTATGATTGGATGGAACCTGCCAACCAGCGTTATAAATATCAAAGGATCCTGCCGACCAACGTTATAAATATCAAAGGAGCCGATGGGGAAACACAGTAGTATCTAAAGAGCCGAATGGAAGTGTATGTCTCTAGAACCAGCACTAAAATACCACAGCCCACACTAGTTGTGCAAGAGCATCCATAAGTTATGTCTACAATACCACACAAGAAAAAGAGGAGTGCGACTCGACCCCCCGACATTGGTCGAGAGAAAAAGAAGGGCACCTGGGCATCCGCAAGGCTTACGAATGACGCTGCAGGCCCCTCAGCTGCTGAAGCTATGAAAGACAGACACGATGGCTCCATGCTCTCACAGTATGTTCCACCATGTCGGGTGGGGGCGCCCACGCCACGGATTAACAAGAACTAAAAATACAACATTGCGGTCGCACCGATACCCCAGGGGTTACTGAAGTTGGGGATATTACCGCCAAGTTGTAGAGGTTACAGTATACTAACCATGACCTAGCAAAGTTCAAAGAATACAGAGAGGCCTATGAGGATGTCCCTCATGCAGGAGGCCCAACTACAAAGGAGCCTAAGAATTGGGCATTGAGACTAGCACACTCAGGGTTGCTCGGTATCACCCTCCTACCGCATTTTGGGTTTCTAGCATAGGTCAATGCATGCGTCAAGAAACTCCTCATGCTTCCATGAAAGATCCCTCTGGCTGCATGAGAGAATTCCAGTCACCATCTACCTAATTTCCAGAATCACCAGCCTACCTGAAGAGGGAGCCGAGCCTTCCTAGTTTTTCCAGGGTAAGGACAATGACAAGAAATTAGTCGAACAGTTGTCCACAAAGTATGGTGTACAGAAAGATTCTAGAGGCTACCTGATCAATACAATTAACAACCAAGCAGTCCGGGTAGGGGCAAAGATACTTGCGGTCAAAGTAAGACGAAAAACCGACCGATGCAATGTAATTCAGGTGTCATCATAGTTGCATAATGATGTGCCGCAGGAGAACAAATGAATTGGGATCAGTTCCTGCTCCACGAATTAACCGAGGATGTGTATGATGCACATTAATACGGGCGTCCATTCACATATTCATGGCTAGTCCTCCTCATTGCCTTAAAAGCAAGGAGGGAACCAAATGACTATCAGGGGTGGATCCCATGGAACCACGAGTATCCGATGGGGCGCGTTACCAAAACTTATGGGTGACCACTAACAAGGAACGACAGAAAGAAAATGTCATACAATTTTATAAATGGCTCGAGAGAATGCAGGTAGACGCACAGATGATATCGTGAATCACAGTGCAAGTTGCGGTGAAGTACCATTCCATCACTCATATATCTGTCGAAGAACACACAATTTACCTCCAGGCCTGCACAGATTCGACTAAGCAATGGCTGAGGACACAGTACAAGCTCACCGAGGGTGAGCTCGACAACATAATCTCCAAATGGCCAGAGATATGGAAGGTTCCTGCAGATCCGCAAGATATCGAAAAGGGGCAGACAATAGGGCGACAAGACCCAGCCAGGGAAGACATAGCTTTTTCCAACTAGAAGGAGAGTGCAGAACAGGAGACAGACGCGCAGGACCAGACGGTAGAGTCTGGCCGTGACGGGGCATCCACAGCTAACACCTTAACAGATTCAGAACTAGACCTCCAACAGGAAGAACAAAGGATGAAGAAGACAATAGACCGTGCCGGTAGCAGCGCACAGGAAGGGCTCACTGCACAACAGGTTGATAGATTTCTGAATAGCATTACGCAGATCATGGAAAGTAACCGCCAAAAGGTTACAGAACACTCAGCAGAGAACTTCTAGTACATAGGGGAGCTTTTAAACACTGTGGCCAACACAATAATCAACAGAAGGGTACCACATGGGGACATCCAACAAAACCTTCCAACTCCCAGAGTCGAGGTCAAAGTGGGAAACCAAAAATGCATAGTCCAATTTGAAACCCACGGCTTTTTGACAGGAGATGATACCTTGGACCTCAAGATTTGGAAGGCCGACCTGCTAATGGTCGATTTCAACTTTCTCCCAATGTTGACACTACACCGAGTCCAAGCGGCAGCAAACACATAAATCCACAACAGCGAGGCTACGATGCACAACTAGATGGTCGACTACATGAAGAAACTACAACACAGCGAGATGGAGGCACAACACCTTTGAGATATACACGCTGCAGTCCTAGCTTCGAAAGTACAAGCTATTAAGGAGAAGGATCGATTAGAAGAATCCTTGGCTGGGAAAGAGAAGGTCATCGAGGAGAATATTATTGTACTCACTACGAAGGAAAATGTTGTAGAGGAATGGACAAGATTAGAAAGAGCACTTGCGAAGGCATGCGAAATAGCAGCGCTAGATCTAGATGTTTCCCCGGAAGCTTAGGATGTTATGTTAGGAGTCGCCATTACTGAGCTTAGGAAGGAAAATGCGGAGCTCCAGACTCAATTAACACCCAACACACCACCAGCACAAGTTCAGAGTCGGCAGATGGTGACAGAGGAAGCAGTGGTCGAGATTCAGGAAATGGAACAGGCAGCGCAACAAGTGGTAGTAAGTCTTACAGAATTATGGGATAGGTTGGTCGAGGATGAATAGTTGGCCACACTGAAAAGAATTATCCAGGAAGTAGAAGAGCATCTAGAAATCTTTAAGGGATCGCTCAAAATGATGCCCACAATGATGCGAATGATAAAGGCCGTGAAATTACAGAATATGAAGTAGCGGGCTGAAAAGGCCCATGAAAGGAAGCAACGACGAGCTGCACATTTGGACGAGATTCAAACAAAGGATGAAACCCTCATAGCACGAGTAGTACTAGTGATGAAATAGGTAAAGGAGCAATTGCAAGAGGTACGGCAGAAAGTATGCGACCACCCAACGGAGCAGCAGGTGATAGAGAGTGCACAACTCCGAGCATCAGTAAAAGAGATAGTCGACCAGATTCGAACCACCTATGATGACTTCCAACAACAGTACAACAAACCAGCAATGTCTAGTTGAGGTGGCTCAGAACGAGCCACAAGATTGTGTTGGGGGCTTGTTGGCATGGGATAGATCTGTAGGAAGTGCGGAAACCGACAAGTGCGAAAGGGTCATTCCGTGAAAGAAGGATCATTTGCGGTATTCATGGGAGCACAAGAATTGTTAGGCTAGTTAAGTCGGTCATGTGGATGATTTTGTGATAAAATAGAAGCATATAAATAGAGTAGGATTGTAAGCCTAAGAGCAGCTAGTTTTGGATGATCAATCTATCTTTTGGGTTCATTTTGTATCCGTGATATGATGTATTGACAGTTTCTAAGAGCATTCCGTAGGGTTGATGAATGAATGGAGATGTTTGGTTATGATGTCATCTCTGTCTTTATTCTTATGCAATGATGTGATAATGAATAATGTGTCATGTGAATGTTTAGAATATTGACTAATGTGGAAATGCTGTTAATTTGAATAAGTATGTCAAATCTGTTCTGAATGTTTGTTGACCTCTGTGAATGACTTAAGATGCGAATGATAGGTTAATAGTATGTTGTGAATGTTATAATCTCTGGTTAGAGTGAAGTTAATGTGTGCATATCCTCTACACCACTGCGGAAACTTGGTTCCAGCAGCCCCCTTATCCATCTCAGGTGAGATTGCACTTGCTCTGCAAGTGTTGCTGGGAAGGGTTACACCTTTCCAGGCTGGTGCATAAGGGAGTTTGGGTTGATAGTTTGTTGGAGACAGTGCGAAGTGAACCCCTGTCGATAGACGCTGTGTAAAAAACTCATGATGAGAATCTCGCACTAGCTGTGATTCTCTTAGTACATAAATTGCACCATTACATTTTACTATGCAAAACCACAGTGATTGTGGACTCTAATCTGATGCAATACATACTTAGTCGTTGGATCATTAAAGGTAAGTTTTCACATTGAATTGTTGATCTCCAAGAATTCAACCTCGATTTTGTTATCCTTAAAAGAAAAAAGTACTTAGCCCTTACCGAGCTCATCATCGACCTCCCAGCCACTACCCTGGGAGAACCTATGAACAACTAATTATTCGATGAACATCTTTTCCTCATACCCAATGATGATCCATTGTATGGAAATATGCTGACATATCTACGAACTCAGAAATTTACACCTCTCTTGTCTTGTGATGATCTCCAATGCATACGTAATCAAGCTCCAAGATATATTCTCCTTGGAGATGTATTGTATCATTGTGGGGTTGACACTGTCCCACAACGTTGCTTGTCCCATGGGGAAGCGTAGTAGGTCCTTAATGATTGTCACAGTGGGACATGTTGTGGCCATCTCTCAGGGCTGGAAACCACCCAAAAAATAGTATATTTAGGCTATTTTTGGCCATCACTATTCAAATATCGTGTTTACGTTGTCAAAAGATGTTCCAATTGTTAGGTGTTTTCATGCAATACATGGGAACCCCCTTCCCCTCTCCATCTTGTCATCACCACTAGCCCATTTTGAAAATTGTTATACCTCAAATTGTCACTTTGAGCATCATTTCGAGTCTTCGTGTCTTATCACCATGAAGAACGTAATGGTTGTACATCCTTAGAAGTGTTGAGATCCATCTTCACCATGCTGGTACCCTCCCTAGTCTTGGAGAAAAATCCAACCCATGATGGTTGAATGTCACCTCATCAATCCCACTTTGCCCATATTTTCGTGCCCTTATAGTAGTGCAAGGCGTGAAAATACAACATTTTCGCGCTTTGCATGACTGCAGGGGCGTGAAATTATCAACATTTTCGAGCTATGCTCAGTCATGAGGGCGCAAAAATCCCTCAACAACCATGTTTCTTGGATATTGAATCTTGAATCGGGAGAGATATTTTTGGTATTGGGATTCCTTCAAATCTCACCTCACTTTCCTTCTTTAGCCTGGTTCAACTACTTGATCCACCATTTACTCACCTAGATCCATCATTCTCTCTCAGTGGTTGGCCTCCCAAATCCTATAAGAAAGAGGCCAGTCATGAGCTAAGGGGAGAACATTTTAGAGGCATCAAACCTATTGTCACGTCCCCACTTTGACCCTTGTAATATTTTGGGTTATAATGTAAGTATTGTATGCATATTATGTATGATTCCTAGCGTGGAGCTCAAGGCCAAAGCCCCGCTAGCGAACGCTCGACCTAGAAGAGGAAAGTATTTGAAATTATGCTACCCATGTGCTAGTGGACCATGGGAATTGTAAATATGCATCTTAATATAAATACCCACAACTAGCTATGCAATGCAACAAGAGATGGGGGCATGATGTTACAAGGAATTGGGAGGGAAACATTCAAACCCTTGAGCCAATCAAGTCAAGCCAAGTGTCAATGAGAGAAGCCATGAACCCTCAAATCCCCATGTTGACTTTTGTACCCAATCATTTAATTCTTCCAAGAGTTGGTTGAGGTAGTTAATGCCTTGGGGAATGGGAGGTATGGCTGTCCAAATTCGAGTATGGGCAAGCCACCCTTCCTAGAGATTCGTGTTTGGCTTCTTGGGCAAGAAAAGGGCCACAAAATTGCTCCCCAAGCCATTATTCACCTATCAGTTTGCTCTCTCACGAGTTGGGACCTTCCTGGGTAGTTCCCTCCATGGTTTTGCTATGTTTACCTTCATTTTCCTAGCTGGGAAGGGAGTTTTTGTTGTGGCTAACAGTGGGGAAGAAGGGAAAATGATTTGGGGGTTTTGTTGAGGCTGTTTGGCCCACTGAATGCTCATACATCTGTGGGAGAAATCGATTTTCTTCCCTGGGATTGATTCCCCCTTCCCACAAATCCGTTTTGGTGTGCCTACGTTTTTGGGAAAACCCATGTCCATCTAGCTTCTATGTCCCATTGCTGAAAGTGTGTTTCCAAGCCCATATTTGAGTTTTGTGTTCAAGACAATTCTGGGGTTGAGTTGGGTATCCATTGCTTTGGGCTGGGCTGTGCTTTGCTTGAGGGTTCCCTTTTTCCTTGTAGATATCATGCCTAGCTCGGGGGTGGTCTCTGAGTGCTGAAAGAATACAGGCTGGGCAGATACCTATGGTTGGGAGGAACGTTGCAGTGACATAACTAGTTGCTTGGGACAATTGCACAAGAAAGATAAGTGTTTTCTATCTATGTGATTTACCTCTGCGATGTTTAAATTAATGATTGTTATTGATATATTGAGTGCATATGAAAACATGTGTGTGGATGAGTTTATTTCCGCTGTGCATATTTGTTTGATTTACATCTACACACATCTGTTTTATGGCTGTGAATCTAATGAATTGGCTGAGTTTTATGCAAATCCCCATAGAATGGCATCATGTTCCCTTCCTTGCATTGGGTCCAAGGGTGGGTATGTGACACCTATGGTCTTAGGAGTTTTGCAGATATAGAAAGAGGAGAAGTTTGGAAGGAAATTATATTTCTTTGGACAACAATGTATAAATTCTTGTAATTATCTTCTTTGGTTTCTCTAATAAGATAAATTAGCCTATTCTTCCCATTTTCATTCCTTTAATTATGAATGCATGATATTGTCTATGTTTCATAGTTAAATATTCATTTATACATATATTGATTTGGAGAAGGTATTGTCATCTATTCGTTAACAGGTTCTTAAGCCCATAATTGAAGACCGGAGTTGGATCAATTTAGGAGAAGAAAGGACAACCATCAAAGTTAAGGTATGCCATCTATCTGCTTCGCTCTTTTATAACCTTCTAATTCATGTATGAACCAAATTTAGGAATATTTTAGTGTCTATTTGTTTCATTTTTGTCATAGATTAAACACTTAGGAGTATAGTTTGATTTATGAGAGAGTTTAACTATCCGTAGGAGGAATTATCTAACACATAAATTGGCGACTCCACTCGGAAATCCCAGACTTAATTTGCAGTCAAATATCCTAGATTTGATCTCCTACCTCTGCAAATTACTTAGTTTTGATATTAATCGTCATCCTGATATTCATTATTGGGTCCTCTGAGTCTTAAAAGCTTCAAAAAGTGATAATTTTCATCTCAAACTTTCACCCTTACCTCCCTCTGGTGAATTTTAGTGCCCCTACTGTGTACCACAGAGCGAAAATATCCTATTTTTCGCACGTATGCAGTATTCTAGAATGCGAAAATCCCTTATTTTCGTGCCTGGGTTGTCTTCTAGGGAGCGGAAATTCCATGTAGTTTACTTTGAAACTCATTTTTTGCTTGATTGATGTTTTGGCTTTGGGTTTTGGTGTGATTTTCAGCCACCTGATCTTGGTCAGCTCTGTGTGATTCCATCCTGATTTTCATTTTGGTTTTCTTTTATCCCTCATTTGTATTGTAGAGTGAATTTGCAAATTTTATTAGTGTGTTGAATATTAGAAGACTGTCATAGTCATCTCTACCATTTTTCTTCACCTTCTTTAACCTGTGAATTTGGTCTGATAACTTACAAACTCCCCTACTCCCAATCTAAAGGTATAAAAGTTTGCTTGGTTTGCTCAATTATTTCATTTATGGTTTGGATTTTTTGAGTTGAAGTGACAGAAGTAATAGATCTTTTATTGGATTTCTTGGGTTCATATTGCAAAAGTGATCATTTTGTTTAAGTCAAGGAAATTATTGCACATCCATTTGCATCCTTGAAGAAGATTATTGGAAATTTTTTACTTTGTGAAGAATCTATGCATGTTTTGAATTCTTGGAACTTGATTGGAAACTTTTCAAAACCTCGTTTCTCCCATTCGCTTTATGACTAAATATTTTTTGCGATTAAAGAACACTTTTTTCCATTTACTTGTCATTTCTAAGCTCATTTGAAGTAGAAAAGAAAACAAAAGGTTTGTTTTTCAATTTGTTTTTGGATATATTTTTGTGAAAGAGTATTTCATATTTCGATTTGGCATCTAAAATTGAAAAGAAAAAAACCAGAAGTGAGTATTTTTCTTTTCAAAAAGTTGCATTTGTGTCTCTTCCATTTTGGGAATGAAAAATAACTCTCTCCTTTTGTAGCTATAAGTTCATTGAAATAAGGGATTTTCTCAGATTCATCCATATTTGCATGCTTTGAGTAGAGTCTTAACACCACAAAGTTGCACTTCCGCTACCTTTGAGTAAAACAACAAGCCCTTAAAATTTATACCCTAACTAAAAATACATTAACCTCACTTGAGGACATAAAATAATTGTGTAGTTACGTAGGACATCGAGGATATGAATCCAAATAATTCCCCCCTGTCATTTTACATCTGAGACATAGTTGTTTTCTCTTAGGGTACTAAAATCCTCTTGTATTTGTTGACACGGTTATACACCAATTTTTTGTGGGGGATATCGTTCCACGAGGGTAAGCAGCAAGGACTGGTTCTAGATGGAATTTGTGGAATACCACACTCCACTTAGTTCATAAGGACATCGATCCATTGTCTTCCTTGTATTTTTCGGCTTCCATACTGGTTGTACAACGGTAAAAAGGAATAATATCTAGTGAACCTTCCCATATGTGTCATGAGTGAGGTATCCTAGTGACCATCCTTCTAGGGATATTTTACCCGAGATCCCTTTCGGTAGAGGGATATCCCTTCATCTATATTGGTCTCTCACTTTGTATTGTCCGACTTGGATTTCATCACCTTGTGGAGGATACGATCTGCTGAGGTATCTGGATCTTAGATAGGATGATTGCTTGCTCTTATACCTTGTAGAGGGTCTTTTCATTTTTTAGTGTTGGTTGTTGTCTTTCTAACCTCTTTTTTATCACTCGCTTGTTGTGGCACCGGTCACAATAAAGTTTTAGAGCTTGCTTTTTTTCCTGTGTGCCTTCTTTGGATGCTCGGTTACCTGAGGGTTTTTGGTTATTTTTTAGTGAGACTTCACCCAGATCACCTAGTCTTGTTCCATGGTGAATCAAAGGAAATCATGAAGGAAAAAAGGGATGAGTCCCAAACCATCTTTACCTAGAGACAGTCACCCGTCACCTTCACACATCCCCAGCCCCCCAACTAGCAAACCCTCTAGTCGGGGGACTGTCCCATAATCAACTAGTACAACACCACCAGTTGCTACGGTATCTGTAATGTCCCTTATTAAGAATTTTATTAAAATTGCAATTTTCCACTTTTTTTCCCTAGTTCGACCTTTGACTAGTTTGGATCTCTAGGTCCCAAATTTGCCCCAAATGATCCCAAATATTCTGAGAAGGTATATGAATGATATTAGAACATAAATATGTGTTTCAGGGATGCCTTTGGACCTTTAAAATACTTCTGCAAATCCTCTTTCAATTCTGATCAATGTAGGTAACTTTACTAGTGATTTTCCTTTGACTAGTATTGGCCTCTAGGTCTCAAATTGACTCCAAATGCCTTCAAATATTCAAGGAAGGTGTATGAATGATATTAGAAGTTGAATATTCTGTTTATCGATGACATATGTCCACCAAAATACCTCTGCAAACTCTCTTAATATTCTGGACCAATTATGCAATTTTACTAGTGATTTGGGGTTCAAATCCCCCTGGGGTAAGTACTGAAAATGGCTTCCCAAATGCCTCCAAAACCACTCAAATTTATGAATAGAGGTATGTAATGTGTTAATTATTTTATTAAAGTCTCATATGCACCATTAATGGATTATTACAACTGTTCTCACCCTCTCCCATTCAACTGCAAAAATCCCCAATTCGACCCTTGGGGAAATGGCACTATTTCACCTCCCAATAGAACTAAACTGAGTAAAAATGCTTCAAATGCTCAAGTACAGTACATGAAACTTGTAGAAGACATCCATGGCAATATAATGATCACAAATATATCAGAGAATCATCCATTCATTCGAAATCATCATCAATACATTGGTTCACAACAAGGTAGTGGGGAAATGGCATTGTTCTTCCATTAAAAATGAGATTTATACATTTCTACTTGGAATTTCGACCTGAAACTTTTTGGATATGAATAACAGAGTATTTAATTCATATTACAAAATAAATGGGGCATTAAAAGCTTCCCCAAAGAGTACAATAGCTCACCAAAAACGCCCTCCCTCAAGGATCAAGAATATGCCATCAAAACTGGAAATGGTTGAAGGAGTGAGCTGCAATAGAAGAAACCATGAGCTGCCCTGTAGCTTACACCTGCAAATAAAGACTCCATTAAAGCTCCAAATGAAAGGTATGAATGGCCTTTCCAATTACCAACTTGGATGGGAATCTTTCACCCTCGAAATTGGCTAAGGCAAGAAACTAGTCATCCACTAGCTCTCCCTCTTCACAAATGCAATTGCAAATTCTACAAATGATCAAAAGCTGGTTTCATTCTTTGTTATTGACATTTATAAACTTCTAATGTCCTCCATGGGTCGAATTCCTTCCAAGAGACTCATGCCAACTCAAGTTGGGAAGAGATTCCAAAGAACGCCACTTGTACAACAATTCCTAGTCTCCCACTTCCACCAAATCACATGTGGAAGCATATTAGCTGCCCTAACACCCTTGAGCGCCGTCTTGGAGTCTATTTTTAGCCCTGACATGACATATATGTCATATGTCAGCCTTTAGGTCTGATTTGTGTCATAGGTGTCATAGCATCTTCATCATTGTTGTCATAGAGCTAGGGAATCTAGCCCAAGTGTCTCACTAGCTCCAAATTGCCTCTTCCTCTTCCATGGGAGTTACTCTTCCTCTATATTTCGACCTTGGATGAGTCATGCAATGAATAATACCTTTTGGACTCCCCCAAGTATGTTACCATTCACCTTGAATTTGAATTGGTGAGAGAATGATGCCAAATGTAGTGGAGAAATCTAGCCATATGTGGGTCCCACTTCCTCCATGTGTCTTCATGATGAAATGCCACTTTGATTTTCACTTGTATATATTTATTTAGATCCTTTATTAAATATTTATTCCATTCTAATGTTCAAACATCATTTATTATCCCCATTATTCCAAATCCCAAAGCTTCCACCCCAAACCTAGGAAACTAGTAATTTTCCTCCTTGGCAATTATTTGACCTTTAGCATCAATTTGACAAACTCTAATGAATAGAGCCAATGTGATTAGGCCATTGTGAACCAATACCAAATTTGGGACATGACAGTATCACAAAATCCTACACTACCAGAAATTAGTGTAGTAACATAAGTTAGTACAACATTAGAAACCAATGTAGCATCCGATATTAGTATCCCACCATAAATCGACGTTGTGTCAGAAGTTATTATTACTACGGAAACTAGCATAGCTTCATAGATGCCATCGCAAAATGATCTCCCCGAAGGATATATTGAGATTATTGAGGAATCTGACCCTTTCCCTCCTACGACGATCCACTTTGCTGAAAATATTATCCAACCTTCAGTACAGGTGGATACCCCACATGTCATCCCTAATACCTCGATTACATCCAACTACGAATTTGGATCTTATAGTAATAGAACATTCAGAATGCCTTCTCCTGATCTTCCTACAGGACATGAAATTATGGAATCCATGTGAGCAGAACTTGTTAGTTTATCCCACGAACATGAGGCAATGGACATATTTAGACATGAAGCTACACAAATAATGGTTTTGAACTCACAATTTCCATTGACGTCTACATCAGAAGTGGTAAATCCTCGTGATTCAAGAGCCCTCCAATCCACTTCCTATGATTATACGTATGGAATTTCATTCATAGTTCGATCCTCGCCCAAATATTGGATCTATTCCGAACCATTACTTGATGATTCAGGGACATGAAACATTTTTTATCCATCCTCATCATTATGGAACACAAATCTGGGACAAGCCCTCAATTATTTCCACACTTTTCCTGTGCCTATGCAGTTAACACCATAAACTCCCCATACAACCTTCCCCTCATATCCTACCAAATGAAATCCTTGGTTATTCTTTAGGGAATATTTCTAGTTAGGGGACAAAATATACTTTCCCTATGTTACCTGTATGATCTGGAATTCATGCACACTCATCTTCACAAATCGGTACTAATCATGCAGCCAGCCAACCTACATAGTCAACCTCTTCCAATGTTTCCGTTGGAAGCTCGTCTATTCCCACTGTTAGAAAACCCTTTGTGATTGGAAGTCAGTATTCATCCAGAATATACACTATCTCTATAGGAAAACCATTTATTTTTTCCCCAAGTGGAACCATTAACCAACCTCGTCTGTTAGGACCATCTACTTCATGGGGACCAAAAACCCCACTTATTGGAGGAAAACCTTTTATTGGTGCCCCAAGCAGAACCAATAACCAACCGCCTCCTCTAGGTCCACTTCCTTCATGTGGACCAAAAATCCCACCTACTGGGAGGAAACATAAATTTGGTAACCAGAATCCTACTAGGGGCCACTCAAATCAATATCAACCTCTTTACCCACCTAACCCTAATATGAATCCTGGGATACCTTATCATGGCATCTCAAACAATCAATGGATCCCACCTCCCCAATCTTTGCCTCTCAATCAAGGAGGAACGAACAATCCATGGGATCCACCCTTTCAGACACCTCCCCCTACTCAAGGTACGGTTAATCCACCCAATCAAGGAATTGTAAACCATACATGGGTCCCAACACCCCCTGTATCTACACCATTCAATCCCACCCAACAACATTTTTAACAACCGATGTACAATTTGATTCCGAATCAATTGGTAAATCCTATGATTCCGAACCAACAACCAGTTAACCCTATGGTCCCTAACCAACGAAACTTCCAACAATACCCCACGGGAAATATGTATGGGTACAATATGCCACAATTTGCAGTGCAGGGCCCCACAGGCGTCCCAGCACCCCACCAATACTATTTGTACTCGCAACCTCATAGACAAATTCCCTTCCTGGAAAGATTGGACCTGCCCGATTTGTCGAGATTGATAAATGCTCCCATTTGGAACGAACCACATTGGCCACCTATTCCTGCCAAACTACCATCTGATATCCCAAAATTCGATGCAAAACCTGGGGAAGACCCAAAAAATCACGTTATGGCATTCCATCTTTGGTGGTATTTGAGCTCATTGATGGATGAATCCATACAATTAAGGTTCTTCCAACAAACACTTACCGAGACGACAACTAAATGGTATATTGAGCTTCAATAATACTCTTTCCTTGATTTCAACTCTCTTGCAATGCAATTTTTTACGCATTTCCAGCTTCCCATTCGAAATGAAACTGGCATAGACCTATTAAATTCGTTGCGACAATCCACTTCCACTCATATCTGAGATCATATTCATGATTCGAGGAGACGTTGAAGATTGATTAAGGATCCTATCCTTGACCAATTATTATCCGATTGGTTCACAGTCATTATTGCCACCTATTGCTACAGATGTTGCAATGGGCAGGGTTGTTACAGAAGAGAAGGAAATCAGTCGAGCTCAGTATCTGGACTTGGTTTACTCCCAATCCGGAACTCTATATGAAATAATCCCCCATGCCCCTTGACCCACTAGAGATATATCTAGGCCCTCTACCGAACCTCTTATCGATGGCGTAGTTGGTTCTGTGAAGGCCTATCCTGCAACTAAATCTAGTGGACAACAAAACACTTCTTCTCCACTTCTCCTGCTCATACCTCCTAGGTGAACGTGGTTTAATCCCCATCACAACAATCCAGAGGGAAAAAGAAGAATAATAAAGGGAAATCCAAAAAATATTTTCCTCAGCAGGAAAATCCAAAACACAACAAACCAATGCTGATAACAAACCCAAAAGGAAAGTTATGTTCCCATGCCTTATTTTCCAGGAAGACCACTATACAAAAGACTGTCCTTATCATGAGGAAGTTAACAAATTTGTGAAAGGATCTTCCCTCCCGACAGTCCTAACTGACCCTTTCCCACGGTAATAGTAAATGTAAAATGGTAACAAATAAGCAGTAAATATTTCATACATTTCTACGTATACTTCATGGAACCATTAATGAAATTCCTTTTATTAAATAAAGAAGGTGGACTCATACATTTGGCTTTAAGTTACCTCAAAGAGTAGTGAGCTCGTGTCCTCCTGAATCTATCCTCCTCCGCCGAGCCACCACAAGGAATGGACAGGCTATATCTCTACCGGATGAGGGTGAAAGGAACAGAAAGGGGTTCAACTTTCACATGGGAGGGAGTACAGATAGGAGGCTCTTGATCAAGGGATACAAATGAAAAATGGTTCGAATTTGTTTTTGAGGGTAGAAAAATTTACATTTATAACTATGGTTTAGGGTTGGTTTTCACCACCGGTATGGTTTGAATGTGGGTGGGAATTTTGTTTTTGCGAGAAACCTCCATATTTTGTGGACTTCCCCTATTTTGGTGGAGGTTCCTTCTTTTTAGGGGGCTTGTCCTAGATAGGTTTTTATACTTAGGACAAAATGTTTTTTGGGTTTTTTGACTTTATTTTTCATTTCTTGAGGGTTTAACACATAGGGATAGTACATGGTCATTTTTTGGTGTTAACAAATTTTCCCATGATGTGTGAGGTTAGGAGCTAATCGTATGACCAATAGACATCTTAGGACCCTCAAAGTGATGGTGTGGTGGTGGTTACTTCAGAGGAGAGCATATACTTCAGCGGAACGACGTGAATGACACCCTTCAAATACAACAATCATAATGAATGAGTCACATATAATCGCTAATATACGTGGACGAGGCGAGAATAACCATGCTCGTATCAAGATATTCAAATAATAATGAGGCCCAAAGGGGAACTGAACAATACATAGAGAACTATTGTGTACATCATAATGGTCCAGAGGGGACACAAATCTGGGACATACTCATGGTCCACCCATGACTGATCTGAAGAGATGAAATCAGAAACAATGGCATCCATACCGAATGCAGTACCATAACAACTAATGCACTACTGGATCTGAAGGGGCCCAACAACTATATGGACTCAAGGACTGAGAGTCGGAATCTCAGAGCTACACTGGCTGCGTCTGAACTGGGTACTCTAGGAAGTATATCACTGGAGGGATTCTGAACACTGTCGCCAACGCAACCAAGATATTTGCAGGAACATGCAACAAGGGGGTTCCACATAGACTCACCAATGTGCTAGAGCCAGGTGACATCCGGGGTCTTTGACCAATAACTGATGGGACCAATACCCTGTACAAATCTCAACAGTGCAATTAGGGAGTTGGAGTCGAGCATGTGAGAAGCAATCAGCTGACGAGGCACTCAAGGATCCTCGCAGATGATTCGTGGGAACTCACCACATATGGTGTTGAGGCCAAGATATAGGGACCTCTAGGTCTATCCTATGGAATGGATGTGTTGGTGTCGACAGAGGGATATTTGAAATTAACAAGGAAATTAGGCTCCCTTGATAACAACACGAGGTGTACGACCAATATGTGATAGACTTGAACTTGAGACTAAGACACTCGGGGAGGGAAATGAGGGCCTTGGAGTGATGGAACTTAGACTTCCTTTGTTCAGAGTATGACAGCAGGGCTGACCGGGAAGCATACAAAACCAATCTTGGGGGGAAAATATTATATCTTAGGGGATCAGGAACTTGTGATTGCAACGGGGGAGACTCCGGTGGGGAAGAGGGAACTGATTGATGATATCAGGAGACTCCATGGGCGGCTCATCACAGAATACTCTGAATAAAGGAGACCGTACTTAGGAATGCTTCCATAACATGGGGTTGTACGAGATTTGTCGTGGTGTCGAGAGGCACCATTTGGGCCTTCTTCATGGTTTATTGACCTCGAAGAAGGGATAGAAGTGCGCTCAAAATGGTACCATCGTGTGGATTTGTGCGAGCCCGAGACAGTGCATGATCATGGTTTCTTTCAATTTAAGGAGTCTGAAAGCTGTAAGAAGACTCTGAAATGGTGGAAAGGAGATACCATCGTGTGGATTTATATGATCCCAAGACGGTGAATGCTCATGACCGCTTTCAATTTTAAAGAGTCTGAAAGCAATAAGAAGACTCCAAGGGGATTCTTTTTTGTGTGTTAGTCTCCAAGGCCCGAAAAAACATAAAACTTTGCAGTGGAGAACTCTTCTAGTCGGAGAGACTAGAGTATTTTTTTTCGTAATTAGTCCATTCAGTCTGTAAAAGGGGTAAACTTACACCGAATAGACACCCTTTCAGATTCTTTAACAATCATGAAAGGAAGAAATATTGCTCGACGATATTTTCATTCTTTAAGGTGTCATAAAAGAGTAACTGAAACTCCCTAAGTGCCTTTTTTCGTAAAGGAGTTGCTTGGCCCAAAAAATGGATAAAATTATAACGAACATATGTAATAGCCAAGTAAGGAGGAAGTGTTCAATCGAGGGACAAGTATGTGAAGCGAGGGGGGGAACACTGATGGTGCCTCCCTGCGGGTTGATGAATGGTGGAAAAACAATGCAATGAATGCAGTATGGATGGAACGAAGGGATCATGGATAGTTCGCGATGCAAAAAATGGCTCCAAGCGACTGCGGCCTGTGTGGCACGCAAATCGAGACATCGAGGATCACAGAGAAAATGCCCAATTTTTTTTCAGTGAGAGTGATAAATGATCTCAAGCATCATCACGGGATCGGATTTATGAATCCGGTGGAGAAAATGGCTCGTCAAATGGACGTTGTATGACCCAAGTACATGTGAAAGAATATTAGGGCATGGGCCTATGAAAAGGGTAGAGGTAACCACTTGCTACATGTCATTTTCACTACTTGAGTTGTGGAGAGTGTGTAGAATTAGGAGAAGGTAAGTACCACATAATAATTTCTAGAGCTAAGCTAGGGAGGTTCAGTGTGGCCATCACGAGCATAATTACTACTCCTGAGGGTGGGAACAAGAACATGATTGTGTGCATTGGTGTTGCTCCCACGTGACTAGGTATTGATGGTGGTTGAGATTGAGGTGGCCTCTGGTGTTGCGGTGGAGGTACCAATTGTGCTACAGGATGTGTTGTAGGAGCTGGTAGGCCTGATGAAATAGTGCACAAATATGATATCTCGGTAGCTGGCAGGGGAGGAGGTAATGAGACAAATGTGAAGTCATCGGGGTCTCAGAGTAGAGTCCCGGACCTATGGTTGAAATTAACGAAGTAGGCGTGCCAAGTGTAGACTTGTCGACTATGGGGAGGAAATTTTCTGGTGTCGCGGGGGCATTTAGGTCGTAATAAGTGAGTTGGCCAAGTTTAACGACCCATCCCTCATGGGGGAACATCATGAGCCAAAAAATGGATGAGGCGACGACCTTCATCGCGTACATGTAGCTACATCCTAACGAGAGGTTATAGTCGAGTTGAGCGTTTACGATTTATATGTCAATTAAGACAATTTTTCTGGCTAGCTGGATAGGTACATTGGAAAGCAGGCCTTGGGGTTGGGCCATGCGACCATCGTAATCTCGAAGAGTCGTTGTTGATGTTTTCAAAGGAGGAAATCCTAGTTTTTTCCACACAATAGTGGACATGACACATGTGAAGGCGTCCTCATCGATGATGCATCGATGTATAACCAAGTTTTGGATTGTCACTGATATCTGAAATTCAAGAGACGAAGGCATGCGGGGTTCTGATTGATCTAAGTCAAATTCCATTAGTCTTGAATTCGAAGGGTCAATGGCACCTAGCGCGGAAAGAAATGCTTTACGTTGTTCAGGGCAGTTCTGTAGAAATTTTAGGGATGACATGGCAGTGGGGGACTGGGCCAAGTTGTCCACAATGTTATAATATGGGGCGGCGTGAGCGTTGGGGTTATTAGTAATGCAGTGCAGAGGGAACTTGGGGGATTTGAGAGCTCCTTCATTTGGCATTGGTGGAAGGCGTAATGACTGGTCAACAGGGGTTGACATGGTTGCCTTATTGGTTGGTATGGGATCCGTAGCTGCACCATATTGGTTATGTCGAGTCTAGAGATTGATATCAGCTGACAACATCATTAGAAGGTGATGGAATCCGGACTCATAGGTTTGACTTGTGGATGCGGCATAGGTATCTAGGGGTTGTGTGGTGGGGACCCCTTGCGTGGGTATGGGGTTATCTACTGTCATAGCTTGTGTCGTAATGACCCCTTGTGTGGGTAAAGGGTTTTGTAACTCCATAGGAGGTTGTTTCGTCTGGGGTGGTTGAGGTTGTGCCTAAGGGGTGGCAGTAACGTTGCGGTGGTTAGCCTCATCCCAAATATGGCGGGTTGTCGTTAAATGAGGTTAATGGTGAGTGTAGTGTCCATACACGTTAGAGAAGGAGCATGGATGATTGGTTCATAACTGTGGGTTCTTACCTTGTTAGGGAAGTTGATTAGGGTATTTATTCGTGGTATTGGGTCCATTATTAACTGGGGGGTTAGGGGGAGTGTAGTGTCCCTTATAATGAATTTGTAAAAATTAGGAAAATTTTAAATTTTTGGCCTATTCAACCCTTAGACTAGTAATGACTCCAATGCTCCCAAATGGCTCCAAATGCTTCTAAATTGGGTCTGAATGTGTTTGTAATGTATTGAGACATATAAATTACGTTGATGTATGCTTGGACACTCTCAAAATACTTCTGCAACATTCATTTACAATCAGGGAAAGATTGGGAAATTTACTAGAAAAATCGAGGTTCAAAACACCCAAGGGTAGGGGACAAATATGGATTTCCAAATGATGTACGACCTTCCCAAATTTCAGAATAGAGACATGGTGCTGTTAAATGACTTCAGCGGGATCCCCAATGCATCATCAATCAGTTTCTATAGTCTTTTGAAACTCCCATAAATCAGAGGTTTGTGGACATGTCTTCACATAGGGGGAAATGATAGGAAACTTCACCATTTGCCATGCAATTCAAGATTTATGTTCCAAAGGATTATGAAATGTATACAAAACTTCTTCAATACATTATTGACTCTCCATACATCATAAAATTCACAAATATGAGCTTATACAAGTTGAAATAAATCAACTTTAAGCTTTCATAACAAGATATGAGGAAAATGACACCATTTACACATTGTTTGGTATTTTGATATAGTTTCAATTGGTATTTCGACCTGGGGATATTTTGAGCATAAAATACAGAGTAAATAAATTATATTACAAATAAATGGGGCCACAAGATCTCCCCCAAAGTGAAAATCATCTCACCAAGTGTGCCCTTCCTCCAAGAGCCGAAATATGAAGAGAAAAGTGAGAAAGGTGTGGAAGCAAGTTGAGAATGAGAATGTCACTAGAATCCCTGTAGATCTAACCTAAAACGAATGACTCCATTTTAGCTCCAAATGAAAGGTCTGAATGGCCTCTCCAATTTCCAATTAGGATGGAAACCTTTCACCCTCAAAATTGGTACTAAGGCAAGTAGAGTAAACACTCCACAAGCATGGACAAGATATGCTCTCGAATATGCAAAATGAGAAATGATAAAAATGGTCTCCTTCTTTGTTCTTAACTTTTATAAAATTCCAAAGGCTTCCTTAACTCAAATTCCATCCATAAGCCTAATTCCAACTCGAATTGGGAAGAGATTCCAATGTGTGCCACTTGTCACTCCATTCCTAGCCTCCTCCTTCACTCAATTCGAATGGGTGACTCTTTGGCTTCCCTAACTCCATTGTGTGCCCTCCTGGAGGCTATTTTTATCCCCGACATGCCATATATGTCATATGTCAGCAATCAAGTCTGATTTGTGTCATAATTGTCATAGCATCTTCATCATTGTTGTCATAGAAGCTATGGAATCTAGCCCCAAATGTCCCAATAGCGCCAAAATGCCTCTTTCTCTTCCATGGGAGTTACTCTTCCTCTCCATTTCGACCTAATTGAGTCATGCCAAGTATTATTACCTTACAACTCTACCAAGAACATTGGACTCCATCTTGGATTCGAATGGGTGAGAGTGGAATGCCATGTGGCATGGAAAATCTTGCTTGAGTGGGCCCACACCTCCCATGTGCCCTCATGACCAAGTGCCACCTTATTTTCCTATCTTAAATATTGATTTATTCCCCATTTAATATATATTTTCAAGCTAATTTCCATTTGGGGGTTTTATATTCTCCTTATTCCAAATCTAATGTTTCCACCCGAACCTAGGAAACTAGTAGATTGGTGGAATTTTCTCTTCTTGAAATTTATTTGAATGGGGACATTATAGTCCTCCCCACCCAAGATTGCTTTCCCTCATGCAATTCCAAATTATGATTCTACAAAAAAATTTCCTCCTCCCATGTGGCATCCTCACTTGGAAAATCTTTCCATTGTACAAAATACTCCCTTATGCTTCTGCTCCCGAATTTCCATTCTCTTGCCTTCAAAAAATTTTATGGAATAAGTATGAGTTGTCCTCAAGGATAATTTTAGGGGCGAAATTTAGCCCATGGGCTATTTTTCCATGTTTTTTTCCAAAAAACGATTCGCCAATTTGAATTTTTTGAAGCCCCATTTCGCCCAATTTTGATGCGGTAAATGTTTTTCACTCTAAAAATCGCCAAATTATTATATAAACTATATAAAATCCCTAGAAGTTGAAATAATTTTAGAAAAATATTGCCAAATATTTTATAGTTGACATTTTAAGAATTGGTAAGATTCGCCAAGGTTAATACACTTTTAAATAAGTATGGGTCCTTAAAATTATCCCTGGACTTTTCCTTCATCATCTAAAGGAGGTAGGGTTTATGAAACAGAGATTTGTTGACCAATATCCTTCTTACATGAAACATGAAATACATTGTGTATTTTGCTTCCTTCCAGAAGTTCCAACTCATAATCCACCTCCCCAACTTTTTGAACTAACTTATATGGACCATAATATCTTGGTTTGATATTTTCTAATCCTTTCACTTTAAAGGATGTTTGTTTATATGGATTTAGCCTCAATTAGACCAAATCATTCAAAATTTCTTTCCACCCTATGTTGATCCACATACTGTTTCTGTTGATTTTGGGAAACCTGCAAATTGTCTTTTAGAAGTTTAAAAAACTATTGACTTTCCTCCACCCAATCCTTAGGTTTTGGGGCTCTACTATCACCAAATATGTGCTAAAAAATTGTGAGTGCTTCATAACCATAAAGTTATTTTAAAGAAGACATGCCAATGGACATATGGAAAGTAGTGTTGTAGAAAAACTCACCCAAGGGTAGCCATTTCACCCATGTTTTTTGCTGCTCACCAACATAGTTCCTCTAGTACCCCTCCAACTATTGATTCACTCTTTCTGTTTGGCCATCATTTTGAGGATTATATCTTGTTATTGGATTCAATTTAGTGCCCACCAACTTGAAAATTATTTCCAAAAGGCACTCATAAATATGCTATCTCTATCACTCACAATGTTCTTGGGAAGTCCATGCAATCTGAAAATTTCTCTAAAGAATAGATCAGCCACTTGTGCAGCAGTAAAAGATGATGTAACAACAAAGAAATTAGAAAATTTGGTGCGTCTATCCACCACAACATAAATGCAATCCTTACCCAAATCCTTGGGAAAACCTGTGATGAAATCCATGGAGATACTTTCCCATTTTTGTTGTGGAATGGGAAACGGTTGCAATAGACCAACAAGATGTGTATGTTCAGATTTTTTTTGCTTCCATAACTTTCATTCATTCATATATTTTAGAACATCTTCTCTCATCCCTTTCCAAAAGAACCTTTCCCTTAATTTCCTATATGTTTTGAAAAAACAGGGATGGCCTGCTAAAGGAGAATCATGAGCTTCCTTCAAAATATTTTGCTTGAGATTCGAACCATGAACCAAGTATATTATATCCTTATAGTAGATTATACCATCCAAAATCATGTACCTATCATCACCTTTGACCCCATCTAACACAATATCACAAGCAAAACTATCTTTGGCATATTCAACTATTAACATATTTTTCCAATCTTTCGAAATGTCCATAAGAGAAAATGATGGTCTTCTAGATAATGCATCTGCTACAATATTATTCTTCCCCTTAACATATTCAATGTAAAAATCAAAATATTGTACTTTTCTTACCCTCTTTTTTTGCCTTTCATTGAGGTCCTTTTTTGTGAGAAAATGATTCAAACTTTTATGATCATTTTTTACCACAAACTTGTTTCCCACCAAGTATTGCCTAAACTTGGAAAAGGCATGCATGATGGATAACATTTCTTTGTCATAAATGGAGTAGAGCTTATCATGTGGCTGCAAATTTCTTCTCTCAAAAGATATGGGGTGTTGATTTTGCTTTAGGACCGCCCCTATCCCTTCTCTTGATGCAACACATTCCAAGACAAATGGTTTAGAAAAATCAGGTAATGCAAGTACTGGACAACTACTCATTACCTCTTTTATTCTTTGGAAATACTTTTCAGCCTCTTCATCCCATTTGAAAGCATCCTTCTTGGTCAAATCAGTAAGTTGAGCAGTCAATTTGGAGAACCCCTTCACAAAATTTCTATAGTAAGTCCATATTCCAATGAAGCCTCTCAATGTTGTGATATTTTTGGGTGATGGCCATTCAATAATAGCTTTTATTTTTTCCAAGTGCACTTTCACTACATATTTCCCAATTATGTTCCCAAGATATAAAACTTCTTTCAACCCAAATTCACACTTGGACAACTTAGCAAACAAATATTGTTCATGCACAATTTTCAAGACAACTTCTAGATGGTGAAAGTGTTCCTCCCATGATTTACTGTAAATCAAAATGTCATCAAATACAACCCAAAAAAATTATGGATCTTCTTGCAAAATATTTGATTCATGCATGATTGAAATGTGGGTGGAGCATTGGTCAAACCAAAGGGCATGATAAGAAACTCAAAATGGCCATAGTGACATCTGAAGGTTGTTTTCTGCACATCCTCCTCCTTCATTCGAATTTGATGGTAACCAGATCTAAGATCAATTTTTGAGCAGAATTTTTCTCCATATAGCTCACTCATGAGCTCATATATTATCCGTAGGGGATATCTATTCTTAATTGTATTCTTGTTTAGAGCTATAAAATCAATGCACATTCTTAAGGTCCCATCTTTTTTCTTCACCAAAACAACTGAAGAAGCATAGGGACTAGAGCTTGGTCTAATGAGTCCCAATTCTCAATCTCATCTCTGAACATTTTGGGATGTCTATATGGTGGGATTTGTATAGGTGAAGTTCCCACCTCCTAAAAAATGTTGTGCTCAACTCCTCTATCGGGTGGCCTTCCAGGAGGAAGGTCTCCAAAAACCTTTTTCATATTTGTGTAGTAGCTTCTTTATCTCCTTTGGATGTTCTGAAATATTTATTTTTGGTTTGGGTGAAGTTATGCAACATTCAACATCCCATTCAATATCTCCATGCCTCAATATGGACCTCATACAGTGGGAGGACATTACTTGATTCAAATAGGTGTGCATTCCTCTCACAACCCTTTGTTTTCATTCCAAATCTTTGAATCTCATTTCAGGAATTTGATAGTTCAATGTATGTTCCCGTATAGAGTACATCCATTACACTCCCAAGACCACATTATTATCAGCAACATCAACCACATAAAAGCTATCAAAAAAAGTGTAATTACCTATGGTGAGTTGTAGCTTTGGAATCCTTGTTTTGCACTCCATCTTATTGTGATTGGAATGATGACTGTGAAGCCATCAAATGGTTCAGTACGTATCTTTCTCCTATACACAATTTCTTCATCAATGAAGTTATGTGTGGCTCCTCCATATACCAATACCGAAACCCTTTGTCCTTGTACTACTCCTTTGCATCGAATAGTGTGAAAAAGAGGCACTCCTGAAAGCACTTCCATTCTCCCTTTGTCAGGTAATGGATGATACTCTTCTTGTTTCTCTTCTTTTGATGTGTCATATCCGTCTTCTAGGGATGAAATATGCCCTTATTCCTCCATACCCTCTTCATACTCATCATCATCATAGAATACTTCAATCAATTGTGCGTACCCATTGTTGGAAGCATGTGTAACATAGTTTTGTTCTTCTAAGTTCTTCCTTGTTTGGTCCCTATTTTTTATCCTTTCCAAAATATATCTTTTTTCCATGGATTCTTTTCAAATCCGAACTTGGAAGGAAAATTAGGCTTGGGAGGAAACCTTGTCTTAGGTAGCACATTTTGCAGGTCTCTTGTCAAGTTCATGGCATCTTTCAATGAGGTAGGTTTGTGGGCCTTAACTAAACCCTTCAAAGGTTCATCCAAAACTTCAGTAAATAGAAATACTAATATTACCATATATATATCAGCCACCTTAACTGATATTTTTTGGAATTCCAACATATAATTAGTAGGGGTTCCAACTTGCTTCAATTGGGCTAGTTCTTTGAAAGGCATTTCTGGGTCTTTTTGCTCAAATCTTTCTAATACCCTGTCAACAAATTCTCCATCATGTCCCAAAGTTTTAATTCCATGGAACCACCAATCATTGGCTTCTCCTTCGAGATGCAAAATAGCCATTTTTAGAGCGTCCTCTTCAACCATTGGATTCAGCTGAAAACACACATCTATTTTTTGTACCCCAAGTATTTGCAGAACTTTGAGATGAGTTATCAAATGTAGGAAGGGGAATTTTACCTATGGAATAATTCAATTCTTTATTATGAAAGGGAGTCCTATTACCTTCTCTCATTTTGATTTTGTTTGATACAGTAAAGTATTGATAAAATGGTAGAGTCCTTCTACAATCTTCACTCAACTTTTTCCATTCTGTTATAACTTCCTACATGTCATATTGGGTGTTAGTTTATTATTTGGCCTCAATAAATTTAGGTGTAGTAGGCCTTGATGAAATCTGAAATTCATGAGGTCGATTATGAGGTCCTGTCTTTGAGAAAATACTTTCACCCTTGCCTTCTTTTCCTCGAAAGGAGAACTACTGTTTCCTCCTATTGCCCCTTTGCTTCCAAGTTGACTAGCCAACCATTAGAACCCTTTAATCATCTCTTTTTTCATGTCTTCAAAGAATGGTTTCATGAATTTACTAAACTCCTCATTCTCCTCTGAGGTTCCCTTCTCATCCCTAGCCATAGTTTCAACAAAATGCACTTATTTTCCTACTTCTTCCTCTTCAACAAAAGTACTTTTAGGTTCGTCTTCTAAAGGTGGTCCCTGAATTCTTGTCCTCATGAATGGTAAACCAAATCAAGTTTAAGGATCCTGCTATGATACCACTTGTAGTGTCCCTTTTAATGAATTTGTAAAAATTAGGAAAATTGCAATTTTGGCCAATTCAACCCTTAGACTAGTAATGACTCCAATGCTCCCAAATGGCTCCAAATGATTCCGAATTGGGTATGAATGTGTTTGGAAGGTATTAAGACATAAAAATTAGGCTTATTTATGCTTGGAAACTCTCAAAAGAATTCTAAAACATTCATTTACAATCAGGGAAATATAAGGAAATTTACTAGTCAAATTGAGGTTCAAAACCCCCAAGGGTAGGGGACAAGGATGGATTTCCAAATGATGTGCGACCTTCCCAAATTTAAGAATAGATACATGGTACTATTAAAGGAATTCAATGGGCTCCCCAATGCATCATCAATAAGTTTCTATAGGATTCTGAAACTACCATAAATCAGAGGTTTGTGGACATGTCTTCACAAAGGGGGAAATTATAGGAAACTTCACCATTTGCCATGAAATTCGAGATTTATGTTCCAAGGGATTATGCAATGTATATGAAACTTATTCAATAAATTAATGAATCTCCATACATCACAAAAATCACAGAGATGAGCTGATACAAGTCGAAATAAAGCAAATTCAAGCTTTCATAACTAGATATGAGGAAAATGGCACCATTTACACATTGTTTGGTATTTTGACATAGTTTCAATTGGTATTTAGACCTAAGGATATTCTGAGAAGAAAATAAAGAGAAAATACATCATATTAAAAATAAATTGGGCCACAAGAGCTCCCACAAAGTGAACAACAACTCACCAAGTGCGCCCTTCCTCCAAGAGCCAAAATATGAAGAGAAAAGTGAGAAAGGTGTGGAAGCAAGTTGAGGATGAGAATGTCATGAGCATACCTGTAGATTAAAATTGAAACAAATGAATCCATTTTAGATCCAATTGAAAGGTATGAATGGACTCTCCAATTGCCAATTAGGATGGGAATCTTTCACCCTCGAAATTGGTACTAAGGCAAGTAGAGTAAACACTCCACAAGCATGGACAAGCTATGCTCTCCAATATGCAAAATGAGAAATGATCAAAAGCTAGTCTCCTTATTTTTTCTTGAATTTTATAAACTTGCAAAGGCTTCCTTAACTCGAATTCCATCCATGAGCTTCATGCTAACTCAAATTGGGAATAGATTCCAATGTGTGCCACTTGTCTGTCCATTCCTAACCTCCTCCTTCACTCAATTTGAATGGGTGACTCTTTGGCTTCCCTAACCCCCTTGTGGGCCCTCTTGGAGGCTATTTTTAGCCCTGACATGTCATATATGTCAGATGTCAAAAATCAGGTCTGATTTGTGTCATAAGTGTCATAGCATCTTCAACATTGTTGTCATAGAAGCTAGGGACAAAAAGCGAGGGACGTGAATCAGGTCAGAGAAGCTATTGGTGTCATAAGTGTTTTGTCCGAAAAGCGAGGGACGTGAATCAATGTACCACTTGGCTGCAGTGCCAGTGAAGGTTTGTTGTAATAACTGTAGGAGAATAGAGTCATCCACTATGGAGTTATAGGAACACCATAGGTGGAAGGACATGATATGGTTTCGGGGGTCTTCCCTTCCCTTCCCTTCCCTTCAAACTTGGGTATGTCCAACGAGATCTTGGTGGGCATGGGAGGCCATGTGGGATCATGTCGTATGGGGTCGTTGGTCAATATAGCCAGGTCAAGGAGGTTGATGCTGGCCATGAATGGAAAAAATTGTAGCAGGATGTGGCATGGATGGGCCAACCTACGTGGCTATTGTGGGCCACTGCTGCCGAAGGCGGGTATATGAGTGTTGGTTGCGATGGGAATTGAAGAACTACCTATATGGTGGGGAGGGTTCTAAAAAGAAGTAGTGGTTCCCCCAAAGGTGACTAGGGGGGCTATGGTTGTTGGGCCGGACCGCTACCTATGGGTATGGATGAAGTGGCTAAGTGTGAGGTAGTTCCCAGGGTGGGTCTCGTGGCATTGGGAACAGGAGGTCCCAATGTAGTGGGAATGGAGGGTCCCATGGTAGTGGGAATGGAGGGTCCCATGGTAGTGGGAATGGAGGGTCCCATGGTAGTGGGAATGGAGAGTCCTTTAGTAGTGGGAATGGAGGGTCCTGTAGTAGTGGCACTTGGGATTCCGCTAGTATTTCCACTACCAACAACCCCTCCGTAGAACAGGTTGGGTATAGTGCCGACCATGGGGCTAGAGGGAGGTGTGTGTATTGGTGACTCTACCTTTGAATCAAATGTGAAATAAAATGCGTCGGGATGGAGATACAGCGATGATAAAATGTGTCTCAATGGAGCATGACGAGTGGGGTTTAAAGGACCGTGTTGAGGGGACTACCCCCACAACCTACAGGATTACATCAGGGGATCAATGGTGACTAGTGTTGTGCGTGTAGGAAAACAAAAATGCTAAAAATCCAACTACAAATGTGTGTGTAGAAGGAGAGCTCTCAACAAAGTGGCACTCACGCCAACAACAAACTCTAAAACTCTACTGCGATCGCGTTTCATAGTAGGCGAGTAGCAAGGAGCGGCCAGAATGCCAACATGCAACACTACCTACAAATAAAATGACTCACTAACCTGAGGGGTATCGGAGCATGCAAACACCTAACTAGAAGATATGAAAGTTCACACAAATCGTATCCCCTGTAGGGTGATGAAATCTGTGGTCAAAGAATACGAAATGGAGAACCAAGTAGACAAGGGATATCCCTCTACCGAGAGGGATCCTGGGAATAAGAGGCCTAGGAGAATAGCAACTAGGATACCCCGTTCATGGCACGTCCAGAAAAATCAATTCTTTGTTTCAGTCCTTTGGTCGCTACACCCCCAATATGGAGGCCTAGCAGTGCATCGAGAACTACGAGTAGGTGTCCTTCATAACTAAGTTGAGAGCGATAGTCCATGTAGTCCTCTGGAACCAGTCTCACGACTTACCCTCCTAAGGGAGAGACCTTTTTTGACAAATCATTTTTTAACCATGCTAACAAATAGTAGGGGATTTTGGTTCCCTAATGATCAACTGCTACGTTTCAGATGTAAAGTGGCAAAGGGGAGTTATTTGGATGCCTACCCCCAGTGCCCTAACTAGCTAGAAGATTGTATTTGGTCCCCAAGTGGGGTTAGTTGTGTGTTTAGTTAACAGATTTTAGTCTCACTTGATATTTTAGGGTGTGAGTGGGTGCACAAGTGGTGTGTATGGCTATGCTAGATGAGAAAGAATAAATGAAGCTGATAACATTAATGAAACTAAATTAACATTTTTTTCTTTTTTTCTTTTCTTTTTGGAAACTGAAATAAACTTCTAGGAAATGAGTATAGGTACGGATCATGCCAAAATCACTCAAGCAAGCGAACAATATGCTACAAATTTATATTAGATATATGAAATAGGTTATTATAAATACAAATCTCATGTCACATATATATGTATTATAGAGTTATTATAAAACAATCTCATGTCACATATAATATATATATTATAGAGTTAGACATAAACATAAATTTTAAAAAATCAAATCATAATTTTTAAATATTCAATGAAAAATACTCTAAATAATACAAACTTTACCACTTTTAGATTCATAATGGTTCTAGTTTGTATATGAGTGTCTCTAAAATGTTGAGAATATCTCTATGAACAATTCTCATTGGGTCTTCTTTGATGAGCTTTTTATTCTTGGCTTAATGTTGTCATAAAAACCTTGAACATATACGCTAATGTCTTAACAAATAGGAAGGATATCGCCCATAGGTGGAGATATTTACATTCATTAGGTGCCTTTTCTAGATCCAGGATACAAAATCAGGGTTGAGATTTGATATATCTGTTAAAACAAGGCACAACCTTGCTCTTCTCCTTCAATTTTGCTACAAAATCCAGGCTAGAGATCTGCTATTTTGGAAGTGAAAATTTGGTTGCACAGTTGCTCCATTATGCTAGGCATGCCCATATTCAGGAATTGGCTACAAGTGGGAGACAATCTGAATCAAAGACATGATTTTCACCTACTATTGAGATCATTGGAGGAAGATGCGAAGGATCATGATGGTTCCCTTTTTCACCCAAAACATCGTCCAAATCGACACCTTAGTTCTTAGCATGTTGACGCCGTAATCCTTAGTATGTTGATGTAAATCAACCACTTAATCTTTAACTTTCCATGGCTTAATCTCATATACATCGACGATTTAATCTTTAACTTTCCATAACTTAATCTCAATGCTTTCTCTACCCTTATAATATTGGTAGGGAATTAGTTGCATTGTAGCTTTCCCTCTAGTTTAGTATAATTACAATTAAATAAAACATTTAGATAAATAAAACAGTTAGATAAATTAAACAAAATAAATATCTCTAAACTGATTTATTTTACTTTGTTAATCATTTTTCAAATATATATACATTCTTTATTGAACAAAAAGCCAACACAAATCAATCATTTAATATAATTAAAACCCAACACTTGCTATTCTAGAGAATCAAGGTATGGCCGGATTGCGTAATCCACTCAATCATTACATAGGGACTCAATAATAGCATCATATCACTTACAAGAATTAAAATTGGATAGAAAAAGTAAGAATCATTCCTCCCAACCACCCAAACTACATTCAATGATATATCCAAAAATTATTTATATAAAAAATGCAATGTTCAAATCACTTACTTGTTTAAAAAGGTAGCTTTACTAATAAAAGGTGTATTGTCAAATCAATTATTATTTTTAAATACTTCACCATTATAATCTTGGGGCAGCCTCATCCTTTTGGGTCCAAAATGATTGAACAACTAAAGGAGTAAATAACTAAGCAAAAGGTGCATTTACTAATAAAAGGTGTACTGTCAAATCAATTATTAATATTTTTAAATACTTCACCTTTATAATCTTGGGGCAGCCTCATCCTTTTGGGTCCAAAATGATTGAACAACTAAAGGAGTAAATAACTAAGCAAATGGGTGAGTGCATGTCTATCGATTAGCTTTTGGTTTATTCTTGGCCCTCCAACATGTTGGAATTTAGTTTCTAGAAATTTAATAAAATCTTTGGCACTCCAACTTTTGGTTTATTCTCGTGCTCTCCAACTTTAATAGTTTTTCCATCGTGGAAACTTAATGAAAACTATTAAAAGTTCTAGAAAAGACCATTCTCCTTTTATATGTAATTATATTTGCTTTACCTATTTCATTATGCTTTTTAATCCTTTTATAACCAACACATGGCCAAAGTTCCTTCTTTTTAAACTATATGTATATTCTTCTTGCAACTTTAATGGTTTTGATTAATTCATACCAATCTCTCAATTAAACAACACATGAAAATATGTGTATTTTAGAGCAATGCAAGACCCACTTGTCTTACTTTTGAGCAATGTAGAGAACAAATAGTTGTCATACAATTGCCAGACTTTTAAGGTAATTACAGAAACCAAGTGAACGAACAACCTAATCAATTATTCTTAATTTATTTTAAGATGGCATTATCTTAACTTTTCTATCATCTAAAAAGATAGATGAAAATAAAAGTTATACATACTGAGAAGTTTAATATAATTAATCAAAAGTAAAACATTAAAATCTTCGACAAATTCCCATTAATAAAGTAATGTTACCTTGCTTGCTTAATGTGGTAACTACATAACAGCATGATTGATTGTGTGGTGCTTGACCAACATGGGTTTGTTCATTCAATTAGTTGCGGCAATTTAATAGGTCATGGTTATTTTTTCTCCATATATTTCTAAAGGATAAAATAATAATAAATAAATATATTTGTTTATAAAGAATGCAAGAACAAACCAAGATACTAAACTAATTTGCGAGTATACTAATTTGTTTGTTTGACATATATGTAAATTTTATACAAAGCTTACCTGAACACTTATGGACATAAAATTATACTACTCCCATTCTCTTATTCTCTTCGAAGTCCATTGTGAACACTTATGGACATACAATTATGCTACTACCATCCTCTTATTGTCTTCAAAGTCCAGTGTATTAAGCACAGAGGTAGTCCAGTGTATTAAGCACAGAGGTTATGACTCAAAAGATTATGCTCCATTAAAACATGTACAAGAGAATAATTAAATAATTCAATTAAGGAGTGGTTTTAATAAAAGGTGGTATGATATGTATCTATGCTATGCCCATCAAAAGAGGATATGTATCATTTTATCAAAAAATCATAATTTAACAAATTTGATGGACCCAATATCTAGCATAAACCTAATCCAAAAGAAGATTAGCCTCAACCCAATGTTTCCACCATCTAGTTCTAGGTCCAAGACTTCTCACATGGCCTTATAGTCCTTGCAAATTCCAATCACATTGAAATTGTAGTGTAACTAGCTCCTTAAGTCTTGCTAGGCAATATAAGGGTTCAATGAACTGCCAAGGAGATGTACAAACTCCAAAATGAAACCAGATTGAGTACGGATCTAATACACAGTCATATAGCCTGAGAAACAATAAATTAGAAACTCCATAAAGGAGTGCAACAACTATGTGATGAGAGGAATAGATTTCCAATCCCAAATATCAACAAATGGTAGATGATAAAGAGTTGTTTGTTCTCTTTGTTTGCGAATGAAAACAAATCATGGAGAAAATCCAATTAGTTATAGCAAAAGTTAACTCTATCACAATCTAAAATACCTAGGCGCCATTAACACAAACTAGCTTTCATGAACATACATGCAACAATTAAAAGCTGAATATGAGAAATCTATAAACCACATATAAAATGTTATCATTCCACATAACATCAATCATAAAATGTACACAATGATTTTGTTGATGTTGTCCATGGTTTCAACATCGTGGAAACATTCTGTGGATCATTATCCCAGAGTGGTCATATGTATTGACCAATGGTTGGTAGAGAATGGCCCTATTGTAGCCCTATTTAGTCATGTGTATTGACTATATGTATTGAGGCTCGGATGCTTAGCCTTTGTCTAGTCATGTCGATTGGCTAGAGTGAAGGAAGGCTAGTGGTCACATTGCATACTCTATGTGGGAGTGCTCGTGATAGAGTGATATATTCTTATAGAGTGAGTTGACTTGTCTATGTTATAGGGGATCTTATCTCTTTTTATATCAGACAAAGTCTATCTAATGTTTAATTTGACATTGGCTCTAAGAAGTGTCTAGGACTTCTTAGAGTATGGTTAAATCAACACTAGAGCTCTATGGAAGAATTTGATCTACATGTGAGGAGATATTTCCTATCATGAAGAAATAACCAATAAGTCAAAACAAACCATTGAAGAAGTCCCAGAGAAATTTGAAGGCAAGGAAGAGAAAAACTACCCCAATAAAAAGGGGTAAATTGGCTCTAGAAGGAAAAATATAAGTGTAATACCCCAATTTTTTACCCTTATGAAATATTGGCTTTTAATGTAAATATTGTATACATGCGATGTATGTTTCCCTAGCGTGGAGCTCAAGGCCAAGGCCTCGCTAGTGTATGTTTGGATTTTATTTAGAATGGACAAGCATTTGATATTTTGTTACCCATGTGCTATTAAGCCATGGAATATTGTAAATGATGTAAAAATTTGATATTGCAATAAACTACCAAAACAGGCTATGGAAGCAACGAATGAGAAGGGGCCATGTGTATTCCACTAGGGAGTGTGTTGCTAGTACAACAACCCCCCCTTTTATTTTTTGAAAAATATTGGGGCCCCTCCTTATTTTTTGGAGTATGTTTTCATTAAAATTTTTGCAGCATCTTGGCATCTAGTGACTTAGTTTCTTTTGATCTTAGTTTGCCTTGGAACTTTTGAGTTATGTCTTTTTGCCCAAGTAAAACTCAGTCTTTTGGCCCGAAACGGCGGAAGCTCTGAGCTAATTTTGCCGCAATAGCAGAGGAGTTGTCCCAAGTCTTCTGAAACAACGAAAGAAAAAGCTAAGTCAAACCGCAGGGGAAAATTTATCTTAAAGTTTATGAGAAGACGAAATGTTTATTCAAACAAGCTCACGACGGAACCAACTCATTAAATCCTTCCGCTACGGCAGAAGCCTTCATCTAACTCTCCCGCAAGCACCGGAAACGCATCAACAAGTTTTGCGGAAGAACTCCTTTGTTCCTTTCGCACCGACAAACCTTGGCTTATTTTCGGAAGAACTTGGCTAACTTTCCCGTGAGAACGGAAACGTTCACTTAAGTCTACCGCGGCACACAGCTCCTTCGCAGAGGCATTCGGACATTTTTCACCCGCAATGGCAGGTAAAACTCAACTCTTATTTCCGCGTGTGTCGGAAGCTTTAACATAACCCTCCCGCTTTTGATGGTCATTATTTATTAGGAAAAGTTTGGATTTAACCTGTACGTACGCAGACTTAAACCTCGTTTAATGACATGCAACCACCGAATTAATGGCCCACACGTACCAATTTGAATATATAGGGGTGAAACCCATTGGCATTTCATTTTGTTTCGTCAATCGGAGTGTATTCCGTTCCATTTGAGTTGCGAAGCACATCCATCGTCATTGGAGGCGCAGACTCACAGACCCTTCGACAATCATCAGCACCACGCCATTCTTTTCCAGGTAAGTACATTCGCAGGCCTGGTTATGATGTTTGTTCCTACCTAAAAGTGGTTTGACCTGTATTTTTATTCTAGCTATGGTGTTTTCCAGAACAGTCATGCCTAGCATCGACCCGTAGTGCACCCAACTCAGAATACTATCCTGCCAAGTCTTTTTCCTCTTAGCCACAGTTAAGCCTAGGGCCTTTTGATCATCCAAGGTCGTTTCGTTATTGCGGTGGGTCTCTTCTACCATTAATAGCGTTAGAGCTTGTTCCTCACAGTCTCGAATGATCTTTTTACTCCCAACCGAAGAAGTGTTTTGTCAGCAACTCTAAGCATGGACGTAAAAGGCCTTAAAGCTCTCGCATTATAAAGTGATTATAAAAATGATGCACATACCAGTCACCCGCTATACCTTCCTTCCCCTTTCTCGTACCTAATTGTGGACGTCTCCGCTATTGCAAAATTTACACCTTCCGCATTTCACCAGTCAATGTTTGTTTCCAAGGACTTAAGTACATGGACCAGCCTTTATCCGTCTATTGTCATAATCCCTAATCACCATAGCAACCGCAAAGGTAGCTTAATTAGTGGTCTCACAAGTTTTAAACTAATATGTAAAGGGAACATTTTCAGGAATTTTGGTTAAAATAAAGAGATTATCTAACAGACATTAGTTGGATTGTCAACATCATGTCAAGCATGATTATTCACGTTAATTGTTGAACAGGATTCCCATAATGGCTAAAGGCGGTAAGAGGAAATCAAAGGCAATTGACGAAAGCACGAGATTAGAAACAATGTTCAAGGATACCAACTGCACTATATGTGTGCCTCCAGAAGCAAACTGGGGAGATGTTTACCGCATGATAAGAGATCAGGACTTCCCTGAGGCTCTTCTAGAAGAGGAATGTTTATATCAGAATATCTGAAACTCCTGTATATCTAAGGCGGCCACACGCCCAGAACTCTTCCCATGCTCAGAATTAATTGGATGGGTGTTGCAACATGTGAACAATGAAACAAGAGTCATAGCAGATAGCACGGGAAAGGCCTTTGCTTCGTTTCACCCATCTTATATCTCAACGGCTTACAAATTACCCAAAGCACAGCAGCGGCTTGACGATGCATGGTTGGAAGAAATCCATATGGATAATATAAACATGGCAAGAAGGATGTTGATTACATGCAAGCAAATCGGGAGAAAAGACAGCGAGGAGTATGAAGTTCAGAATCTGAAACCTCCTTTCAGACTGATCGCTCTCATGTTGAGCAGAATTTTTGGGAGACCTGATGGGACTATGTTTATGCTACAATGGGTCCCTATTATCCACTATGTGGCTTTCAAAGGGACAATCTTCAATTGGGATGATATTCTCTCAGACAGCCTGTCATCAGCAATAACAATGGCTAAAGAAGGGTTAGTGGAAAGGAAAGCAGAATTTTATATGGCTTCATACCTCATAGATTGTATCATGGAAAAATGTCCCTTTCCCAAGCTGGGATGCATGTGGAACTCAGCTGAGGGCTCGATGTTCATTGCCTACAAAATATTATGGGCCCAAAACTACAAGAGGGACTACAAGCTCATTTGCGAAGAGTTCATCATGCCCCTGCATCAATTAATATTTAATGAAGAACCCAACTGCCTGTCTGAGAACGCCATGGAAGCCTTGGAGAAATACGGTGATTTCTATTTCTCTCCAGAAGGTACCTACATAAGGATGTACGGAGGATCCAAAACCCCTTATATTCTTCCAAGATACGCTACGGATTATATAAGTCCACAAGGAGATGGTGAGGCAAGTATTCATTGATGTAATGGGTAGTACCTTGTATAAGGCCAAGAAAGCCACGTTTCCACCCTTACCCTTCTATGTCGGGGCCTTCTATGTCGGGGCCTACAAGTTTTCAGGAATTGCAACCGTAAAAGAGTTTGTTGCAAAATTGAGGAGCTTTCACTTTGGAGAAAGGATTTTCCAAAGGAATGATCGACAGGGAAAAGTTGCACAACATTGCAAAGAACTCTCCACTCCCTGTGAGTATGCCAACTTTTTTGATCCACAAGAGGAAGCATAAAGGGGGATCAGCAATATGACTGAGCTATAGATTTTCCAAATGGGCAAAGAAGGGCCTAGCTCAAGCTCTAATGTTGTAGGTAAAACAAGTTCACAGGGAGAAAAGTATGCCATAGAATAACAAAGGCTTCTAGAACAAGCAAGGAAAATTGAAGAAGATAAATGTATAGAAGAGGAGAATTTGAGAACCCAAGCAATTGAAGCTGAGGCAAGGAGGCAAGAAGAAGAAGAGAGAATTAGAGTGGAAAAGATTGCGGAGCAATAACGACATGATGCATTAAGGAAAGTGCAGGAGGAAGAGGTGCAAAAGAAAGAGGAGGAAGAAAAGAAGTCACAAGAGGATACTGATCCCAAAAGCCCAAACCTGCAAAATTTGGATATGGGTTCCCCCATAAGAGATTTTCCCATTGTCCCTTTTACTCCCTACAAAGGAAGTATAGTTTCTAATTGGGTAAATTTCGCTTACAACAAGAAGAGGAAAACCATTGTCAAAGAGACAGGTTCCAAATTGAAAAGACCTTTTCGGCCTGACATCGTCACTACACATGAGACTACAGTCATGCGGAACACAAAAGAGGCTCCTAAAATCTTAGCATCCATCTCCATAGCTGCTGTTACAGCAACTGCAAATAATGTCAACACACTAGGGGATAAACTGAGTGAAGAAAAGGAGAAAGCACGTCAGCTGCAGGAAGCTCTAGTTAAAGAACATAACTATACAAATTTGATGATCGAGAAGAATGATGCCCTCACATCTTAGAAGGAAGAGTTAAAAGAAATTCTCCAGCAACTGGAAGCTGACAGGAGATCTCTGGCAATACAAGTAAGGATGTTAGAGGAAGAGAAGGGAGAGCTTGAAGGAAAAAATATGAGGCTAGAATCAGAAAAGTTTGACAACATTCAAGAGATTGTTGACTTGAAGGAATACATTGAAAAGTTGCAAGGAGACAACGAATTGTTAGAACAACAATTGAAGGTGGCAAGCAACAAAATGGGAGACATTAGCCCCTTCCATGAGCAAGCATATGAAATTCTAAGAGAGACCTACGATATACAAGAACTTCTCTTAGAGGAAATATTCAAGTTAAAATCAATAATGCCCAGGTTAAGGAAATCAATGTCGAAGCCACTCGGGTCAGGAAGAAGCACACACGCATCAGGGGAGAGATTAAAAAACACATTGAATGGAGGGAAGGCGGGTCAGAGTTCCCGGAAAATCTTCCCCTGAAGTCTGTTGTTGAGTACAGGGTAGATATACTCACCCTAGATTATTATTAAGATTGTGGAGTAAAGTTGGCTACTGTGACCTTAGCTACTTATGAGCGGTGCAAGAATTTGTATTCGAAAATACAGGCCACACAGGAAAGCTATCATATAGCCATGCCTCCAAATTTAGAAGAATTCCTGGAGAAAGCACCACGTTTATCTAAGCTAAGTGAAGAACTCAAGGCTGAAAATGAATATGTGCAGAAGCTAGATGTCTTGACTTCGTAAGACCTGCATCAGTTTATCAGTGAAGCAGCTGTTCATAAGCATTGCCTAGAAGAAAGTCTCAGGGCTACAATGGCAGAAATAGTTGTTTTAGCAGAAGAACTCGCCAAGCAGAGAGTGTCCCTCAGATTTATGATTCCCCTGGTTGGAATGAACATAGTAAAAGAAACAAATCAGTGGGGAAATTATATTGCAGAAGTGGACAGAACGTTAGCAGCCAGTCAAGTTCCCACATCATAAAGTGGTCCAGCTGTTGCAGTAGGAATGGAAGCATCCCCAGCAGTCCCAAAAACGCCTAATTCACCCAATACGCCAGCTCAGGGATAGCTTTCCTTCATCAACGTGTCACTTGGGCAAATAGTTTATGCATATATCTTTGTAATATTAAAAGGACTTGTGCTCCCATTTTTTGTCAAGTTATTTGAAATATTCCTATTTTTGTAATGTCACAACTACAAGACAAATTAGAAGAATAGAAATGGTTAGGGTATAGGTGGCAACTCATGGCTCATTTTGTAAATCTATATAAAGCTGATTAGAGGAAGATAGCAGGGACTTTTGGCACGTGAAAGTTTTTTTTATGTCCTTTAAATGAACTATTTCTGCTACATGAATAGAGAAATCGATTTGGCCTGTGGAAGTTGACACAACTTTTCGCTTGGAGTCTTGTTGATTAATTGCTGAATTATTTCTGCATTTTCATACATTTCCCGTGAGATCTTTCCTGGCTCTTATGGATTAATTCTTTGTTGTGAATGGTTTCATGTTCTTTGCAAAATTTCTGTTTTAAATGAGTAATTGAATGCTTATATTGAGTTGAGCTATCTTGGATAATATTTATTTCTGCTGTAAATGATCCTTTCAATTTAATAGCTATCTGTGGAATTATTGGGTGTGTTTTCCAGTTTATTACTCATTCTTTAAATCTACTCCTTATAAGGATATGATAATTTAGATTAAATTAGATTAGCATAGATTTGCTTCCCACATGAATTTAATTTAGGTCACGTGCATATCATATTAAAATACAAAATATATAACCGGTGGATGGGGCCGCAACCGGTAAAACAAGCAAATATTTAAAACCCACGGTAGCCGAAACCGTTAACCAGACGGATTCCCCACACCAAACGGTGAGTGATCTAGTTGGGCTCGCTTACTGGGGAGAATCCTTTGCTGATTGATGTAGCGATATTCGAGGCATCAATAGTTTTTGGTGCTAGAAGGAGGGCCACTAGTGCATGGCTAGTAGAAGAGATTCTTTTGCTAGTAAAAATTTCATTGAAAACCCATCTGAAACAGTCATCCCATAATTTCTAGATCTGGAATCAAGAAATCAAGAAGATCCTAACCCTGAAACAGAACAGTCATAAATAGTGTATGCTGTCCCTTTTGAAGAATTAAATCAATTCAGGAGACATACTCGTTCTTACGTCAAAAGTCTTGGAGGATTAACCACAGTTCCTCTATTACCCAGAACCAGAGCTCCTCGGGAAAATCCTCAATGCACAAGAGATTCTGTTCTTGTTCAAAGTCTAGAAGAATTGTTAGATTTATCTCTAGAAGAGATCACTGAACCTTTCGACGAAGTTAGACTAGAGATCCCTATAGGCCCAGAGCATCATGCTCCAAGGGATACTCCTCTTAACTCACCACCAAACTCACCACCACGCTCTCCCCTGAGAGTCATGGCCGTACACGCATGGAGAGCCAGAGGGGAATTAAACGTAGTCGAACCATTCCATGATTTGCACAAGAACCCAAAAAAGGTTTTGCCTAAGTATGACCCTAGCAAGGGAATTTCTGTTGAAGACCACCTTAAAAGCTTTTATCTAGCTCTAAATATTTTAAATGTGGAGCACGAGGACGTGTTCTGTTGTCTTTTTCCTTATACTTTCGAACCCAAAGTATCTTCCTGGTATTTTAGTTTGCAAGCTGGTTTGATAACAAGTTGGGAATATTTTGAGAAATGCTTTCTTAAAAAATATGGCAATCGGAAAACTGTAGCTACTCTCATGAAAGAATTATTGTCTATGAGAATGGAAAATAATGAAAAATTTCAAGAGTTTAACCAAATATTCACAACGTTGTTAAATAATTTCAGTGATGCAACAAAGCCCGCTGAGGAATGCTTAGTAGAATATTATTCAACAGCTCTTAAATCCCCGCTTGCAATGTTCGTTAAGAGAACAAAAAAACAAACCCTGACAGAAAATTTTGAAGAAGCCAAGAAGGTAGAAGAAGAACATGATAGCATCGCAAAACATGCTTTAGATATTGAGGTTAAACCGACAGCTGTTAAGAAACCTTTTCTGTTAACCAGGGATAAGGAAGAACCTTCACTAGATTTAGAAAATGTCATCAAAATCATGCAGAAACTCTCCAACAAGATTGTAGACCTAGAAAAGGATAAAGCAACAAGTTCTTCAAGGCCACCTTTTAAACCTTTCTATAAAAGGAAAGAAGACAATGGACAGCCAACCCCACCAGTCAATAATTCTGTTGTACTAAATCTGAATGAAATAGGGATGGACCACTTTTGCACTTTTCACAAAGAACAACACTCAGAAAAAAGATACCCACAGTGGATCAACTCAATGAGCCTAGTAATGAACCAAATGTTAGATGCACAAATGCTCGAGCAAACGATCCCCCAATAAGAACAAATTCTTGACAGTGAAGAACCAACTCCCGATACTACAATGATCCTTTCGGATTGGACCCCTACCCAAGAACTATCTTGTGAAGAGTTCATAGATGAGATACAAACAACAGCTATTAACATCACCATTAGGAGTAAAGGCCCAGTAATTGAGCCAGCAATAGAAACACCTAAGGCAAGGTCTAACCAAATATCGAGGTGGCACATAACTGTCATTCTGCCCTAACCCAAGACAAGCCTGGTAGTTGCTCCTATAGTGACCAAAGAACCAAACTCATAAAAAATTAAACAACCACAACCTCCTTTGAACAAAACAGAAAATCAATCAAAGATTCTGAAAGGATGTGACATGAGCTATGATATAATCGAAGATATAAAAAAAACGAAAGCTAATATTTCCACTTTTGATATGTGTAGCTTACCACAACAAAGGAAGAAATTGATGGAAGCCTTAGATCTGCAAACAGCTGTTCTAGTAGAAAACACTGAAGAAAACCCAGAAATTAACGAAGCAAGTATTGGCGGAAAATCGAAATCTCAAACTCTTCCTTTCCTCTTAACCTTTGAGATTTTTAATCACAATGTGCACAACTGTTTGGTAGACTCGGGTGCTAGTTCAAATGTCATGCCTTTGTCAATTTGCAAAAGGATTAATGGACAGCCTATCCCATCCCCATCTCAAATCATTCAACTAGATAGGACTGCTGTCAAGGTTATTGGTGAACATAAATATGTACTCATTAGATTGTCCTTCGATCCTAGAGTGTGTCAATTCATTGATATAATGGTGGTCGATATCCCCAAGGCATATGGTATAATTTTAAGTAGGGACTGGTCTGCAAAACTTAATGGCTATTTTGCAATGAATTGGTATCATCTATGGCTTCCCTATCAAAATCGTCAGAATCAGATCAAGATATTAAGGGAGCCACATATGAAACAAAATGTTACTCAGCTTGATGGCAAAAATGAAGCAGTGGCTTTTTCGTCTTCAGTTTTAGGAAATTACTTCTTGGAAATTGAACCTGGGAACTACAAATTGGAAGAAGTTAGCCATATTTCAGATAGACAGCCCGATCTCCTTCAGTTTTCACGGGCTGATGATATTGACTGTAATATAGTAGACTTAGTCACTAATTTAGACAAAAATCAAACTAACTTGGTGAGAAAAGAAAATATCTTTTGGACTCTTTACTTTGATGGCTCCAAGAATCAGGAAAGATCCGGAGCCAGTTGCATTTTAATTTATCCTGATAGAAATAAATATTTTTTATCATGTAGGTTAGAGTTTGAATGTACTAATAATACCGTAGAATAGGAAGCTCTCATTCAGGGTTTGAAGAAAGCCATTGGTCTTAATGTTAAGTTTTTGAAAGTCTTTGGTGATTCTGAAATTGTTGTTAAGCAAATAAGGAATACGATCCATTGTCTTTCACCACACTGAAAGGGTTATCAAGCAGAAATTTGGAATTTAATCTCGTGTTTTGATGCCTTTAAAATCAATTCTATCCCAAGATTACAAAACGCTGCAGCTGATCTGTTAGCTACTTCCGCTTCTAGACTAGTACCCACTAATAATAAATGTTCCATTGAATTAATTTTCAGGCCTTCTGTTTCGGACAACATCACAAATTTCAGAGTATTTGACGATGACGATCAGATCATTAGTTTCTTAACCAATGAAGATGCTTTTCAGGAGGCCATCATAGAGGAAGAAGAACATGACTCAAATCTACAAAATAAAGACACAGTGAAAGGCAAATTTATGCCCAAAGGAGTGAGAACGCTAGAGGCCCTCTTCAATTTGCAAAACAAATTCAGGAGACCTGTGAATGCCAAAATCCACAGCTCGGCCCTGCAATATGAGTTTATAAATTTGGGCACAGAAGCTGAACCGAAGTATGTCAATGTGGGAAAATGTTGTACGCTGACAGAAAGAAGTAGGTTCATTAAACTTTTTCAGCAATATAAAGATGTGTGCGCTTGGACCTATGATGATCTGAAGACATATGACACCCGTATAATTCAACACGTAATACTTATGAAAGAAGGAGTCAAACCTTTCCAACAACAACTAAGGAGAATGCATCCAATGCTTGAGCCTCTAAGTCCAAAAGAACTAAAAAAATTGTTGGAAGCCAAAATCATTTTTAAAGTCCGATATTCTGAATGGGTGGCTAATCTAGTCCCTGTGCGGAAGAAATCAAGAGGAATCAGGCTATGCGTATATTTCCGAACTTGAATAGAGCTTCTGATAAAGAAAAATATCTGGTGCCCCCGATGGAACAAATATTGCAGATGGTGTCAGGATCAGAACTCTTTTCCCTACTAGATGGTTTTTATGGTTACAACCAAGTGCTAGTAGCGGAGGAAGACCGACTCAAAACCACTTTTCGCACAAAGTGGGGGACCTTCGCATACTGAAGAATGCGTTTTGTCTTAATTAATGCAGGAGCTACTTTTCAGCGAGCCATGGACATTGCTTTCCGAGGATTGGGTGATCAATGTGTAGTAGTATACTTGGACAATGTGACAGTCTTTTCCAAGAAGAGGGAAGACCACGTCTCTCACCTAAAACAAATCTTTGACTGCTATAGGAAGTACGGTATTTCCTTGAATCCTAAGAAAAGTATCTTTTGCTATTCTTGAGGGAAAGCTTCTCGGTCATATTATTTCCAAAGAGGGAATCTGAATAGAGCAAGAAAGGATTCAGGTTATAAATAATATTCCTATACCCCACAGCAAGAAGTCTATGCAATCATTCATGGGCACCATAAATTTTGTTTGGAGGTTCGCACCAAACTTTGCCCAGATTGTTAAACCATTGTAACAAATGGTTAAGCATAATGTACAATTTAAATGGATAGACTTGGAAAAGGTAGCATTCAAAGATATCAAAGCCACTATAGCCAAGGCACCTTCTTTAAGAGTCCGGATTTTGATAAAGATTTTATAATGTACACCTTTGCTTCCGATGATTCTCTCGCAGCTGTGCTTACTCAAAAGACAGAATCAGGAGATGAATACCCCATCTCTTTTATGAGCACTGGTCTGCAAGGCCCTGAACTGAACTATCCCATGGTAGATAAACAAGCATATGCAGTTTTCAAAGCAGTAAAACAGTTCAGGTCGTATATTCTGAAAAATAGGACTAAAGTCATAGTCCCTCATCCCGCTGTCAGGACTCTTTTCGTTCAAAAGGAATTGGGAGAAAGAAGAGGGAATTGGGTCACTACTCTCTAGGAGTATGACTTAGATTTCAAGCTAGCTAGCATTATTAAAGGTCAAGGCCTATGCAAGCTACTCACTCAAATCCAAACTGACGAAGAGCTAGATTGGAGAAATGAAGCCGAGATGAATGTGATAGATGTGTGTCCAATTTTTACAGCCCCGAAGTCTTGGTACAAAGACCTAGTACATTACTTACAGTTAGGTTACTTACCAGAGCATTGGAGTCCGAAGCAAAGGAGAGCCCTCCATCTTAAATCAACAACTTATAAGATCATTGAAAGAGTACTCTTCAGAAAGAATTATGATGGCATTTATCTTAGATGTTTAGAAAAGAAAGATGCTATTAACGTGGTCAAAGAACTACATGACGGACCTACTGGAGGAAATTATTCCGGGGACACTACAGCCCAGAAAATTCTCAGAGCAGGTTATTACTGGCCTACTCTCTTCAAAGATGCCCATACCTATGTCAGAAATTGCAATGTATGTCAAAGAAGCACTGGAAAGCTACCTAAAGCAGCAGCCCCTTTGCAGCCAGTTATCATTACTGAACCATTCGAGTAGTGGGGCATAGATATAATTGGGTAAATAAACCCCAACTCTTCACTGCAACATCGGTACATTCTGACCGCTACAGATTATTTTACAAGATGGGAAGAAGCTATTCCCCTACAGAAAGCTAACGAGGATACGGTCATCAATGTCTTGGAAGAGAACATCATAACCAGGTTTGGGGTTCCAATTTCTCTTGTTTTCGATAATGCACCATATTTTTCATCAATAAATATTAATGAATTCACATATGAAAGATGAATTAAATTACATTATTCAGCCAATTACTACCCTCAGGGAAATGGTTTAGCTGAATCAACCAATAAAAATCTCATCTGCATCCTAAAAAAGACCGTGATCGAAAATCAAAGGAGCTAGCACACATCCCTCCCTAACGCCCTATGGGCAGACAGGGTAACGCCCAAAAACGCCTTAGGAGCCTCTCCTTTCAACCTGGTCTATGGCAAAGAAGCCATTCTCCATCCAAATATACTACTCCTATCATTGAAGTTGGCCCAATCCTCCCAAGGTACTAGCAGTCAAGCCCTATAGTCCAGGATTGATACCCTGCTGAAACTGGAAGAGTCACGGGAAAAGGCTAAGGAACAGTTTCATCATCATCAAGACATATTCAAACGATGGTTTGATAAAAGAAAATCCGGGAAGAGAACTTTCGAAGTAGGAGACTTCATCCTCAAGTGGGACCACTAACACGACAATAAAGGAATGCACACAAAGTTTCAACACCTATGGCTTGGACCTTATCAAATTTCTGAAAAAATTGGTCCATCAACCTATAAAGTGAAGGATTTACAAGTAGAGGAACTGAACCTCCCTCTCAATGGACTCGCCCTAAAACAATACTTTGCGTGATTTCTAAAGGGTTCTTGTACATAAATAAAACTCTGCTTCTCTGTTTTGATTTTGTCTTTTCTTTTCTTTGTTTCATTACCTCTGGTTTGCCAGTCAGTTTGATCCATTTTCTTTTTTTTGCTTTTAAGTAAGTTTTTAGGTCCGTTACTTGAAATAAAGCAAAACTCCAATTATGGTGTAGCTGAATGAAGACGACTCCAGAGAACTCAGAAAGATGGTCATAAGAATCCCATCAATAAAGATATGCATATTTGTAACTTGTCTTCAATGATCGGTCTCCTAGAATGCAGTGATCCTCTTTCTTGTTGGTCAAAATAACCCCTGTCAAATAGCTACGATCCTGTATTTCCTTTTAACTATATTAGGGCCTTTTCACTTTAACATCAATGGCCATCTCAAGAAGTTAAGTATGGCAGGACCCATGGAAAGGAAACATGTCTCACAGGTACATGGTATTTAAATGATCCCATGCTGCAAGTAAAGCCAAAAGGCATATCTCAAACAATCTGGTTTCCAGAAATTCTTGCCTCAATTAAAGCATGGTCAAGAAATAAAAGTAAAATCAAGAAGGCTGAAGGGAGTTGTCTAATAAACCAACCCATCAAAATTTCTTCTCCGTTCGTGAATCATGAAATCAAACCTTCTATTCACACAAAAGGACATTTTGGATTGAAGAACTTATATCAAGACATTGAAAGCAAGAGAAACTTATTTCTGGAAGGCTCAAAATGGCTAAAAGAAACATCTAAAAAGATGTAAAAGCATGGGAATGAGGAACAAACGAATGTCCCTGTTGGATTTTGTCACGATCCTGTGGAGTCCTATACCATTTAACTTCTGAAGGACGGTTTTCTTTTAATCCCGCAATTCGTCCCTTAGAGAGTTTTAAATAAAACTGAGTCAACGCTACCTTCCCCTTTTTTATCACCCTCACAGTAAGAGTGATCAATGCATTCTTCAAAACTAAACTGCGGAGACATCTGGTCAGCACTTTGAAATTTTCTTGACTTCCAAATGAGTATTGCTTCAGAGATCTATGTTCACCAACGAATTGTTATTTGTTGTTGGTACAACAACCCCCCCTTTTATTTTTTGAGAAATATTGGGGCCCCTCCTTCTTTTTGGAGTATGTTTGCCTTAAAAATTTTGCAGCATCTTGGCATCCAGTGACTTAGTTTCTTTTGATCTTAGTTTTCCTTGGAACGTTTGAGTTATGTCTTTTTTCCCAAGTAAAACTCAGTCTTTTGGCCCGAAATGATGGAAGCTCTGAGCTAATTTCGCCGCAATAGCGGAGGAGTTGTCCCAAGTCTTCCGAAACAACGAAAGAAAAAGCTAAGTCAAACCGTAGTGAAAAAGTTATCTTAAAGTTTCTGAAAAGACGAAACGTTTATTCAAACGAGCTCACGGTGGAACAAACTCATTAAATCCTTCCGCTACGACGAAAGCCTTCATCTAACTCTCCCGCAAGCACCGGAAACGCATCAACAAGTTTTGTGGAAGGACTCGTCTGTTCCTTCCGCACCGACAAACCTTGGCTTATTTTCGGAAGAACTTGGATAACTTTCCCATGAGAGCGGAAAAGTTCACTTAAGTCTACTGCGGCACACAGCTCCTTCGCGGAGGCATTCGGACATTTTTCTCCCGCGACGGCGGGTAAAACTCAACTCTTCTTTCTGAGTGTGTTGGAAGCTTTAACATAACCCTCTTGCTTTTGACGGTCATTATTTATTAGGAAAAGTTTGAATTTGACCCGTCTGTACGCAGACTTAAACCCCGTTTAATGACATGCAACCACTGAATTAATGGCCCACATGTACCAATTTGAATATATAGGGGTGAACCCCTTGGCATTTCATTTTGTTTCGTTGACCGGAGTGTATTCCGTTCCGTTTGAGCCTCGAAGTGCATCCGTCGTCATTGGAGGCGTAGAATCACAAACCCTTCGATAATAATTGACACCACACCATTATTTTCCAGGTAAGTACATTCGCAGGCCTGGCTATGATGTTTGTTCCTACCTAAAAGTGGTTTGACCCGTATTTTTATTCTAGCTACGATGTTTTCCGAAACAGTCACACCTAGCATCGACCCGTAGTGCACCCAACTCAGAATACTATCCTGCCAAGTATTTTTCCTCTTAGCCATAGTTAAGCCTAGGGCCTTTTGATCATCCAAGGTCGTTGTAATGTCCTTTGTTAGGAATTTTATTAAAATGGCAATTTTTCACTTTTTTCCCTAGTTTGACCTTTGACTAGTTTTGAGCTCTAGGTCCCCAAATTGCTCCAATTGCTCCCAAATATTCTGAGAAGGTATATGGATGATGCTCGAACATAAATATGTATTTCAGGGATGCTTTTGGACCTTTAAAATACTTCTACAAATCCTCTTTCAATTCTGGCCAATGTAGGGAACTTTACTAGTAATTTCCCTTTGACTAGTATTAGTCTCTAAGTCTCGCATTAACTCCAAATGCCTTCAAATCTTCAAGGAAGATGTATGAATGATATTAGAAATTGAATACGATGTTCAGGGATGATATATGGCCACCAAAATACCTCTGTAAACTCTCTTAAGATTCTGGACCAAGTATGCAATTTTACTAGTAATTTGGGGTTCAAATCCCCCTGGGGTTAGTACTGAAAATGGCTTCCCAAATGCCTCCAAACCCACTCAAATTTTTGAACAGAGGTAGGGAATGTATTAAGTATTCCATTAAGGTCTCATTTGCACCATTAATTTATTATTATATCTGTTCCAACCCTCTCCCATTCAACTGCAAAAATCACCAATTCGACCCTTGGGGAAATGGCACTATTTCTTCTCCCAATGCAATTAAACTGAGTAAAAATACTTCAAATAATCAAGTACATTACATGAAACTTGTAAAATACATCCATGGAAGTCCATTAATCACAAATTCATCAGAGAATCATCCATTCATTCGAAATCATCATCAATACATTGGCTCACAACAAGGTAGTGGGGAAATGGCATTGTTCTTCCATTAAAAATGAGATTTATACATTTCTACTTGGAATTTTGACCTGAAACGTTTTGGAGATGAATAAAAAATTATTTAATTCATATTACAAAAGAAATGGGGCATGATAATCTCCCCCAAAGAGTACAATAGCTCACCAAAAACGCCCTCCCTCAAGGATCAAGAATATGCCATCAAAACTGGAAATGGTTGAGAGAATGTGCTGCAATAAAAGAAACCATGAGATGCCCTATAGCTTACACTTTCAAATAAAGACTCCATTAAAGCTCCAAATGAAAGGTCTGAATGGCCTTTCCAATTACGAACTTGGATGGGAATCTTTCACCCTCGAAATTGGCTAAGGCAAGAAACTAGTCATCCACTAGCTCTCCCTCTACACAAATTGAAAAAATTCTACAAATGATCAAAAGCTGGTTTCATTCTTTGTTATTGAAATTTATAAATTTCTAATGTCCTCTGTGGGTTGAATTCCTTCCAAGAGACTCATGCCAACTCAAGTTGGGAAGAGATTCCAAAGAACGCCACTTGTACAACAATTCCTAGTCTCCCACTTCCACCAAATCACATGTGGAAGCATATTAGCTGCCCTAACACCCTTGAGAACCCTCTTGGAGTCTATTTTTAGCCATGACATGTCATATATGTCATATGTCAGCCTTCAGGTCCGATTTGTGTCATAGGTGTCATAGCATCTTCATCATTGTTATCATAGAGCTAGGGAATCTAGCCTAAGTGTCTCACTAGCTCCAAATTGCTTCTTCCTCTTCCATGGGAGTTACTCTTCCTCTATATTTCGACCTTGGATGAGTCATGCAATGAATAATACCTTTTGGACTCCCCCAAGTATGTTACCATTCATGTAATGTCCCCTTCTCCTTAGAACATGTAGGGAAGGAAACATTAACAACATACCGGGCTTTTGTAAACTTAGCCCCAATATTTTCTCTCATAAATCTGTAATAATTAAAACTTCTCTATACAGATGTAAACTTCAATAAAACACAGCGGATCTAAACACGACATATGCACACGGATTCATCATGCGTTCAATCATATAAACAACAGTCATTAATTAAAATATTTGCAGAGCATAGAATTAACATAATTCAATTGCAAGAATACTTATCTCGAATTGTAATGGCCCAAATGACTGGCTACGTGAGAGCAACGTTCCACCCAACCATAGATCTATGTCCAGCCTGTATTCTTTCAGCTGAGAGATCACCCCCGAGCTGGGCTGTGTATCCACTAAGGAGGAACTAGATGTCTCACTCACAGTCAGGGTTTCACTCAGACAACCATGCTAAGCCAACACACAGTTGGGTTTTTCAAGCATGCAATGAGAAATGGAGAGGAACGCTAGTCCACTGAGCTCAATCCCAGAGCTAGGTACACATCAAGCTAGAATCAAACGATCCCAGCCTTCATTCGAACATCCACACTTGGATTTCTCACAGCTTTGTTCAACAAATAACCCAAATCCGTCACTGATTTTCTGGGCAATTAAAACTGGGTTTTCCCATAGATTTTGGGGTAGATATTGCTCCCAAATTCTCCCCAAGGTTCCTACCAATGGATCCCCCATTGGATTTCACTGTCCAATACCAAATCAGGACATTTTTGGCTTCCCAAAACGTGGGTTCTCTCACAGTCGCGATTTCTGGTTTTCTCCCTGCTAGGAGCTCATTTTTTGATGGAGAAAGATGTCCCATACTTCCACAATGGAATGGGGATAAGGATGGAGCAACCCCCAAGATGTAGAGTGACTTGTGGGACAAGTCAAAAGAGCCCATACCTACCCATACGAATTTCAGGGCTGCCCATACTCCATCAAAGTCATTGACTTAATTCTTCAACCACTTCTTACAACAGGAATAAATGTCCTCTAGGGAAGTCAAAGGGTTCTCATAATGACATATGGCACCCTATGGTTCACTCCCATATCCCCCTCACCACTCCCTAGTGGATACACGTGGCCCCTTCTCGTTCGTTGCCTCCATAGCCAGTCTTGGGATTTTATATTGCCTGATGTTTATTTACATCCTATTACAATTTCCATGGCTTAAGAGCACATGGTATCAAAATATCAATACTTGCCCTTTAAATAAAATTCGGCTTTCACTAGCGGGGCCTTGGCCTTGAGCTCCACGCTAGGAAAACATACATCACATGTACACATTATTTACATTGAAGGCTAATATATCCTAAGGGTCGAATTGGGGGTATTACAATTCACCTTGAATTCGAATTGGTGAGAGAATGATGCCAAGTGTAGTGGGAAAATCTAGCCATATGTGGGTCCCACTTCTTCCATGTGTCTTCATGATCAAATGCCACTTTTATTTTCACTTGTATATATTTATTTAGCTCCTTTATTAAATATTTATGCCACTCTAATGTTCAAACATCATTTATTATCCCCACTATTCCAAATCCCAAAGCTTCCACCCCAAACCTAGGAAACTAGTAATCTTCCTCCTTGGAAATTATTTGAATTTTAGCATCAATTTGACAAAATCTACTGAATAGGGACAATGTGATTAGGCCATTGTGACCCAATGCCAAATTTGGGACATTACAGTCGTTCCGTTATTGCGGTGGGTCTCTTCTACCATTAATAGCGTTAGAGCTTGTTCCTCACCATCTCGGATGATATTTTTACTCTCAACCTAAGAAGAATTTTGTCAACAACTCTAAGCATGGACGTAAAATGCCTTAAAGCTCTTGCATTATAAAGTGATTAGAAAAACGATGCACATACCCGTCACGTGCTAGACCTTCCTTCCCCTTTCTCGTACCTAATCGTGGGCATCTCCTCTATTGAAAAAATTACACCTTCTGTGCTTGCGCACCAATCAGTGTTTGTTTCCAAGGACTTAAGTACCTGGACCAGCCTTTATCTGTCTGCTGTCACAATCCCTAATAACCACAACAACCGCAAAGGTAACTTAATTAATGGTCTCACAAGTTTTAAACTAATATGTAAAGGGAACATTTTCAGGAATTTTGGTTGAAATAAAGAGATTATCTAACAGACATTAGTTGGATTGTCAACATCATGTCAAGCATGATTATTCACGTTAATTGTTGAACAGGATTCCCATAATGGCTAAAGGCGGCAAGAGGAAATCAAAGGCAGTTGACGAAAGCACGAGATTAGAAACAATGTTCAAGGATACCAACTGCACTATATGTGTTCCTCCAGAAGCAAACTGGGGAGATGTTTACCGCATGATAAGAGATCAGGACTTCCCTGAGGCTCTTCTAGAAGAGGAATGTTTATATCAGAATATCCGAAACTCCTGTATATCTAAGGCGGCCACATGCCCAGAACTCTTCCCATGCTCAGAAGTAATTGGATGGGTGTTGCAACATGCGAACAATGAAACAAGAGTCATAGCAGATAGCACGGGAAAGGCCTTTGCTTCGTTTCACCCATCTTATATCTCAATGGCTTACAAATTACCCAAAGCACAGCAGCGGCTTGACGATGCATGGTTGGAAGAAATCAAATCAAGAGAAAAGACAGTGAGGAGTATGAAGTTCAGAATCCAAGACCTCCTTTCAGACCGATCGCTCTCATGTTGAGCAGAATTTTTGGGAGACCTGATGGGACTATGTTTATGCTACAATGGGTCCCTATTATCCACTATGTGGCTTTCAAAGGGACAATCTTCAATTGGGCTAATATTCTCTCAGACAACCTGTCATCAGCAATAACAATGGCTAAAGAAGGGTTAGTGGAAAGGAAACTAGAATTTTATATGGCTTCATACCTCATAGATTGTATCGTGGCAAAATGTCCCTTTCCCAAGCTGGGATGCATGTGGAACTCAACTAAGGGTTCGGTGTTCATTGCCTACAAAATATTCTGGGCCCAAAACTACAAGAGGGACTACAAGCTCATTTGCAAAGAGTTCATCATGCCCCTGTATCAATTAATATTTAATGAAGAACCAAATTGCCTGTCTGAGAACGCCATGGAAGCCTTGGAGAAATACGGTGATTTCTATTTCTCTCCAGAAGGTACCTACATAAGGATGTACAGAGGATCCAAAACCCCTTATATTCTTCCAAGATACGCTACAAATTATATAGTCCACAAGGAGATGGTGAGGCAGGTATTCATTGATGGAATGGGTAATATCCTGTATAAGGCCAAGAAAGCCACGTTTCTACCCTTACCCTTCTATGTCGGGGCCTACAAGTTTTCAGGAATTGCAACCGTAAAAGATTTTGTTGCAAAATTGAGGAGCTTTCACTTTGGAGAAAGGATTTTCCATAGGAATGATTGACAGGGCAAAGTTGCACAACATTGCAAAGAACTTTCCACTCCCTGTGAGCATGCCAACTTTTTTGATCCACAAGAGGAAGCATATAGGGGGATCAACAATATGACTGAGCTACAAATTTGCCAAATGGGCAAAGAAGGGGCTATCTCGAGCTCTAATGTTGTAGAGAAAACAGGTTCACAGGGAGAAAAGGATGCCATAGAAGAACAAAGGCTTCTAGAACAAGCAAGGAAAATTGAAGAAGATAAACGTATATAAGAGGAGAATTTGAGAACCCAAGCAACCAAAGCTGAGGCAAGGAGGCAAGAAGAAGAAGAGAGAATTAGAGTGGAAAATATTGCGGAGCAAGAATGACAGGATGCATTAAGGAAAGTGCAGGAGGAAGAGGTGCAAAAGAAAGAGGAGGAAGAAAATAAGTCACAAGAGGATACTGATCCCAAAAGCCCAGGCCTACAAAATTTGGATATGGGTTCCCCCATAAGAGATTTTCCCATTGTCCCTTTTACTCCCTACAAAGGCAGTATAGTTTCTAATTGGGTAAATTTCTCTTACAACAAGAAGAGGAAAACCATTGTCAAAGAGACAGGTTCCAAATTGAAAAGACCTTTTCGGCCTGACATCGTCACTACACACAAGACTACAGTCATGTGGAACACAGAAGAGGCTGCTAAACTCCTGGAATCCATTTCCATAACCGCTGTTACAGCAACTGTAGATAATGTCAACACACTAGGGGATAAATTGAGTGAAGAAAAGGAGAAAGCACATCAGCTGCAGGAAGCTCTAGTTAAAGAACAGAACTATACAAATTTGATGATCGAGAAGAATGATGCCCTCGCATCTCAAAAGGAAGAGTTAAAAGAAATTCTCCAGCAACTGGAAGTTGACAGGAGAGCTCTGGAAATACAAGTAAGGATGTTAGAGGAAGAGAAGGGAGAGCTTGACGGAAACAATCTGAGGCTCGAATCAGAAAAGTTTGACAACATTCAAGAGATTGTTGACCTGAAGGAACACATTGAAAAGTTATAAGGAGACAATGAATTGTTAGAACAACAATTGAAGGCGGCAAGTAACAAAATGGGAGACATTAGCCCCTTCCACGAGCAAGCATGTGAAATTTTAAGAGAGACCTACGGTATACAAGAACTTCTCTTAGAGGAAATATTCAAGTTAAAAGCAATAATGGCCTAGGTTAAGGAAATCAATGTCGAAGCCACTCAGGTCAGGAAGAAGCACACACGCATCAGGGGAGAGATTAAAAGACACATTGAATGGAGGGAAGGCAGGTAAGAGTTCTCGACAAATCTTCCCCTGAAGCTTGTTGTTGAGTACAGGGCAGATATACGCACCCTATATTATTCTAAAGATTGCGGAGTAAAGTTGGTCGTTGTGACCTCAGCTACTTATGAGCGGTGCAAGAATTTGTATTCCCAAATGTGGGCCACACAGGAAAGCGGTCATATAGACATGCCTCCAAATTTAGAAGAATTCCCGAAGAAAGCACAACATTTATCTAAGCTAAGTGAAGAACTCAAGGCTGAAAATGAATATGTGCAGAAGCTAGATGTCTTGACTTCGGAAGACTTGCATCAGTTTATCAGCGAAGCAGCTATTCATAAGCACCGCCTAGAAGAAAGTCTCAGGGCTACAATGGCAGAAATAACTGTTTTAGTAGAAGAACTCGCCAAGCAGATAGTGTCTCTCAGATTTCTGATTCCCTTAGTTGGAATGAACATAGTAAAAGAAACAAATAAGTGGGGAAATTATATTGCAGAAGTGGACAGAACGTTAGCAGCCATTCAAGTTCCCACATCAGAAAGTGGTCCAGCTATTGCAGTAGGAATGGAAGCAGCCCCAGCAGTCCCAGAAACGCCTAAGTCACCCAATGCGCTAGCTCAGGGATAACTTTCCTTCATCAACATGTCACTTGGGCAAATAGTTTATGCATATATATTTGTAATATTAAAAGGACTTATGCTCTCTTTTTTTGTAAAGTTATTTGAGATATTCCTATTTTTGTAATGTCAACACTACAAGACAAATTAGAAGAATAGAAACAGTTAGGGTATAGGTGGCAACTCTTGGCCCATTTTGTAAAACTATATAAAGCTGATTAGAGGAAGATAGCAGGGAATTTTGGAAGGTGAAAGTTTTTTTTTTTTTTTTTTTTTGTTTTTTGTCCTGTAAATGAACTATTTTTGCTACATGAATATAGAAATTGATTTGGCCTGTGGAAGCTGGCACAACTTTTTGCTTGGATTCTTGTTGATTAAATGCTGAATTATTTCTGCATTTTCATATATTTCCTGTGAGATCTTTCTTGGCTCTTATGAATTAATTCTTTGCTGTGAATGGTTTCATGTTCTTTGCAAAATTTCTGTGTTAAATGAGTAATTGAATGCTTATATTGAGCTGAGCTATCTTGGATAATCTTTATTTCTGTTGTAAATGCTCCTTTCCATTTAACATCTATCTATGCAATTATTGGGTGCATTTTTCAGTTTATTAATGATTCTTTAAATCTGCTCCTTATAAGGATAGGATAATTTAGATTAAATTAGATTAGCATAGATTTGCTTCCCACATGCATTTAATTTAGGTCACGTGCATATCATATTAAAATAAAAAATATATAACTAGTGGATCGGGCCGCAACCGGTAAAACAAGGAAATCTTTAAAACCCACGGTAGCCGGAACCGTTAACCAGACGGATTCCCCACACCAAACGGTGAGTGATCTAGTTGGGATCGCTTATTGGGGAGAATCCCTTGCTGATTGATGCATCCATATTCGAGGCATCAACAGAGTGGTGAGGGGGTTGCGGGGATGAACCATATGCTGCCAAATTTCGTTGTGAGAACCCATTTGACTTTTCTTGCTGACATTTATTTCTGTTGTAAGGAAGTTGTTGAAGAATTCAGTCCATGGCTTCAATGGAGCATGGGCAGCCCAGAAATTCGTATGGCATAGTATGGGCTCATTTTTTCTTGTACCACAAGTCACTCTTCCTCATGGGAATTGGTTCTTCCTCATTCCCATTCCATGGTGGAAGACCGCAGCATCAATTTTCATCCATTACAAATTCCCAGCAATGAAAACAAATCAAAGATCGCAACTTTGCAAGAACCCATGTTTTGAAGAGCCATAAATGCCCATAATTGGTATTTGAGAATGAAATCCAATGGGGGATCCATAGATATGAACCTTGGGGCGAAATTGAGAGTATTAGATACCCCGAAATCCACTGGAAAACCCAGTTTTTATAGCCCAGAAATCCAGTGATGGGATTGAGTTATTTGATGACATAATTGTGAGAAATCCAAGTGTGAATGAGTGAGAAGAGATTGGGTTTGCTTGATAAACCCAGTGAAGGATAGAATCTCAAGTAATTAGCAGCTGGACCTTTCTATGCCCATCCTGAAGAGTACTGGAGGGAAGGGATGCCTGAGGGACTGTGCAACAGAGAAGGGGACCTTCCTTATGTTGGGTGTGATAGGTATTATGGGTTCCTTGCCTATTGAATTATCTTGAGATGCCTGTAGCTCTGTGGATGAGCTCACTGGCTTAGCATTTCCCTCCTTCGTCTTTTGTATGTTTGATAAAACCAACTGTATGTTGGATTAGCATAGCTATTGAGTGAAACCATGGTTGTGAGTGAGTGTTTAGTTCCTCCTTAGTGGATACACAACCCAGCTCGGGGGTGATCTCTCAGCTAAAAGAATATAGGCTAGACAAAGATCCATGGTTGGGTGGAATGTTGCTCTCACATAGCTAGTTGTTGGACAGCTTCATCTTCCAGATAAGTGTTCTCTGTGGTTTATATTATGATCATTATGTGTTATATTCTGAATGTTAATTGTCCATGTTAATGAAATGAAATGATTATCTTAATGCAACTGATATGAAGTCTGTGCATAGCATGAGAATGAGATTGAATTCTCTAGATGTTGATTCATCATATATGTTGATGCATTTCTCTTGTTGCATGTGCAAATATGATTTAATTTCACTGTGTTTATATTGAGTATGTATTTGTATACATAAGTTTTTATTTATTATGAATTTCTTAGTTATGTATGGGGCTGAGATTGCCCATAAGCCCTGTATGTTTGGTCATGTTTCCTACCTTGCACCAGATTGATGGAAGGGGACGTGACAGAGTGGTATCAGATCCCATGTTGTAGCACTGGGGCTGCTTGGGCCAAACTCTGAAGTTACAGGAAGGTAACATAATGATTTAACGTAATATTGATGAAGTTTGGGGTATCATTTTTATTTGGTAAAATGGAAGGATCAGAGTTTTCAGATGTGGCATAGGATCGCACCATTGCATAGAGCTCTCCAACATCTTTCCAATGGTACTAGAATCGCCTCATTTGGCTAAGGGACGAAAGAGTTATGAACCCCGAAAGTTGCAGGGTCGGAGGTGTTCCAGGGTTGCGGATTTTGAATTTCGGGAACACAAAGTTTTGAAAAAGTGTGTTCCAGTTTTCGCAATTCCGAACCTGCAATTTCGGGTTTTGGGTTACGGGAACGAGGATTTCCAAAACTTTCATTTTGTATTTCCACAATTCCGAACCTGCAATTTCAGGTTTCGGGTTGCAGGAACGAGGATTTCCAAAACTTGCATTTTGGATTTCCGCAATTCCAAACCCGCAATTTCGGGTTTCGGGTTTTGGGTTGCGGGAACGAGGATTTCCAAACTTGCGTTTTGAATTTTCGCAGTTCCAACCCCACAATTTTAGATTTCGGGTTGTGGGAATGCAAAATTTCCAAATTTTGCGCTTGGGATTTCCACAATTTCGCACCTGCCATTTCGGGATTTCGGGTTTTAGGTTGCGGGTTACGAAGAAAAAAAAAGTATAGAGCCCAAAAATTGATTTTTGGATTACAGGAGCATGCAAAATCAGAATTGGATGAGGTCAGTGGCGTTCTGAGGCCATTAACGGAATCCATGAATGAACCAGTGAGAATCCCGAGCCCATTATGCTCCAATTTGGCATAAATTTAGGATTAATGGCTTTTATAAATCAGTGTCCTGACGCTTGATAGAAGGTTGGATTGAGAGGAAACTGATATGGAGCAGTCATGGAGCAGGCATGGTGTTAAGTTTGGAATTTTGGAGCCAAACTCCAAAGGATGTGGAGTCGGGGTGTGCAAGAAGGCCAAAAATCACTATTCCAGGCCACTTTTTGGAGATTTTGAAAACCTTGCAGTGGATGAAAGTGACCCTGTAATTAGGATTCAATAAATTTACTGAACTCAAAATTTCATATTCTCATTGAACATGCATTTTTCGTTAGACAGAGATTTTCCAGAAATGCACCGTTTGGGAAATAGCCATTTTGGCCCAAAATTGAGAATTTTGGAAAATGTGAAAAGTGAAAAGTAGTCAAACCAAGAATTTAATAGAAGATGAATGGTACATCGAAACAGAGATCTGTGAGTTTCTGACTGTTCCTTGTTGTATGGAATAGCTTCACCCGATAGAAATGTTTTGCTGAATATTTCTATATTTTCTTCTACAAGTGGCCGAAGTTGGCAGTCCACGATATTTTGTAACTATGTAAAAGTGCAGAATTGTGGTGAAAGTTGTCATTTTTTATGTAATGTAGTTTCACACCCGATATCGGAATGGAGCACATGGATAGGCATTGGAAAGCTTATCCAGCAAGGAATAATAGCACATAATCAAAATTTGAATGGGACTATCATACATCATAGATATTTAGAGCAGAAAAGTGTCAGTGACTGTTTTGACAAGTATTGCTAATATGGGCAATTTCCAGAATTGTATGAATGAGCAAAAGAAATGAATGCATAACAGCTATGTGAATTATTCCATGAGTTTGATTATGTTAAATATTGATTTTTTTATGTTTCTATAAGCATTCCTAAGATGTCTAACAAATATTTTCATAATGCACAGTGCTTGCAGCTCATAAGATTTAATAGTGTAGCAAAGTAGCATACAAGGAAGAGAGTCTCCAAAGAAAAATGTTGACCATAAATGATGCTTAGGATCCTTATGAGCATGAAGAAGATGTGCTAGGAGAAAATGTGTAAGAAGGGAATGTTGAGACTGAATCTAATGGGAGAAGGGAGGAAGTAACTTCTCAGAATTTGGTTGAAACCATGGTGAGCTTCAATGAAAGGTTGATGAAGGCTCAAGAAGAAAAAAAAAACAACTCAATGCTATTATTTTGCAAATACTCACTGATATGCAGCAGAAGATAAACCTTGGGTCCAACCCAAGCAATATAGGTGAAGAAGGAAGAGGTGCAGAAAGTCGCTCTAAAGGTCGTTCAAAGAAGCGAACTCCAAGCCCAAGAAAGAGTTTTGTGAGCAAGAATCATAGAACACCTTCATCTAGATCTTCTTCTAGCAAATCGTGTGACTCCAGAGGTTCTCAAAGAAGTCCAAGGCATATGCCCATGAGATTTGATGGAAGAAAGAAGTTCAAGGGAATTCCACAGGGAGAATTCAGGAAGGCAAGGCCTCCCGCATTTGATGGAGAAGACAAGACTGGCCAAGAGGCAGAGGCATGACTTCTTGGAATGAAGAAATATTTCAGAATTTAGGACTACTCAGGAAATGAAAAATCCAGAATTTCCATTTACAATCTAAATGATAGAGCTTCAATTTGGTGGGACAACCTCTTGCAAGTAAAAGGGGTCAGTGAAAGGAAGATTAGCTGGGAGAGATTCAAGAAGTACTTCAAGGAAAAATATCTTTCTGCTAGGTATTATGAAAGTAAGAGAAAAGAGTTCAATGAACTCAGGTTGGGAAACAAATCTATGAAAGAACATGTCCATAAATTTTGGAATTATTAAGGTATGTGGATTATATTAAAGATGAGAGAGTAAAAATCCAATGCTTCCTTGGGAGTCTACCTCAAAGTTTAAGAGATAGGATTGAATTTGTTAATCCACCAAGTCTTGATGAATCCATTAGAATGGCAATGCATTGCTATGAGCAAAATAAAGGAAAATCAGAGGTAAACCCAACATGGAAAGGAAATCCAAGAGGGAGGTTTGACCAAAAAAAGAGTGGCTTCAAGCCACCATTCAAAAGTCAGCCTAAAATCTTTCCACAGGGGCAACAAACAAGGAGTGTATTCAAGCCAGCAGTAGCAGCAGAAAAGACATCTAAGGGACCGCTTCAATGTTGGGGATGTGGAGAAAACCACATCCTGAAGGATTGTCCACATCGGAAGGAGAATCCCCGAAGTTTGCACAACTTAAAGGAAGAATCTATAGTGGAGGAAATGGCAAGGTAAACGCCTTGAATTTATGCAGCATTGGATAATCATCAGGCAGACCATCAATCATCAGTGGTGGAAGTTGAAGGTAAGATTGCTAAGCAATCTATTTCTGTTTTGATTGATCTAGGATCTACTCATAGTTATGTTTCTCCAAAAGTGGTAGAAGGTTGTTCTCTTAGAAATGTGAAGCATAATAAATCTTGACAAGTTCAATTAGCCATAGGGACTAAGAGAAAAGTTAGTGATGTAGTGGTGGAGTGCCCCATAGAATTGAATGGACTCCACACACATGCAAATTTAAATGTACTACCATTGGGATCATATGATGCTTTAATTGGCATGGATTGGTTTAAAAAGCATAGAGCCAAGTTGGATTGTTATGAGAAAGTACTTGAATTTATTGATGAAGAGGGAAGACCAAGATTGGTAAGAGGAATTCCCAAGCAAGTTTCAGTAAGACAAATTTCAGCGTTACAGTTGAAATTTTTTTATAAGAAAAGTTGTCAATTATATGCACTCCATATATCAGATTCGTCAAAGGACAAAGGACCAATGATAGAAGACTTCCCATTGTTGCAAGAATTCCAAGATGTGTTCCCGGATGAAGTGTCGGGACTCCCACCAAAGAGAGATATTGATTTTACCATCGATCTTATTTTAGGGGAAACACCGAATTCCAAAGCTCCTTATAGAATGAGTACACCGGAGTTGGTAGAGTTGAAGATGCAGCTATAGGAGTTAATGGACAAGAAGTATATCAGGCCTAGTGTGTCTCCTTGGGGAGAACCAGTATTATTTGTTAAGAAGATGGATGGGACCTTAAGGCTGTGTATTGATTACAGGAAGCTCAATAAAGTGACAATCAAGAACAAGTATCCATTGCCAAGAATTGATGACTTGTTTGATCAAATGAAGGAAGCTAAAGTGTTTTCCAAGATTGACTTGAGGTTTGGCTACCATCAAGTGAGGATTAAAGAAGAATACATTCACAAGACAGCTTTCAAAACTAGATATGGTCATTATGAGTTCATTGTGGTGCCATTTGGTCTTATCAATGCACCTGCCACATTCATGTGTCTCATGAATAGTGTCTTCAACAAATATTTGGATAAGTTTGTGATTGTGTTCTTGGATGACATTCTTGTCTATTCGAGGAATGAAGAAGAACATGAGGAACATCTAAGGATGGTGTTGCAAGTCCTTAGAGAATATCAGTTGTATGCCAAGTTAAGCAAGTGTGAGTTTTACCAAAAGAGGGTTCAATATTTGGGTCATGTCATTTCGGAAGAAGGAATTGTCGTGGATCCAGAGAAGATTAATGCCATCATGGATTTGTCTACTCTAAAGAATGTTTCAGATGTTACATATTTTATGGGTCTTGTTGGTTACTACATAAGGTTTATTGAAGGTTTCTCCAAGATAGATCATCCAATCACTTCATTGCAAAGAAATAATATCAAGTTTGTATGGTCTGAAAAATGTGAGAAAAGTTTTTAGCAGTTAAAGGAGTTACTTACCAGCGCTCATGTTTTGAAGATAGCAGATCCAAATAAGGATTTTTTAGTGTGCACAGATGCTTGCATTGAAGGGCTAGGTGGAGTGCTCATGCAAGAAGGAGTTGTGATTTTCTATGATTCAAGGAAATTAAAAGAGCATGAAAAGAATTATGCCACACATGACTTAGAATTAGCAGCCATAGTACATGCTCTCAAGATGTGGAGACATTATTTGATGGGAAGGAGATTCAAGCTTAGAACAGACCACATGAGCTTGAAGTATTTGTTTGATCAGCTAAACTTGAATGCTAGGAAAGCTAGGTGGATGGAATTCCTTTGTGAGTTTTATTTTGAAATTAAGCATGTAAAAGGGAAAGAGAATAAGGTTGCAGATGCCCTTAGCAAAAAATTTCATGTTGTAGGAGTAAGTATGTGCAAATCAGATTTGAAGACAAGAGTTCTTGAAGCCCAAAAAAGTGATAAAACTTGCTTTCAAACTAAAGAGAAGTTGCAGCAGGGTAATACAGATGAAAAGTGTGTAGGATATTAGCTTGGTGAAAATGATATCCTCATCTACAAAGATAGATTGTACATTCCAAATAATGCAGATTTGAAGAAGCTAGCGATGGATGAAATACATCAAATGCCATACTCTGGACATCCAGGATATTAGAAGACTATAACAACAGCAAGAAAGAAATACTTTTGGAATGGTATGAAGAAGGAAATAACTGAGTACATTGCTAGGTGTCATGCGTGCCAACAAGTCAAGGCAAAGCACCAACATCCAGCAGAATTGTTGCAACCCTTACCCATTTCAGAATGGAAGTGGGAAGTTATCTCTATTGATTTTATAACAGGTCTGCCCATGACAGTGAAGAAGCATGACTCAATAATGGTTGTGGTGGACAAGCTATCCAAGGTAGCTCATTTTATTCCAGTCAAGTCCACTCACAAGGCTAATGACATTGCAAATATCTTCATGAGAGAGATATTCAGATTTCATGGATTTCCTAAGGCAATAATTTCTGATTGTGATAAAAAGTTCACTTCCAATTTCTGGAAAGGATTGTTTCGGGAATTGGGAACTAGATTGAATTTCAGTATAGCATATCATCCTCAAACAGATGGCCAAACCGAGAGGGTGAATCGGGTCCTTGAAGACATGTTGAGAATGTGTGTGATGGATAAACCATCCAAGTGGGAACATTACCTACACTTGGTAGAATTTGCATACAATAATGGACATCATGCATCCTTGGGGATGAGTCCATTTGAGGTATTGTATGGAAAGGGATGTAGGACTCCAGTGAATTGGGATAGCCTGGTGAACAGGGTAGTACTTGGACCAGAGATGATCAAGAAAATGGAACAGGAAGTTTCTAAGATAAGACATAATTCAAAGGAAGCTTAGGCTAGGAAAAATAGTTATGCAGATTTGAAAAGAGTGCATAAGGAGTTTCATATTGGGGACCATGTTTATTTGAGAGTGAAACCAAGGAAAAGTTCTCTCAAGTTGGGGAGTTGTGCCAAGTTGTCACCAAGATATTGTGGTCCATTTGAAGTCCTAGATAGGATAGGGCCAGTTGCATATAGAATTGCATTTCCTGCTAACATAAGAGCTCATAATGTTTTCCATGTATCTTTGCTTAAGAAGTATGTACATGATCATATTCATATGATTGATTGGAATGTGATACAGGTGGAACCCGAGGGAGAGTTCCAAGTAGAGCATATGCGCATCCTTGACAAGAAGGTCACTTTGCTCTGGAACAGAGCCATCGGGAAAGTAAAGATCCAATGGGAGCACCTTAGTCCCGATGAGGCTACATATGAGCTAGAGGATTCCATGAGAGAGACATTCCCATTTTTTTTCAGTTTTGAGAACACCGAGGATGGTGTTGTTCTAAGGAGGAGGGAATGTAATACCCCAATTTTTGACCCTTATGAAATCTTGGCTTTTAATATAAATATTGTATACATGCGATGTATGTTTCCCTAGCGCTGAGCTCAAGGCCAAGGCCTCTCTAGTGTATGTTCGGATTTTATTTAGAATGGACAAGCATTTGATATTTTGTTACCCATGTGCTATTAAGCCATGGAATATTGTAAATGATGCAAATATTTCATGTTGCAATAAACTACCAAAACTTGCTATGGAAGCAACTAATGAGAAGGGGCCATGTTTCTTCCACTAGGGAGTGGTGAGGGGGTTGTCAGGATGAACCATATGCATCCAAATGTCATTGTGAGAACCCATTTGACTTACCTTGCTGACATTTATTTATGTTGTAAGGAAGTTGTTGAAGAATTTAGTCCATGGCTTCAATTGAGCATGGGTAGCCCAGAAATTCATATTGTGGAGTATGGGATATTTTTTATTGTACCACAAGTCACTCTACCTCATGGGAATTGGTTCTTCCTCATTCCCATTCCATGGTGGAAGACCGAAACATCAGTTTTCATCCATTACGAATTCCCAGCAGTGAAAAAACCCAGAAATCGTAACTTAGCAAGAACCCACGTTTTAAGAGCCATAAACACCCAGAATTGGTATTAGACAGTGAAATCCAATGGGGGATCCATAGATATGAATATTGGGGCGAAATTGAGAGTATTAGATACCCCGAAATCCATTGAAAAACCCTGTTTTTATAGCCCATAAATCCAGTGACGGGATTGAGTTATTTGATGACGAAATTGTGAGAAATCCAAGTGTGAATGACTGAGCAAAGGTTGGATTTGCCTGATAAACCTAGTGAATGCTATAATATCAAGGAATTAGCAGCTGGACCTTTCTATGCCCATCCTGAAGAGCATTGGAGGGAAGAGACACATGAGGGACTGTGCAGCAAAGAAGGGGACCTTCCTTGTGTTGGGTGTGGTAGGTATTATGGGTGCCTTGACTGTTGAATTATCTTGAGATTCCTGTAGCTCTGTGGATGAGCTCACTGGATTAGCATTACTCTCCTTTGTCTTTTGTATGCTTGATAAACCCAACTGTGTGATAGATGTTGAGTGAAACCATGGCCGTGAGTGAGCCTGTTTAGTTCCTCCTTAGTGGATACACAACCCAGCTTGGGGGTGATCTCTCAATGGAAAGAATACAGGCTGGATGGAGATCTATGGTTGGGTAGAACGTTTCTCTCACATAGCCAGTTGTTGGACAGCTTCATCTTCAAGATAAGTGTTCTGTGGTTTATATTATGATCATTATGTGTTATGTTCTGAATGTTAATTGTCCTTGTTAATGAAATGAAATGATTATCTTAATGCAATTGATATAAAGTCTGTGCATAACATGAGAACGAGATTGAATTCTCTACATGTTGATTCATCATATTCCTATGATAGATATGTTGATGCATTTCTGTTGGTGCATGTGCAGATATGATTTAATTTCGTTGTGTTTATATTGAGTATGTATTTGTATACATAAGTTTTTATTTATTATGAATTTCTTAATTATGTATGGGGATGAGATTTCCCATAAGCCCAGTATGTTTGGTCATGTTTCCTTCCTTTCACCAGATTGATGGAAGGGGCCGTGACAATAAGTTGACCTCACTAAAAGCACAAGTTGACTTCAATGGTGAAAAATGAATTCAACTAAAGAATATAAATAGAGTGCTCTCACACTTCATTTGCACATTCAATCATCTCACATCTTTTTTCTCCACTTGTGCACACCTCCAAGGAAGGCCTAACAAAGGAAAGAAGCATAATTTTTGGGTTCTCTTATTCTCTTTGAATATTTGCTACCCTTGCTAGGGTTTCTTGTGAAGGAGGGTGAACCCCTCTTATGCCAAGGTTCATCTTCATGATTGGTATTATACTTGTATTGGATTGATTTCTTTTGAGAAAAATTTGCTAGGTTTTTCTCCATATTGGGTTTCTCAGGATAAAATATTTGTGTCTCTTGTGCATGGTTATATTTTGGTGATCCTTGTTTTTATTTGTACTGAAAATGAATGATGTTATGATTATGGTATGAAATAATTTATTAAATAAATTTGAAAGAGATGAAAATTATACTGCTAAGTTAAAATTCAACCATTTTTACCTTGGAAACCCAAATGGGAAAACCAACATTCAATGGTTGTTCAGTTTTAAATTTTGGCAAAATTTGGTTACAATGTAGTTCATGGCTCTCTTTTCTCCCTCCACCCTTAGTCAACAAAAAATTTCCCAAAATCCATTTGAGTAAAATTAGCATAAGCTATAGGAGATATGGGGGAAGTAATGAGCAGATCAAGAGGATAAACTTTCAGTTCCTATTCCTCTCCCTATTTTCATTTTCTATTGTATTTAATTTTTGTTTTTATCTCTCTTGTTTCTCATTTACTTTTTACATTTTCATTTTCCTTAATGTTTTATCTAACATCATTAATTGCAAAATATCACTTAGGAACTAAGCCTTACAACCATTTTCATGGCTTGGATCCATTTTATATCACACCTCCACATTTAGAGGATTCTTGGATTGTAAAATATTGGAGGACCAATATGGATCAATGTGCATTTTGTCTTCTTCTTTTTAGCATGGATCTAACTATGGCTCCTCACTACAACTTTAACTCTAGCTCTGGCTCTAGTTTACGGATCTGACTACTAGCTCTAGTCTTGAATATGGCTTTGGATCTAGTTCTAGTTCGCTTGTTCCCTAAATGCAATCTTTTTCTCATTGACTCTCATCTCTGCATAGTGTTTAAATCCAAACTATTCAATCAAAATTCATTCCCATATTCGGCTTGTAAGTCTCATAGAGTCTGAAGATGGTCCATCTTGGAAATAAATTAAACCAATTCAAATTATCGTATTCATGTTCAATATTGAATATATGTAGCACTCATTCAACAGTGAGATCCTAGCATTCAATGCCATCATGTAGACAATCCATAGAAGGAAGTTTGGATTTCCTTCTTCTACTAGGATCAATTGCTTCTGTGCATGGAAACAATTCTCTATTATTTCCATGTTCTTACCAGCACCCTATCTCAACAACAATGTCACTTGAATAACCTCAATGATGTGTTTTCATATCACCTTCTTCCACCAAAACAAATTATTGAACCTTACATATGTATGGTTGTAGGTGAAAATCATTAGTAGGCTAGAGTCTTAAGGGTGAGGGAATGCCTCAAGATTTCGGTGGTACAAGGACAAGGGAATTTCATTAACATCCCTACAACAATCTGTGATACATATCTAAGAATGAAATATTCTTCTGGAAGTTGAAGGAAACAATTGGAGTGAGGTTTCCTTCATTGTTAGCATTAACCCATTGTCCCCTTTAATGGTGATGCAAACCCCTTGTGTTGTTGCAACTTCGTGGATATATTTTTCTCAAACATATTCTTGAGTAATGGAAACAATTTTGTAAGATTCTTAAAGTTCTTCTCCATCTTTAATATCTAGTTATCATACGTATGGACCTTCTCCTTCAAGTGCATGTTATCTTCTTGAAATTGGGCATTGATGGCTTATAGGTCTTCGAACCTTTCTCTATTTTTTTTACCCATGCTAGGTATGCAACATTATACTAGTTGTCTCATGGTCAAGGATTCAAATGCTATAATACCATATGATCTATACACAAGGGATGTAAGGCTTACTTGCTTCACCAACATAGATACTATATGGAATGACTTCTAGTCTATGTTCTCAATCTTGTATAAAGATCTTTGTTACTCTTTATTTTTCATGTGTGATTGTAAACTACCCAGCAACACCATTAAGGGTTAGAGGTATATCCTAGTCTCTAGTCTAACATGTACACAACGACTAGCTGACAATGCAATAATAATTAAGACAGTAAAAAAACCAAGGCTCTACTAATACCTTTTATTTTTCTTCGGTTCACTACTCTATCCTCTACAATTTAAATAAACAATAGTCCAAACTGAGATCAAAACATTAATGTGAATGAATGGAGTAGTAAGGAAGTGTTCAAATCTGGTTACTATGTTCGACCTATTGGTTTATGGTGGCCAAGGCCAATGCTCAACAATGAATCCATCCTATTCAATCAACTAAAACATGCTCTGCATAGAAAAATTCACTGGATACTTGTAGGAACATCTCTTCTTGTAGTCGTTTAAGAGTTCATGCCTAGTCATTAATAATATATAGGGATGTAGGTGATGCCAAAATCATTGTCCAGCAATGGATTTAAATGCATTTTATTATATGTTCATTTCTACTTCACTAAGTTTGAGTTTATTGAATGTGAAGTATTTGAATAATTCCCATCAATAAAATAATGCCACCATGCCTATAGTACATAACAAGATTATTGTTTGTGTCTCTTATCCATCATTTGTTTGTTCATTCAATTATTTGCATCAATCTAATTCATGAGCATGTCATTTATCCTACATATGTTTCTCAACAAAAGGACAAAATAATAATAGTACATATACTTTTTCTTGGTAGCTAGGGAAATTGACAATTGAGGTTGGGCTCGCACTCATGTGACACATGGTTCATTCCAGTATACTACCCCTATACCTATAGGAACCAAGACTTACCCACATGCAACATGCATGTATCAATCGATGTTTGAACCTACGACATCACAAGGAGTGCCTCAACAGTGCACCCTATTGCTAACTAGTCTACATCCTAAGTGAAAATACATATAATTATAGTTTATAAAAGAGGTTGTAGTGGATAACCAAGATCATGATGAAATGTAATAGAAATTGGACACTTTGAAATGTACCTATATTTCGTACAAATATTACCTTGATACATATGGACATATAATGATACTACTTGTGTTATTTTCTACTTTTAATCAATATTTATCTACGATCTTAATTGAAAGAATAACATGCACAGAATAAAACAATAGACACAAATAATTTTCTCGGGGAAACCATAAAGGAGAAAACCCCTCAACTTCCTCAAAGATAGAATCGTCACCAATACAATATCACAAAAGTAAAACCCCAAAACAAAGATGGTCTTCTGCAACTCCTCTTCTTTTCCTCCTATGTGAACTTGTCCTCTCCCACACTAATGCAAACTTGGGTGAGTGAGTGTGATGTCCAAATGAGAGAGCTCTACTTTCTATTTATACTTTATCTTTCACTTGAATTTTTCACTTACTAGGTCGGCCCCAGTTGTACCTTCCTGGGTTGACTTCTCTAGGAGACTCTATTAACCCTAATACAATCTGACTTGGGGGTCTATTGCTCCGACTTACAATGGAGGGTTAACCTCAATGAATTTGCATGACCAAATACACTAATTACTTCTCCGACCAGAGGAATAAACATATTCATTGGAGGTACAAATAAAATACAATAATAATACAATATAAAATACAAGTGAATATCTTCTGAAGTTACAATTAAATTAACACTCCTTCTTAACTAGGAAGGTATTCTCTTGACACAGTCATCAACATATCTGGACACAAGTCTTCATTGATGGATCATTAATGTTGGAACATCATCATCAACACTAGATCATCATCGTCGTTGTTGCAATCCTCATCATGTCGATCATCAATTGGTGACATCTCTAGAATCTACTCATCATAGGAAGTTCTACATAGACAACCCTTCTTCATGTTGTTTGTAGGCCTAGCCTCCATGTAGGTCTTCATCATCTCTATGAGAAAGACATCAAGTAGGTACATCCCAAGACCAATCATTACAATTCCTCTAAAAACACCTGCATCTCCTACTGTCGCCTCATCACGTCCAGATCATCTCATCGTCACGCGGAGCACAACCCTGATGCGCATCACAAGTCTGCCAACATGGGAGGACCAACCTACCACCATGTGAGACACAACACTTACATCGACCGACATGGGAGTAATTTCCTACCACCATTCAGGAAAGACTCAGCACTTACATCAAGCGACATGGGAGGACTCTCCTACCACCATTCGGGAAAGGAATTGCACTTACATCAACTGACATGGGAGGAATTTCCTACCACCATTCGGGAAAGGAAAAACACTTACATCAACTGACATGGGAGGAATTTCCTACCACCATTCAGGAAAGGCACTGCACTTACATCAATCGACATGGGAGGACTTTCCTACCACCGTTTAGGAAAGGCACAACACTTACATCAACTGACATGGGAGGACTTTCCTACCACCATTCAGGAAAGGCTCAGCACTTACATCAATGAACATGGGAGGAATTTCCTGCCACCATGTTGGAATGGATCGGAACTTATATCAATGGATATGGGAGGACTTTCCTTCCACCATGTCGGAATGGCCAGGAAATTATATCAAGGGCCATGGGAGGATTTTCCTGCCACCATGCTGGAATGGCCTGACACTTATATCAATGAACATGGGAGGAATTTATTGCCACCATGTCGAAATGGTCCAACACTTATATCAACGACCATGGGAGGTCTTTCCTGCCACCATGCCAAAATGGCATGGAACTTATATCAACGACCATGGGAATACTTTCCTACCACCATGTAGAATGGCCCATGTGCATCTATGTCTTCCGGACTCATCACTTCCTCTTGGAAGGAACCTCGATCTGAAGAACACCAAGCTTCTCTCTAAAGTACTTGAACTTCACTCTGTCTAGTGGCTTGGCCAACACATCAGCTATCTGCTCGTCCGTCGCAACATACTGGAGATTTACTGCTCCTCTCTGCATCATATCCCTTATATAGTGATACTTGATCTCAATATGCTTTGAATTGTCATGGAACATCGGGTTCTCAGACAACTTCACACAACTCTGGTTGTCACAGAATATACAAGTCGCCTCTAATTGGAGATCAAACAAATCAGACAATAGCTTCCTAATCCATACTACCTCACAACTAGTCGAACAAGATGCAACATACTCTGCTTCGGATGTAATCAGTTCCATGCACGACTTCTTCTTGCTAAACCAGGAGATCATACCGGATCCAATACTAAAGCAGCATCCTGAAGTGCTCTTCCTATCTGCAGCACTTCCTACCCAATCCAAATCAACATAACCCTGCAAGTTAATCTTCGAATTCGTGTCATAATTGATCTCATAATCAACTATACCCTTTAGGTACCTAAATATATGCTTTGCAGCAAGTAGGTGAACTTGTCTCGGATCCGTCAGGAACTAGCTTAATGCATTCATATGTCAGGTTTCTTGTTCGTCAAGTACATCAAGGATACATCATGCATGCATCAACTGACTCTAATGAAGCATCACACACTAGCTTCAAGTTCGATGCCATAGGTGTGGCCATCATTCTGAATCTCTTCATAATCTCCACTACATACTTCTCTTGTCCAAGGAATATCCCATTCGCATTCTGCCACACCTCCATACCTAGGAAATAGTGCATCATACCCAGGTCCTTCATCTCGAACTCTACAGAACGTTTCATCTTCGTATCTGCAATGATCCCATCCTCTCCTGTTACAAACAGTTCATCTACATAGAGTATAAGTATCACTAGATTTCCCACCTCAACCTTGTAGTAAAGGTTGGAATCTGCTTTACTCTTGGTAAATCCCAAGATCATCAGGAAACTATCCATCCTGTCGTACCACCTCTTGGGTGCATGTTTTCATCTGTACAAGGCCTTCTTCAATTTTCACACATGAGTCTTCCTATCATGTATCTCAAATCTGAGTGGATACTCCACGTACACTTCCTCCTCTACTACACCATTCAAGAACGTTGTCTTGACATCCATCTGGTGTACCTTCCATTTCACCACTACAGCCAGTGCAAGTACTAATATGATGGAAGTGTATCTGGCTACACGTGCAAATGTCTCTTCATAATATATGCCTTCCTTCTAGGAGAAGCCATGTTCCACAAACCTCGCCTTGTGTTTCTCTATGCTACCATCTGCAACATGCTTGGTCTTGTATATCCACTTATAAGTCATGATATAATTCCCTTCTGGTCTCAGAACTACCTCCTAGACATCATTCTTCATGACCGACTGGTACTCCTATATCATGGCATCCTTCCATTCTTTATTCTCTATCGCTTCCTCATAATTGGCAATTTCTTTATTAATGGTGTTGTATGTTGATGTATATGTAACTTCGGAATGTATTTCATCTATGTATTTCATATATATTTATTGTACCCTTATTAGAGATGCGTTATTCCTCTATTCCCTTATTAGAGATGCGTATTTTAAGGAAGTGTCGTCATGTGGATTGACAAGTGTCACAAGTGTGTGTACTTGCCGATGGGTTATTAGACCACCATGTGTGGGGTCGGCCCTGAAATATATATATTATATTGTGGATGTACCTAGCTAGACAAGTCGGCCCCATAAGGTCACTGGGAAAACATGTTAGTATAAATAGAGATCAAGAGATCTCTATTTAGATCATTTGGAAAGTCATATCTCTCTCACTCACAAAGTGGCGCACTAGTGAGGAGGAGGATCATCTGCTTCTAGGAGACTATCTCAAGTGTATTTTGGTTGTACTTTGGTTGAGCCATTGCTTTTTCTATCTCTGAGGAAGTTGTGGGGTTTTTCACCATAGGGTTTTCCCCACGGAAACTCTGTGTCTCTTGTCTCTCATGCTTTTGATTCTTATGATGCTTATTGTGATTGTTATTCATTGATAACTGTATGTGTTATTCTCTCAGTGAAGATCCTAGAGTATTGTGAATTAATGCTCAAAATTTAACATGGTCTCAGAGCTAACCTGAAAAGAAGACATTTTGCAGTGACAGAAACTTTAGTTTCTTGTTTATTGGGTTTCTCTCCACAGTTTTTGGAAAAGCAGTATAGTATATTGACTCTACTCATCAACGAGAATCTATTTGTCCAATCAGAATTCAATTCTGAGCATTTTCAGATTTGGCCCTAAAAATTAGGGTTTTCACAAAAATAGGAATTTCTGAAATCTGAAGACATAGCTGGAAGCTCCTAATTCGGGGCTCTCCCTAGTGAACTCGGGATGACAAAAAGGAAAATCTGAAGGGTAAAGCTTTGTTGATCTCAAATTCTGAATACACCAGGCTAATCAGCTCATCAAGGCACATCTTTCTATCCTTTCAGAAAATTGAAATTCACATTTTGAATTTTTAGGTTTTTTTTCGACAAACCCTAGTCCAGGACCAGATCCAGTTTTCAGCATTTCAAGTGGTAAGACCTAAATTTTTTATATTTCCATTTGAAGTACTCTTTAAGATGTCTCACCACACCAAGCTTGAGGATAAGCTTGAAGGAGATGATAACTTCCGAGCTTGGAAGTATAGGATTGGGTTAATCCTGGAAGAGAATGAGTTGGACTCATATGTAAAAGAAGACATACCTATCCCAAAGGATGAAGAGGCTAAGGTATTGCATAAGAAAAACTTGGTCAAGGCAAAGAGAATCATTGTTGATTCTGTCAAAGACCATCTCATACCCCATGTGTCTTCTCTAAAGACACCCAAGGATATGTTTGACTCTTTGACCAAGCTATTTGAAGGGAAGAACATAAATCGGAAGATGACCCTGCGGAACCAATTGAAAGGAGTAAAGTTTCAGAATGGAGAAACCATTCAATCTTATTTTTCAAGGGTCTCCCAGATCAAGGAATAACTAGAAGCAGTGGATGAAATGGTGGAGAATGGTGAAGTGGTGATAACCACTCTAAATGGCCTACCCAGGTCATGGGATTCCTTTATTCAAGGAATTTGTGCAAGGAAGAAGTTGATCTCCTTCAACAGATTGCGGGAAGAATGCTCTCAAGAAGAAGCTAGGCTTGTGGCCCGAGAAGAAAAGATGGGAAATGAAGATCAAGCTCTCACAGCACATGCCGGGAAAGGCAAGTCCAAGAAGGAATCATCTCATAACAGGAGATTCTCACACCTCCATTATCATAAAGATAAGAAAGATCTCAGATGCTTCAATTGCAATGAGAAGGGACACTTTGCTTCAGATTGTCCCAAGAAGAAGAAAGACAACAACAACAACTTCAATAAGAAGAAGAATAATAACAAAACAAGATATCATGCTCATGCTGCCGAAGATGATAAACCTCCAAAGAAGAAGGATAGGGCAGAAAGTGATAGTGATGATGACTCATCAAGTGAAGAAGAATATGTTCTAATTTCTGCTCTCATAGGTACTTTCTCCCATGTTTGTAATGATTGGTTGATTGACAGTGGGGCTTCCAAACACATGACTGGGTTTAAGGAATCTTTTGTGAATCTATCTGAACATGAATCACCCCATAAGGTGAAACTTGGGGATGATTATCAATACCCAATCAAAAGAAGTGGTGAAGCCTCCTACAACCTAGATTTTGGAAAATCTTTGAAGATGAAAGAAGGCCTTTATGTACCTGGGCTCAAGAAGAACTTACTCTCCATCTCTGCATTGGATGCAAAAGGTATGAGGGTTGCATTTGTGGATGGCCAAGTACTAATGTGGCCAAAGGAAAAGAACATAGATGATGCAATAGTGATTGGAGAGCAAGAGGGAGGTTTGTATAAATTGAAGGGACAACCTGAACATGCCATGGTACATGAATCCATGGAGCCAAGTGAACTTTGGCATAGAAGGCTTGCTCATATGCATTATAGGGAACTTCCAATTGCAAGCAAGGCTGTAAAGGGTCTTCTTGAAATCAAGACCAAACATGAAGGTGTTTACAAAGGATGTGCAAAAGGTAAGAACATTAAGAAGGCTTTCCCAAGCAGTCAAAGTAAGGCAAAAGACATCCTGGAAATCATCCACTCAGATGTATGTGGTCCTATGTCAGCCAGTTCTCTGAGTGGGTATGTTTACTATGTCTCATTTATTGATGACTTCTCCAGGAAGACTTGGGTATACTTCTTGAAGAACAAAGATGAGGTGTTTGATAAATTCAAGGAATTCAAAATCTTGATGGAGAATCAAACCGACAAGAAGATCAAAACATTCAGATCCGACAATGGTGGAGAATTCACGTCAGGTGACTTCAAGAAGCTTTGTAGTGATTCAGGGATTAAGAGGGAGTTGACTGCTCCTTATAATCCTCAACAGAATGGAGTTACAGAAAGGAAGAACAGAACAATCATGGAAGCAACAAGGGCAATGCTGCATGACTAGGATCTACCTATGCATCTATGGGAAGAAGCAACTAGAACAGCTGTATATGTGCAGAACAGAACACCCCATAAGATATTGGACAACAAGACACTAGAAGAGGTCTTTTCTGGTAAGAAACCTGAAGTCATGTTAGGATATTTAGACACTTAGGAGTTAGTTAAGATCAACTTGTGTAATATATCCGTTAGGGATAGTGTGTTTCTTTAGTATGCATTAGTATGCATTTGTAAATACTTAATCCGACGGTCACGATATGTTTCCGACATAAAGTGATATGACGACTCAACTTCTCTTAGATCAAACCTAACCTTGATCTGTGGCTTAACACCCGATTGGTCCATGATCTCTATTTAAAGAGCATGGAGGGTCATTGTTTAGTTGATCGATTATGAGAAGCTCATTTGTAACTTTCTTTCTTTGCATAATAAATTGTCCCGTAGAAGCTATTTGGCCGGGGCCGTGGAGTGTTTCCCTCAAGATGGTTTAAACCACGTCAAAACATTGGTGTGTTGATCTGTGATCTATTTGTGTGAAGTGGTTTCTCTTGGTGTTCGGTCCTTTGGTAGTACCTTGTGTACCCAAACATAGTATCAGAGCTTTTATGAAGTGCCGCTTCCGGTTATGATCTAGATCTTGAACTGCTGTTGCCAAAACTCGAAAGGGTTTCTAGTTCTATTATTTCTGTGTCTTTCTAGGATGTGGAAGGTATTCCATTGCGTCCGGAGCATCGTTTCCATTGGGAAATAGTTTTCGTTTGATCGAAACGGTTCTCGGTTGCTCCAGAAACGCGTATTTCATCAGATCTGAAGGTATAATGTTACAGTGACGCATTTTTTTTATTTCGTTTTTAAAAAGAAAAATCTCATATTTCATCTTTTTTATGGTTATATTTTTTTTTGGTTCAGATTGTTGCTTTCCCATCTGCGTATGCTCTTTGTCGTGCACCTTGTGCGATCTCGGCAAATCAGAAACAGAAAGGGAAAGGGTTTTTCTCGGCTGCATATGCTCTTTGCCGTGCACCTTGCACGATCTCGGCAAATTAGAAACAGAGAGAAAACATAGACTTTCCGGGAAAGCTAACAAGATCTAACTCCACAAGTGTGGAAATTTTTTTTGTTTGTTTCGATTTGTGGTTTGTTTTGCAGGAAAAAGGGCAAGCACGCAAAAAAAAAAAAAACCCTTCCTCATTCCCATTTTTTACATACCTTTTAATCTAGCTCACTTGGTTCAAAGTTGGTTTACTCCTTAATAGATCTTGAGTTCAAGTCTTAGGAAGTTACTTTTAAAAGAAAAAGTGCATGCAATTTGTAATTTCAAGTTACTTTATTGTAAAAGTGCATCTCACTTAAATAATAAAAAATAAAAATACAAGTGAGTCACTTAAGTTTTTTTTTTAATTGTTGCACTATTTAAAAGTAATATCATTGTAAATGTGAAATCACTTATTTTACAAAAGTGGTTCACTTAAAGCAACTTTCTTGTAAAGTGATTGTCAAAAGGTTCATCTTGGGAAGAGGGAGGTTCTTTTTTTTGCTGGACATTCTCTAGCTGCCACGTCACTATTGGGGACATTTTCAACAGTTTCTTTGTTCAAGCATAACTTCATCATACAGAATCAGTTTTCAGTGTCGTTTTTTTTTAAACCGCCTATTTTTTCAAGATCTTCCCATCCAGACTATTGGTTTTTGCTTTTATAGCCATTAATTTACAAATATAGCCGCCCATTGTGATATTCTACTTAACAGTTCCAACTATTTCTCATGGAAATCTCGTATGGAGGATGTTCTACGAAGTAGGGGACTTTTCAGAATTACCACAGGGAAATAAAAAGAACCCACTGATGATGATAAGAAAATAAAATGGGCAAATAGATGTGATGAAGCTCATGGATTAATTGGGATGTCAATCTCTACTGATTTGCGATTACACATATCTGGAATTGATGAACCTAATGCTGCTTGGGACAAGTTGGAATCTGTGTTTGGTAAACACAATGAAATTCGAGGTCACCAACTCGAAAATGAGTTGATTTTTTAAAATCCAAGTGACTTTTCATGCATTCAAGATTATTTATCTAAGTACAAAACTCTTAAGCTCTTATGTGTAGAATGTAAGATTGAGAGGGAAGACAAACAATGCATTTATCATATTCTTTCCAAACTTGGAACTGCATATTCTGTTTTTGTATCTACATTTTACTCCATGAAAGCATCCTTGAATGCAGCTAGCTATCAAGAGCCTAGTCTTGAATCCTTTTGTGATTCCTTGATTAGAGAACAAGATAAACTCATTCACCTTGGAATAATCAACAATGCAGATACATCTGGGAAAGCCTTATTGTCCCAACAGAAAGAAAATTCCAAGCCTCCCAAGAAACAAAATTTTCGCAATAATAAGTCAAACAAGGGCCCCAAACCCTCTCAGTCAGCTCCTTCTTTAAAAAATGACAAAGGATCCAAGCCAAAAGGCAAGAAGACTGAGCGTCATTGCAACTATTGCGGGAAAGATAATCATGATGAATCTAAGTGTTTCAAGAAGATGGCAGCCTTGGAAGCAGCAATGAAGAAGCACCACATCAGCCTAGATTCGCCTTCAGAATTAGCCTCTCATGGACATGCACTTTGTGCTTCTAGTTATTCTTATAATGCATCTTCTTCTTCTACTTCAAATGAATGGCTCATTGATTTTGGAGCATCTTATCATATGGCTAAGGATCAAGCCATCTTTTCTACTCTGCATGAATGTAACACCAAACAAATATTTGTTGGTGATGATAGATCTCTAAGTGTTGTAGGAGCTGGAACAGTTCCAATAGATAATGGTCATTTTAGTGATGTACTATGTGTTCCAAGAATTTCCTGCAATTTGTTATCAGTCTATCAGATCACTCATTCTGGTGAAGGTAAAACTGTGACCTTTACACCTCACCAAGTTGTAATCAAGGATTTTAAAGATCCTCAACAAGTTCTAGCTACTGGAATTGTTGATGATATTACCAGGTTGTAAAAGTTTAACAACTTTGGGTCATCACCTTTTCCTTCAGTTTTTTGTTGCTCACAGTGAAGATGAAAATCCACCTCCGCCTGCTCATGTTCCTCCAGTTGCACCAGCACAAGTGCTTCATCGATGGGTCCGTTCAACATGTGAAGCAGCTGGTGATCTTGCCGGTGATCCTAGAGATCAATGTCGAACACGTTCTCAGTTTCAGAGAGCCTCTTCTCTTTTGGCTCAAGTTTTCGAGAATCATGATTCATAAACTTTTGCAGAAGTTTCAGGGAATCCAGATTGGGATGCATCCATGGATGAAGAATATCGTTCCTTAATGGCGAACGATACTTGGGATCTTGTACCTCTTCCAAAAGGAAGAAAACTTGTCAGATGTAAATGGGTCTACAGAACTAAGTATGCATCAGATGGAAGTGTTGAAAGACTTAAGGCAAGGTTAGTTGCCAAAGTTTTTTCCCAAGTTGAAGGGATTAACTACAATGAAACCTTTGCTCCTGTCGCAAAAATGAACTCCATCCGCCTTGTTCTTTCCCTTGCAGCCTTACACAACTGGGAATTCCATCAAATGGATGTCAAGTCTGCCTTCTTACATGGTGATTTACAGGAGGAAATTTACATGGAACAACCTCCTGGCTATGTTCAGAATAACTCTAGCCTTGTCTGCCGCCTTAAGAAATCCTTATATGGCCTTAAGCAAGCTCCTAGAGCTTGGTATGCCAAAATGGATAACTTTCTCCTTGACACTGATTTTTCTAGATGCCATTCTGACCCCAATGTCTATACCAAGAAAGTAGGAAACCATCTCATCATACTTGTTCTATATGTTGATGACATTATTCTTACTGGTAGTGACCCTAAGCTTATAACCCATGTGAAATCCAGTCTTAAACAAACTTTTGAAATGTCAGACTTAGGACATTTGCATTATTTTCTTTGTCTCCAAGTCCTACAAACCAAAGAAGGAATCTTTCTTTCTCAGTCTAAGTATGCTTGTGACCTTCTTCGATGCTTTCACATGGAAGATTGTACACCAGCCCCTTCTCCCTTCCAGTATGGAGTCAAACTTTCTACCACTTTTACTTCACCTGAAGTCGATGCCACCTTGTATCGTCAGCTTGTTGGTAGTCTCTTATACTTGACTCAATCCCGTCCTGACCTTTCCTTTGCCGTTGGTCGTGTTGCCCGTTATATGCAAACACCTCATGAAAGTCACTGGAAAGCAGCTAAAAGAATACTTCGATATATTCGAGGTACCGCTCAGTTTGGGATTCATTACAATACAGGGGGGAAACCTTTGTTGGTTGGTTTCACTGATTCAGATTGGGCCGGCGATCCTGATGATCGGAAGTCTACTGCAGGTTATGTTTTCAGTCTGGGATCTGGACCTATTACTTGGGCTTGTAAGAAACAACAAGCTCTTGCTCTTTCTTCAGCAGAGGCAGAATATCGAGCAACAGTTAATGCCAGTCAGGAAGCTTTATGGCTTCGACAGATCCTTTCAGAGTTTGGATTCGAGCAGCAGCAGCCTACTCCACTTTGGTGCGACAATCAAAGTGCCATTAAGCTTGCCAAAGATCCAGTTCTACATCAATGCAGCAATCACATTGAGCTACATATGCACTTCATCAGAAATCTTGTTCATGATCGTGTTCTTGAAGTGCTCTTTTGCCCTACAGATGATCAAGTTGCAGACATCTTCACCAAGTCTCTTACAGAAGCGAAGTTTTCTAAACTTCGATCTATGTTAGGAGTTCAGGAACTTGTCATTAAGGGGGGATAGGCTCTAATGCCTCCTTCCTTCTCCTAATAGTGTCACTTTTGTAAATCCTTCAATCCTATCCCAAGTTGTTCTTAAGGGGGGATGTTAGGATATTTAGACACTTAGGAGTTAGTTAAGATCAACTTGTGTAATATATCCGTTAGGGATAGTGTGTTTCTTTAGTATGCATTAGTATGCATTTGTAAATCCTTAATCCGACGGTCATGATATGTTTCCGACATAGAGTGATCCGACGGCTCAACTTCTCTTAGATCAAAACTAACCTTGATCTGTGGCTTAACACCCGATTGGTCCATGATCTCTATTTAAAGAGCGTGGAGGGTCATTGTTTAGTTGATCAATTATGAGAAGCTCATTTGTAATTTTCTTTCTTTGCATAATAAATTGTCCCGTAGAAGCTATTTGGCCGGGGCCGTGGAGTGTTTCCCTCAAGAGGGTTTAAACCACGTCAAAACATCGGTGTGTTGATCTGTGATCTATTTGTGTGAAGTGGTTTATCTTGGTGTTCGGTCATTTGGTAGTACCCTGTGTACCCGAACAAGTCAGTCATCTCAGAATATTTGGTTGTCCAGTATACATTCATGTCCCAAAGGAAAAGAGGACTAAAATAGATCCTTCAGGAAAGAAGGGTATCTTTATGGGTTACAGTGAAAGCTCGAAGGCTCAGAATATACTTTCCAGGGTTCAAGAAGATTGATGTCAGCAGGGATGTAACATTTGATGAAAACTCAGCATTCATCAAATCAAGGAAGGCACCTATCGAATTTTATGAAGAACCTAAGGAAACTAGATTTCAAGACACTACCATGACTGAAGTAGTTCCAGAAGTTGTTCGTGAGTTTGAAGATCCACAAGAACCTGTAGATCCACCTCGTGAGGATAACTCTCACAAGAGGAAACCTGCATGGGCTAGAGAGCTCATTCAAGATGCCAAAAGATTCGGCATTCCAGAAGAAGAACACAGAGCAAAGAAGAGAACCAGATCACATACCAACTATGTTGCTTTACTCTGTGACATTATGAACAAAGAGCCTTCCAGTTATGAAGAAGCAGCAGAAAAGAAAGAATGGAAGGATGCCATGGTTGAGGAATACCAATCAATAATGAAGAATGATGTTTGGGATGTTGTCCCAAGACCTAAAGAGAAGTCTGTTGTGACTTCCAAATGGATCTACAAAATCAAGCATGCTGCAGATGGCAGTGTAGAAAAATACAAAGCAAGATTCGTAGCTCGTGGCTTCTCTTAGAAAGAGGGAATAGATTATGAAGAAACTTTTGCACCTGTAGCCAGGTATACTTCCATCAGAACAGTACTTGCCCTGGCTGTAGCGATGAAATGGAAAATACACCAAATGGATCTCAAGACTACTTTCTTGAATGGTGTAGTTGAAGAGGAAGTATATGTGGAGCAGCCAATCGGTTTTGAAATACATGACAGGGAGTCATATGTGTGTAGATTGAAGAAAGCCTTGTATGGCTTGAAACAAGCTCCCAAAACCTGGTATGGTAGGATGGACAGTTTCCAATCTAGTTTGGGCTTTACCAAGAGTAAAGTGGATTCCAACCTCTACTACAAGGTTGAGGAAGGGAATCCTGTGATTCTACTCCTGTATGTGGATGACTTATTTGTAACAGGAGATGATAGATTGATTGCAGATACTAAGAGGAAGATTGCTGTCGAGTTCGATATGAAAGATTTGGGAATGATGCATTATTTCCTAGGTATGGAGGTGTGGCAGAGTGCAGGTGGGATCTTCCTTGGTCAAGGGAAGTACACAGTAGATATCCTGAAGAGATTCGGGATGATGGATTGCAAGGCCATGGCCACACCTATGGCATCGAATCTGAAGCTTCTATCTGATGCTTCATCTGAGTCGGTTGATGTCTCTATGTATCGTCAGATGATTGGGTCCTTGATGTACCTGATGAATACGAGATCAGATATTTGCTTTGCTGTGAACACATTGAGCCAGTTCCTGACGGATCTGAGGAGTGTTCACCTAGTTGCTATAAAGCATGTTCTGAGGTACCTGAAGGGTACAGTGGATTATGGGCTCAAGTATGAGGTGAATAAAAAGTTTAACCAGCAGGGTTATGTTGATTCAGATTGGGCTGGCACTGCCGCAGATAGGAAGAGCACATCTGGATGCTGCTTCAGTATGGGATCAGGTGTGATCTCTTGGTTTAGCAGGAAGCAGTCCTGCGTAGCACTGAGTACAGCTGAGGTAGAGTATGTTGCATCCTGCTCAGCTAGTTGTGAGGCAGTATGGATATGGAAGCTACTGTCTGAGTTATTTGATCTCCCGTTGGATGCTATTGGTATCTTCTGTGATAACCAGAGTTGTGTGAAGCTATCTGAGAACCCAGTGTTTCATGATAGGTCGAAACACATAGAGATCAAATATCACTATATCAGGGATATGGTGCAAAGAGGAGCTGTGAAGCTCCTGTACGTTGCGACGGATGAGCAGATTGCAGATGTGTTGATGAAGCCACTAGCCAGGGTGAAGTTCGAGTACTTCAGGGAGAGGCTTGGTGTTCTTTAGATTGATGACACTTCGAGGAAGAAGTGATGGACACATTTGCTGAAGCCATTCCAAGCATGTTGGAAGGAGGATCCTTCACATGGCTGTGGATGTAATCGCTATATGATGAGCATCAGGATGATGTTCTGGTATGATCAGTTGGATCATTTTTATATGTATGTATGTACGTATCATGTTGGATGCTGGATATGATCAGTTGGATCATTTATATGTATGTATGTATCATGTTGGATGCTGGATATGATCAGTTGGATCATTTATATGTATGTATGCATCATGTTGGATGCTGGATATGATCAGTAGGATCATTTTTATGTATTTTGTATATGCATCATGTTGGATTCTTGGACCATGTATCTGTATATGTATCAGGTGGATCATGTATAGTGATATGTATCATGTATTTGTATTTGTATCAGGTAGATCATGTATGATGATATGTATTAGGTAGATACTTGGTATGCATCAGGTAGATGCATTATATGATCAGGATGATCATGGATGATGAGCTTCAGGATGTTGCTCCAGCTGACATGCAGCAAGATGTTGCAGTGATGATGATCAGGATGATCATGTGTACATCAGGAAGATGTATGGTGAGTATCAGGTTGATACTCTGTGGCCGTGGAACAGGTTGTGCAGATAAGCATGTAATTTGTGCCCTGGGAGATTTGCATATAGTCTTTCGAGGTTTTGCCTACGGCATGTAATTTGTACCCTGGGATATCTGGAAAATGCTCTTTCAAGGTTTTGCTTGGGAGGACATATAATTTGTGCCCTGGGAGATCTACAGATAGTCTTTCTAGGTTTTTCCTATGGCATGTAATTTGTGCCCTGGGATATCTGGCAGATGCTCTTTCGAGGTTTTGTCCTATGGCATGTAATTTGTGCCCTGGGAGATCCGATAGGTTGAGCCGTGTGCTCGTAATCAGTCCTGGGATGCTCTTTCGAGGTTTTTCCATGACCACATGTAATTTGTGCCTTGGGAGATCCGATAGGTTGAGCCGTGTGCTCGTAATCAGTCCTGGGATGCTCTTTCGAGGTTTTGTGGTGACCACATGTAATTTGTGCCCTGGGAGATCCAATAGGTTGAGCCTTGTGCTCGTAATCAGTCCTGGGATTCTCTTTCGAGGTTTTGTGGTGGGGTCACATGTAATAAGTCCTGGAGATCTGGACAGGATGAAAAAGGCCTCAGATGCTCTTTAGGGTTCTTTCTAGTCAAGAGACTCTTTTAAGGTTTTGTGACGCACGTAATAAGTCCTGAGATTTCCACAGTATGGCCAGTGATGACGAAGACCTGCAGGTGGCGAGCCTACATCCAGTATGAAAAAGGACTGGCTCTATAGAACTTCCTATGACGAGTAGAGTCAGAGATTGGTTGAGATAGCAGAAATAGTGACGATGATGATGACGATGATCCCGAGAAGAAGACTTGTCTAGCAGATCTGTGTCGAGAAATACCTTCCTAGTTAAGAGGGAGTGTTGATAGTATATGTAACTTCGGAATGTATTTCATCTATGTACCCTTATTAGAGATGTGTTATTCCTCTATAAGGAAGTGTCGTCATGTGGATTGACAAGTGTCGCAAGTGTGTGTACTTGCTGATGGGTTATTAGACCACCATGTGTGGGGTCGACCCTGAAATATATATATTATATTGTGGATGTACCTAGCTAGACAAGTCGGCCCCATAAGGTCACTGGGCAAACAGGTTAGTATAAATAGAGATTAGGATATTTCTATTTAGATCATTCGGAAATTCATATCTCTCTCACTCAGAAAGTGGTGCACTAGTGAGGAGGAGGATCATCTACTTCTAGGAGACTATCGCAAGTGTATTTTGGTTGTACTTTGGTTGAGCCATTTCTCTCTCTATCTCTGAGTAAGTTGTGGGGTTTTTCACCTTAGGGTTTTCCCCACGGAAACTCTATGTCTCTTGTCTCTCATGCTTTTGATTCTTGTGATGCTTGTCATGCTTATTGTGATTGTTATGCATTGATATACTGTATGTGTTATTCTCTCAGTGAAGATCCTAGAGTATTGTGAATTAATGCTCAAAATTTAACATTGTACAATAGGGATACATAGTTGGAGTATGGCCTAGGTCTCTTTCTTTCTCTGTGCATCCCCTCTGAAGAGCCATACTTCTCTACATCGTTTATTGCTTCTCGTACCCATGCAGGTTTCCTATTGTGGGAGTTCTTCTCACGAGGTGGATATACAAGTTCTTGTGGTTCTTCCATATCACGGTCTTCGTGGTATTCTGGAACTGCTTCTTCCATAGTTGTATCTCTAATCATGGGAACTTTAGGTTCTTCAGTGTCTTCAATAGGTAAATTTCTGGATCTATTGTATGCTGAGTCTTTGTCAGTTGTTCTTCGGAACAAATGCCATCATCCTTCTCTTGTATGTGATTGTACCTACAATTCAAATTCTATTGCATGATTAGAAACATCTCATAGTTTTCAGAACAAGTTCTTACGCATAAAGGCATAGGTCATACAGTCATGCAATTATCTAATCCAATGCTTCAATACAACATTCATCCATATCCTATAACTTTCTCGATGCCTTCCATCTCTACCAGAACATTGTTAAGAGTGTGCACTACTCCCAACATGTCAGCAAAAAGGTTTCATTCTAGATAAGTAGCAATGGAATGTTTTACAGTACCATAGGCCACTTACCAGTTACTTTCATATTAGTAGTATACTGTTCATTAATGAAAATATCCTAATATGTATAATACACAACAAAAATATAGGAACATAACTATGTACACCACTGAACAATATAAATAGATATATAAGAAATGACAATTCAAATACTTATCTTTGTTTGTTTGTTGGGTGGACTCTCTCTTGATCTTTACTTCCTTGCAGGAACTACTGGATTCTCTAACATAGTGTTCTTCTTCATCGTCTAATTTTGAGGTCCTGTGCCTTTCTTTCTTATGATCAGAAATGTTGAGCAAGTATTCTACACTTGCTGGAGTAGACTTTGTGTGTCGTTTCTTCTTATGAGGTGGGTCCTTCTGAATGAACCCTTATAACTAATTACAATACATATTCTTCATCACTTGAAGAATTTTCTCTTTCTTCTCTGGTTCTCTTCCTTGGAGTTTCATCATCTTCTATAGTGTGAGCATGGTTCCTTTTCTTATTGGTCTTCTTATTGTGGGAGACACTTCTATTTCTGAGACAATCTCTGGAGTAGTGTCCCTTCTCATCACATGTAAAAGATCTAATGTTGGATATATCTCTTCTTGGTTTTCTATGTTTATCATATTTCTCCCTCTGGATTTGATGGTGGTTCTCCCTCTTAATGTGGTGATGGTGCTCCCTCTTGTTGTGGTTTCTTCTAGTGTGTACTGTGAGAGCTTGATCATCATTTTCTCCCATCTTCTCTTCTCGAGCCACAAGTCGAGCTTCTTCTTGTGAGCATTCTTCCCATAGCCTACTGAATGTGATTAAATTCTTCCTAGCACAAATCCCTTCAATTAAAGAGTCCCATGATCTAGGGAGACCATTCAAGTTGGTCATCACAATTTCTCCATCTTCTACATTTTCTCCCACAACTTCAACTTGCTCCTTGATATGAGAGACCCTTGTAAAATAAGACTGCATGGTCTCTGCATTTTGTATCTTCACATTCTTCAACTGGTTCCTCAAGGTCATCTTCTAATTTATATTCTTCCCTTCAAATAGCTTTCTCAAGGCATCAAACATCTTTTTAGGTGCCTTCAAAGATGACACATGTTGGATGATATGATCCTTAATAGAATCTGCAACTATCCTCTTGGCCTTAACCAATTTCTTCTTGTGTAAGGTTTTAGCCTCATCTCCCTTTGGTGCTAGAATCTCCTCATTTACATATGTGTCCAGTTCATTATCTTCAAGGACAAGTGAAATCCTATACTTCCATGCTTGGAAGTTATCAACCCATTCAAGATTATCCTCAAGCTTGGTGTGGTGAGACATCTTTAATGAGAACTTAAAATGGAAATAGCAAATATTTTAGGTCTTACCACTTTTATATGCCCAAACTGGTCTGGAGCTCGTTGGCCCTAGGGTTTGTTAGAGAAACCCTTGTTAGGTATGTGTTATATTCTCTGCATGTATGTGAAGAGGAGAGTGTGCCTATTAGAGGCGCAGGTGACGATCCCTCCGCCACCTTCATGGAAATAGGTCCTTAGGCTGTTTCCATTTGGAAATGGCCGACGAGCCATTTCTGATATGAAAACAGACGGTAGGCCATTTTTTGTTTGCGAGCATAGTGAGAAATTTTTTTGGGGGATCGCATGCAATTTTGGGGGATTATTCTAAAACTATGTAATTCAATCTTAGTTAAGGGATTGGGTTCTATTGACTAATTCGGGTTAACGGATTAGGGTTTTGGATGTTGCAGAATATCTATATTGTATTGTGAATGATTCATAATGAGATGATGAGAAAAATAGGAGGTGTGGCTCCAAGGTATGTTGGTTTTCTCGGTTAAGGGTTTCCAGGGTAAATCTTTGTGTACTATGTGTGAATGTTGTGGTGTAATATATGTTTTGCTTAAAAGAATTTGTATGCTTTGCTTCTATACACAGGATTAAAACTTACAACCCTAATTTTCCAAACTTGGAATTTGGAACTTCTGATTGGACAGATAGATGTGATTGACTGAGGTGAGTATGTTGGTATACTTGGTTTATGAAGATTCCAAAATTTAGCCCTTGAAAATTGACTTGTGAAATTCTGATCTGCAGTTTCTGGCTTTTTCTGGTTTTCTATAGTTTTTGGTCCAAATTCAAACTAGGGTTTGAATTTCTGAGAATTTTACCCACTCAAAACTTTCGATCTTGGTATCAAAATTTCAATCTTGGAGAGGCGCAACTCCCTATGCCAATTGCACTCCAAAATTTCAATTTTGTGAGAAGTCCTAATTTTCCTCTGGCAGCAGTGACAGGCCAAAAAATGAAAATTTTCAGAATCGACTTCTTCTTCAGTAGAAATATGTTCCTTCCTTAGGTGAGTTATCCTAGCCTCTTTTCGTTGATGATTTGTGGAGCGAAGTCCCAAAATTAAGAATCCCTAGCTTCTACAGCTGCACAATGTCTTCTTTTCTGGTTAGCTCTGATACCATGTTAGATTTTCTGGTTTTAATCAATATTTATCTAGGATCTTAACTGAAAGAATAACATGCACAGAATAACACAATAGACACAAATAATTTCCTTGGGGAAACCATAAAGGAGAAAACCGCACAACTTCCTTAGAGATAGAATCGTCACCAATACAATATCACAAAAGTAAAGCCCTAAAACAAAGATGGTCTTCTGCAACTCCTCTTCTTTTCCTCCTATGCAAACTTGTCCTCTCTCTCACTAATGCAAACTTGGGTGAGTGAGTGTGATGTCCAAATGAGAGAACTCCACTCTCTATTTATACTTATCTTTCACTTGACCTTTTCACTTACTAGGTCGGCCCCAGTTGTACCTGACTAGGTTGACTTCTCTAGGAGACTCTATTAACCCTAATACAATCTGACTCTGGGGTCTATTTCCCTGACTTACAATGAAGGGTTAACCTCAATGACTTTACATGACCAAATACAATAATGACTTCTCCGACCGGAGGAATAAACATCTCCGTCGGAGGTACAAATAAAATACAATAATAATACAAAATAAAATACAACTGAATATCTTTCGAAGTTACAATTACATTAACACTACTCTCATCCTCTTAAAGGCTTGTCATACTTTTTTTTTTGGTAACTAGGGGAATCGGAAATTGGGAAGGGGTCAGTACTCGCATGACATAGGTTCCAGGGATCCAATCCCGTCCGCTATCACTATACCCCTAGGTGCAGCCACACAGCCCACAAGCATGGGGCACGTGTAAGTGAGGGTGATTTGAACTCATGACCTCCATTTACAACATTTACTTCATATCAAGCGAATCGTCGGTTGAGCTACACCCCTACAGGCTTAAAGGCCTGTCATACTAAGCACAAAGTTTATGACTCAATATGTTATGCTCCCTTATTAAAAATTTACAAGAGGATAATTAAATAATTTAACTAAGGAATGGATCTAGAAAAAGGTGGTATGGAATATATCTACTCCATGCCCAACCAAAGAGGATATGTAATGTACTATGAAGAAATCACAAGCTTCCAAACTTGATGAGCCCAATCTCTAGCATATGTCCAATCCAAAAGATGATTTGATTGGGCCTAAAGTTTCCATTATCTAGCTCTACATCCAAGATTTTTTGCATGGCCTTTATGGCCCATACAACCTATGTATGGTTTCCAATCACACTAAAATCATAATGTGTAGCTACCTGAGTCTTTCTAGGTAGTGTATGGGTTCAATGAGTTTCCAAGGATATTGTATAGACTCCAAAATGTAACCAAATTGAGTTTTCCTTCAATAAATAGTCATATAGCTTGAGAAAAAAAATAGAAATTCTCTAATTAATTGTAATAGCTCTATGATTACTAGAGTTATAGATTTTCAATCTCGGAGATCAATAACTGGTGGATAATAAAGAGATATTGGTTATATTTCTTTGTTAAGGAAAAAACAAATTATGGAGTAAATATATTGAGATACATTAGAAGATAACTTTGACATAATTTAAAATAATTAGGAATCCATTAACACGAAGTAGTTTTCATTAAAATGCATGAAACAATTAAAAAATTAAATAGAAGCAATCTTTAAACACTACAACAAAAATGGCAATTAGCATCCCATTTAGTGTCCCACTCCCTTTTTGTATTTTCTTTCCCCATTTAGTGGCCCAAGTAGATGCTAAACCTGGAGCATCATGGAAAATGTTTAAAGTACCTAAAATTATGTCCCATTTAGAGTCCCAAATAGTGTCCCAAATCCCATTCATCATCTTGAATTACATCTCAAATAGCATCCAAAATATCATCCACAATATTGTCCCAAATAGCATCTAGAATAGTGCCTAAAATAGTGTCCCATTTTTTTTCGTATATATCACCAGGTTTATCATCCCATTTAGCTTCCTTTTTATCATCTACTTAGTTGAATCACACCATGAATTGTGTCCAAGTATCAACTAGAATAGCGCAAAGTTGGAATCTAGTTTGAAATCTATGCTTGCATCCACATTAGCACCATGTTTTTTTCCATGTTAGCATCCATGTTTTTAACTCCATGTGTGTAACCACATCAACACCTTTCTTAGCTTCCCATTTTGCGCCATGTTTTTCTTCCAAAAGGGTGCCAAGTTATGCTTCCCATTTTTTCGCTATGTTTTGATTCCAAATTGGCACCAAGTTTTGCTTCCCATGTAAATCCATGTTTTTCTTCCTATTTAGTGCCATGTTTTGCATCCACATTAATGTCCAGTTTTGAAATCATGTTTACTACCACATTAACGCCATGTTTGGATTCCTCATTAGTGCCAAGTGTTGAATCATTTTTAATGCCTAGTTTTGCATCCCTGTTTGCATCCACATTAGCACCATGTTGGATTCCATAGTGGCACCATGCTAGGAAATGAATTTATCTCTCAGTTTAGCATCCATTTTTTCTTCTCTTTTATCTCTGTGGGTTTCTTCTTATTTTGCTTCCTCGTGAATGCCACATTTAGCTTCCCATTTAGCATCTAATTTTGCTTCTTTGTGGCCTCTATTTTTTCTTCTATTTTGGATTATACTTTTTCTTCCATGATAGCACCAAAATTGGCTTCCAACTTAGCACCAAGTTTTGCATCCAATGTTGCTTCTAGATTTGTGACAGATTAAGCTTCCATTTTAGCTCCTAGTTTTTTTTTTTGGTAAAAGAGAACATATTATATTAACATGAGAGAAAAAAAAATTTCATAAATCACCTTCTCAAAGACTTTCCTATTTACCTTTCTTGTGACTCCTAACATCCCCAGAAAAATAGAGATAGTGCAGTGCCCTTACACTTAGAACCAGAAACCTTATCAAAAAAGACCCCACTAAACTTAGACTTTGAAGATCCCATTACTTGGATTTCATGCCTGCATACAGAGCACCAGGCCATATTTTCACAAAACTAATTCCGAACTGACCAAAGGTTACAAAACGACCCATTACATAAGCATAACTGGATATTAGGACTAACACTTCAGACATTTTATCGATTATCAAGAGATCACAAAAAGAACAGACGAAGACCAAGGATAACCAGAAGATTGCCTCTCTGCATAATTTTATGGATCTTTGTGCAAAAAATAGGTCCTCGACAGATGAGCTGAGTCCTCCCAGTTTGAGGTCATCCCTCTAGTAGGGTCCAATGCCAAAAATAGAAGAATGGACAATGTAGTTTAAAAGAGCAGCAAAATTATGATACAGTAGAACTCAGATAGAAGCAGAATAACATCACACTAATTCATTAATCATAATATGAACAGTAAATAATACGGAGAGGATTCAAATGCCAAGGTGGTAATTTGAATTAGCCTGCATGAACTCATCATCAGATCAGTAGAGTGTCATCAATGCACAAGTAACCATCAACCATGTGTCAAATTGATTCTAACTGAATGTAGTAGGTGTAACTGATGCATGGAGCACTAATGTAGTGAAGGAGAATCTAAGGAGGGCACATGAGGAGCTAACTGCAGTCAGAATAGTCAATCAAGTCTCTCTGGAGGTCCATCGGAGTGTTTCACTGAGTTAACTAGTCAATCTATCCTCAAATCAAGGAACATATCCACAAATCAAGAAACTAACTGAAGTGTTATTGGTGGTAGGTGAGAGAGGGTGCACTTCACATGTGGTAGGTGAAAGGAGGGCGCATCACTAACTACGAGGGATGGAACTGAGTGGAAACAGGCTCCTAGGGCTAGTAAACTAAGCACTAGGTGCTGGGAGACACCATACTGAGGACTGGGGTACCTGCAATTGCATGACTGCATGCAAAAATGCATGCATGACTGAATGCAATGCTGGTAGGACTAGGATGGAGTATAGGAATATCCTAACATTATTCCCCATCATGATTTGCGAGTACCTCTTTGTTTATTAATGAGCTTAAGGAGGATAAAAAATGCTCAGTATAGCTCATCCTTCGAACGAATCCAATAACACATGTTTTACGAACCTGAGAAAGGATGGATTCGGTCCCAAAAAAGGGTCCTTCAATGTTAAATTTTAACGAGTCCAAAGAAGGTAAACTTGGTGACGTTTCACACTTAGAGGGTTTGAAACGGTCAAAAGAAGACTCTAGGGTGAACATTTTTGTAAAGTTAGTCGTGTAGGCCCGAAAAAGTGTAAAATAATGCCTAGAAAAAATCTCCTTATCAATGGCTGACTAAGGTATTCATTTTTCATAAATACTCTACATGCTCCGAAAAGGGGGTAAACTATCACCGAATAGACGACCTTTCAAACCCTTTTACAAGCGTGAAAGAGACGAGTTCACTTAACAATCTTTTCCTATTTTGGGAGTATGAAAAGAGCTTAAAGACAACTCAAAGGGTATTATTAAGCATACAAATAATTTTAGACCATAACTTCATCATTATGTTTGACCTGAAATCTCAAAACAATTGTGAGAAACCATAAAAATAAATAAACAAAGGGATTTTACTAACAAATGGTAAAAAATAATAAAATATTATGAGGTAAATATAATAAAATATTGTCATTCAAGTCAATAATTAGAGATGAAAGGGACTCATTTTACCATTGCATTCTTACCAAAGAGGGTAAAACCCATTGGAGGTAGAAACTTGTGTTGGAGATTTCTAGCATTCCAGGCAGTGGATTCTCATCTTGCCAGCTCCAGGTAACTAATCTCGTCCTCCAATTCATTTACTTAGTTGAAACACTACTATTTTTGTTGCTTTTAATGAATTTGGGGTTGGGTTTTTTGGGTAAAAATGTGCCTCTGGGTTGACACAGCTGCCTCTTTCAGGAAACGCATTGATCAGGGTTGACGCGGTTCTCGAAAGGGAAATCTGTATCAAATATGCGTTGTATGTAAAGACGGATCACACTAACCATGAAATGTGGCCCAAAAAATGAATACAACAAATTTTGGGGGTTTTCTTTAAATGAATGGTTTCTTTCGGGAAACGCATCAATCAAGGTCGACGCAGTTCCCAAAAGGGAAAACTGCATCAAATATGCACTGTATGTAAAGATGGATCACGTTGACCATGAAATCTGTCCCAAAAAATGAATACAACAAATTTTGGGGGTTTTCTTTTAGATGAATGGTTTCTAATTCCCCAGTTTATGGTTTTGCAGGTCTTAATCAAGAAAATGTTGGAGTGGAGAGAGAGAGAGATCGCGAGTTGGAGGATGTAGAAGGGTTGAATGATGAAAAAACTATGTTATCCCTCCAAGAGTGTGGACTCAAGAAATAATTTCTCACTCCAAGCATGAGGTCCCATGTCCCTTTGTTAGAATATTTGGTGGGGATGTGGGATCCTGTATAACTTCATTTTCAAGTGGGGGCCCGTATCCTCACTTTGGAGATAGATGATATCTATTTTTTAACTGGGATCTGAAGAAGAGGAGCTTGTGAACCTCTATTTGTGCATAGTGGGGGTGACGAATATGTTAACAAACTCATTTAACAATATTGTGGACCTGGGACTAGAAAGGACAACGAGAAGATCCTGATTGAAAGAGTTTGTAATTTTTCGTTAAGGATCGTTCTCTTCATCGTGATCTGATTAGCAGGAACCAAGTCCCACCACCAAGCAACTAGATCCCAGATGTTGTGTGCTATAGAGTGCATGGAACCCACCGTGTTCAACTGGTGTGAGAGTCTAATGAGTATCATGAAAGATCAAGTAACCAAATTTTGGTTGGGAAAGACCAAACAGTTTGGTTATGGGTCCATTTTGGTATCCTTCTTCATGGAGCGGGTTCCTCACTTCCATCCACATCATATAGATATAGCTAGCCTGAATCCACGGGAACTGGGAATGAGGAGATGGGTTGAGTTGTTCGGTTGTCATGGTGCTCTGATCCATAGCTATGGGCCAGCTTTCTTCCGATGGGTGCATAGGCATCTTCTCATGGTAGAGGATTATGCATACACGGGAATAGATTTTTGAGGAGATCCGGACTTGGCGCTACCAGAGTGTTAGGAACCCATGTCAACCCTTCTATTTACTTTGTTAGTATATTGTTGTTGGATGCATATGATTTGTAAGTCATCCTGTAGTATTTGTTGATCCATAGTTTGTCTTATTGTTGTTGGATGCATATGCTTTGTAAGTCATCCCATAGTAATTGTTAACCCATAGTTTGTATTGGCCCATGGTTTGTACTAACACATGGTATTGACCCATGGTATTGGTGCCTAAACATAGTATATAAGTTTGTGTTGAGACCATTGAAGGTATGGTGAAGTTATTTGTATTGAGCTTGCTCAATGGAGCTTTCCCCCTCGAAGTGGCCTGCGATCAATAAAAGTGATTCTAAGTTCTATTATTTATGCTATCTCATGTATTTTCATTAATTAATTGTTGCAGGTTCTTCACATTTGGTATCAGAGCACTTTCTTGGGCTCGTTGAGTGGAATTTCTGCCAATTTGTTTTTCACATCTGTTGCAAGTTCGGATCTGGGAATAATCCCTATCCGCTTAATTATGGGAAGTACTTGGGCATAATCCCTAAAACTCATTGTGAGGAGTACCACAGGAACCCCAAAGTAGATGGCCCATTGAGAGGACCTGCCAGCGAAAACAGCAACGACCCCTACCTGATTGACTAGTTCCCACCTGTGAGGTAAATCAAGAGCTATCATTTGTGGCAAAGCAATTATCAGTTTTACCTAGGCCGTGGAGTGAGGGGTACTGCCCCAATACGCAAGCCATCAGACAGGATTGGTGGTCGATTGAAACCCCTGAACTGTTAGGAAGCTGAACATACCTGGGGTCCATATCTATTTTCAGTTGAACTATTTCCAATCACTTCCGCGCCATTTCAGACCCATTCCAAGCCGTTCCAGATCCAGCCATTTCAAATCTATTCTAAACTCATTTTAGATCCAGCCATTTTCGATCCAGTCAGCGCTGTTTCAGATCCATCTATTGCCAATCCAGTTAGCGCCATTTCAGATCCATCTGTTGTCGATCCCTTCAATGTTGTTTCAGATCCAATTGTTCTGATCCCTTCCGCACCGTTGCAGATCCATTTCTGGAAGAAAAAAAAATATTTTTCGCCATAACTCCCTTTTTTAAACTCTGTTTCCCTTGAAGGTTCCCTGACACCCCTGCAATTCCATTCTGCATATTTCATTCCTGAGGACCCTATCCCAAATTCTACTTCCCAAAGCCAGAAATCTCACATTTGTCTATTTTTAGGGTTTTCCATAACTTCTTCAATTTTCACCCAGTCGCCTCCAAATTTTCCCATCGTGTCCATTCCCTATTTCTGCTTCTTTGTCCCTCTTTGACAAATTTTCTCATTCTTTCACCCTGAATCTGAAATCCCCATTTTTTGCTTCCCTGTCCATCAGAACGTGTCCAAAACCTAGTCAAACCCCAATTACCCATCCAATTTTTCCCAAATCAAAATTTATCTTTACTAAAGAAGCTTTTGTTTGTGGTTTTCTATCCATCCCCGCCCCTCCCCCCCAAAAAAAAACTCATGGTTATGGTTGTCACCCGCGCAGGAGCAAAAACCATGGAGGAATCACTTGCAGCCATCCAAACCAAACTCCAAGATCTGGATGAAAAATTTCTCAGCCTCCATCTTGAGCATTCAGCCATGAACAATAACCAACAGCAAGAATCTTCTGTAGCCAATGGGTTCTCTTCTTCTAGCAATTTCCATGGCCTGAAGCTTGAATTTCCTCGCTTCAATGGTATTGATCTGACTGGATGGACCTATCGTGCAGAAAATTATTTCAGTCTGCATAATACTTTTGATGTCCAAAAATTTCCACTTGCATCCTTTCATTTGGAACAAGAAGCCCTTCAGTGGTACCGTTGGTACATCAAGGCTCATGATCACCAAACAAGTTGATTGTTTTGTCCATCCTTTCTCCAGCTTTGAAGTCATGGTTGCCAATGGGGGCACCTTACCTTGCAAGGGGAAGTGTCACAATGTGCATATCTCTCTGGAATATTATAACCTACGCTATTACATGTTTTCCTTGTCCCTCGGTGGATGTGATGTGGTTTTGGGCGTTCAATGGTTACGTACACTTGTCCCCATCTTATGGGATTTTGCTGAACTTTGGATGCAGTTTTTAGTCAATGGGAAACAACACAAATTTAAGGGCTTATAACAAGGGTCTCTCTGCATCATCAGTTCACATCGCCTGGAAAAGGTCCTTAAGAAGAATTCACATGGTGTCATCGCTCAACTCCATTCCATTTAGATGCACCCATCAACGGTCTCCCCTACTTCCTTGGATAGATATGCAAGTGTCCTTGCTGAACCAGTGGGCTTGTCGCATTCAAGAGACCTTTCCTGTAAGAATTTAGCCGCATCTACATCTCAGTAGGAAATGATGGCTATTTTGCATGTAGTACAGAAGTGGCAGCCATACCTATTAGGGAATTAATTCTGCATCAAGACTGATCTCTAGAATCTGGAAAATTTCCTAGAACAATGGGTCTCCTCCCCAACACACCTGAAATGGGTTATCCAACTCATGGGTTATGCCTATGCGATCACTTACAAGAAGGGCAAGGACAATATGGTGGTAGATGCTCCTTCTCACACATTTGATGACCCAGTTTCTCTTACATCTATTTCTCTGCTTGTTCCAAATCGGTTGCAATCTGTTCAACAGGGCTATCTCTTCTATGAAATTCATGCTTCTTCATCAGCAGGGCACTCTGGGTTTCTCAAAATGTATGACCAAGAACAATGTAACTTCTTTTGGTGGGGACTGAAAATGAAAATTCAACAGATGGTGGCTGACTATGATACTTTCCAGGTCAACAAGGGTGAAACAACACTCCTTTCGGGACTGCTCGAACCCTTGCCCATCCCTACACATATTTGGACAGCTATTTCTATGGATTTCCTAGAAGCGCTCCAGTGGTACAATACCACATCTAAAAGGACACCATATGAAGCAGTCTATAGACAGGCACCGCCAGTTCTTCTTCCATACACCCTTAGCAGCGCCCCATTTCAGTCTATTGACTCGGCTCTTCGAAACCGCAATTAGATTCTTCTCATTCTGCGGGACAATCTTTACATGGCAAGAATTCGACTGAAACAACAAGTCGATCAACACCATTCTGAGCTCACTTTTCACGCAGCTAATATGGTTCTTCTTTGTCTATAGCCTTCCAAGCACCCTCCCTGAAAATCAAAAGGCATCAGTGGCCCAGAATGCAACCTGAGGATGCTACAGGGGAACCACTCCTTCAGATTCTGCATCAATTTCCACATCTAAACCTTTGAGGACAAATATTTTTCTAAGGGAGAGGGGATGTTAGGAACCCATGTCAACCCTTCTATTTACTTTGTTAGTATATTGTTGTTGGACACATATACTTTGTAATTTGTCCCGTAGTATTTTTTGATCCATAGTTTGTCTTATTGTTGTTGGACGCATATGCTTTGTAAGTCATCTCGTAGTAATTGTTGATCCATAGTTTGTATTAGCCATGGTTTTTACTGACACATGGTATTGACCCATGGTATTGGTGCCTAGACTTAGTATATAATTTTGTGTTGAGACCATTGAAGGTACGATGAAGTTATTTGTATTGAGCTTGCTCAAAGGAGATTTCCCCCTCAAAGTGGCTTGCGACCAATAAAAGCGATTTTGAGCTCTATTATTTCTGTTATCTCATGTATTTTCATTAATTAATTGTTGCAAGTTCTTCACATAGAGAATGAAAAGCTGGCAGGGAGAACACTTATTAACAGATTCCATACAATATTTAAAAATTGATAGCCAGAAGTATCCAACACGTAAAATTTTATGGTTTGTAGCCATCATAGAGAGGTGACCACCACATACCCCGGAGTGGCAGTCATTCAGAACACGCTCGGCCTCATCTTGGGTTAGACAACTTTGTAATATCGAGTCCATACCACAACGATAGAGGGTGTCACCGATGATTAAATAGTATTTTGCATGATGGCGAATATGATGACGTCCATCACGAGATAACTAAGGCCTAGAGCATTGGGTTTGGAGATATAAAGTAATATCTCCATACCATGGGTCGGATGTGTCGATCAGGAACAATAAATAATTAGGGAGAGATTCAATGGGCTCAATTTCTTGAGCAGCACGGAGAAGTTCACAAATAAGTTCCGCAAATACTAATGATTTTTTCACTTTTGACTTCTCAAACTGTAGGTCAAATTCTTGAAGAATTGCGATCCAATGCGAGTATTCCCCTTAGTACTTGTCGAGTTAGGACATGGTACATGGGATTTGAATCAACAATGATAGTAGTTGTGCGGAGAAAAATGTAGTGATAGGATCTTTGTAAGGCTATAACAACTTCCAGAGCCAACTTCTCAACATGTGAATAACGTTGTTCAAAGTTAGCAAGACTCTTACTGAGGTAATAGATCACATGTTCTTTCCCGTTATTACTTTCCTGCACTAGCACCATACCAATCGTGGATGTGGAGGCATCAAGATAAAGGAAATAATCCTTTTTATAATCGGGCTCCTGCAACACAAGTGCATTTGAAATGGAGTGTTTTGGATTATCAAATGCGCTTTGCACGTAATCATCCCAAACAAAAGAAACTCCCTTTTTTAACAGCTACATATAACCCTATGTCTTCTCCGCATAACTACACACAAAATGACGCAAGTAGTTTTCCTTCCCCTGCAAACTTTGAAGTTCAATGATATTTGTTGGTGGGGGTAATAATGGATAGAATAGCCTCTACCTTTAGGGGATCAATAAGAATCCCATCTTTGGAAACAATAAAGCCAAGAAGGCATCCGGACTCAATACAGAATATGCACTTGTGAGGATTTAGGAAGATATTTTAACATCGACATCTGAGGAAAACTATCATCAGATGATCGATGTGAAACTCACGATGATTTGAATGGGCTAGCAAATCATCAAAGTAAGGATCCACGAAATCCTTAATGTCATGAAAGGTGTATGACATATCCCATTGGAATGTGGCACCAACCATTTTTAGGCCAAAAGGTAATTTGCGATAGGTAAATGTGCCCCATGGGCAGATAAAATAAGTCTTGTACTGGTCAACTTGGTGGATCCTGATATGATTATAGCTGGATAATCCATCCATGAATGAAAATATGACACTACCACCATAGTTTTCGATAACCTCGTCGATGAACGGGGTAGGTTAATTGTCCTTGGGACAAGCCTTAGATAAATCCCTGTGATTGACACATACTCTAATAGTTCTTTGCTTTTTTGTAATGGGAACAATGTTAGAGACCCAGTCCATCAAAGGGACAAGATAAATGAAGCCAGCTTTCAAGAGCTTTTCAATTTCTACTTTGATAGTTGCAATATTTCGAGGGTGTACAATATGAATTTTTTGTCGGATAGGCTTCTCCTCAGGATAAGTTTTGATATCATGGACAACGATAGCAGGATCAATCCCAACCATTTATTCATAGCTCCATGCGAATACGTCGCATAATTTTTTAAACAAGGCCATATAAGTTTTGATTTCTTCATAAGAGCAAGTTTGGCCAATATGAATATGCTCCATGAAACCAGGTTTCACTGAGACGACAATATTAGTGATAGGTGTAATATTTTCCAAATTCCCCTCAGTTACCGTATCCCTTGTGAGAATAGGAGATTGATGGTTTTGAATGATATCTGGTGAAACAATAGAGTGAATATCATTCTCTATCATATCTAAAGGTGGGAGGAAGGACGATTGATGGTGATGATTCTCCCATGGAGGCTCATCCAAGCTCATAATCTCCATAATGGATTCATCGGAGGGAAATGTCTAGAGGAGATAATCTAGCGATGGCGAGGACGATTTTAACCAAGACGGTAGAGAACATGGATCTGATGCCACCAGGTGACAGTCATCGGGTGGTTTTGACGCCGATTGGATGGAATTATAAGTGGCCTCAGATGGGCTAAGAGCCATCTGATCTCCAATCGAATCAAATTCATTAGAATCGGGAAGAATCCAAGGATCAGTTGAGTTGGAGGAATGTGGGGGCCATGGACGAGATCATGTTCACCATGGCAATTTGTGATGGGGGATTAGGCATTGGAAAGACTCCCATTAGGGATGACTCTTTAAGGAGTACTATCCCCACACTCTCATACATGTGCAAAGACTTCCCTATAAGAGGGACATTATCTACGGGATGAGTGGTGTTGTCAAGTGTACAAAAATCTAATTGGTCAGTGGTGACAATTTTCCCTTAATGGGGAAACTACAAAATGCAGAATACTGAGGATGCAACTGCAGTCATGGCGTAAAACCAGTTTCTACCAAGTAATAAATTGTATTCCAAGGGCACTGAAACTACTTCCATGTTAATGGAAACAGTCTTACCTTCCAATTCAACGACTAAGGATTGTAACAGCCCACGTGGTTGGAATCTGCATCTGTCAAACACTTTCAAAGTGGTAGGAGAATGGTTTAGCTCATGAGAGACAATGGCTCTCTAGAAGAACAAAGATATAACAAAAGTGGAGGCTCCTTCATATAGAATAGTACAATGGATATTTTTCCCAACAACATTGGCGATGATTTGGAATGCTAGTTGATGGGAAGCCTCAGTTTAAAGTATTCTAGTATAAACATGATGATGTTAGATGATTCCAGATCCACTACTCCAATAGAAGATAGCAGAGTCTTACACTGATTAGGACAGTTTTGTAATACTTCGAGGGTCGACATAGCACATGGTGCCTTGGAAAAATATTCAACAATGTTGTAGTTCTGAGCAGCCTGGGCATTGGGATTGAAAATCGCTTTTTGAATTGTTCTTTTACGTGGACGCAATGCTGCATCTGATATGGGTTTCTCTATTGTCCGAGGACCTTGTATAAGAGAGGTATTGGACGTGGACGTGGAGTATTTTTCAGTATTACCTCCATTAGATTATTTTTCTAGAATATAATCATATGTATGTGCCCTAGTAGATAAATTAATTGTTTCACTACGCATCATGAGAACATGAACAGTCATGGATGTTTCTCCTTGTGAGGGATTTTGTTGTTGTGTAACCATATACTGTTGTTGTGTTGGGAAGGGTTCAGTTAAAATTGCGGGTTGAGGATTTCCTTTTAGGAATTTTTGGACTTCTTCATGATGGGGACATTCCTTCGTGAAGTGGTCATCACCACATAGTAAACACAGATACTTAGCCTTTCATTTTGGTTTAGCATAATTCGTGTCTTTATTGGTTTTCTTTCCTGTTGGTTGGAATATTTTTTGGATTTACCTTTATTTTTCTTTTTACCATCGGATTTTTGAGATGAAGCATATTGAACTAAATTCACCTCCATAGTGGGAGGAGGATTGGTTGGGTTGATGGTGTTATTACCATCCTGTGTGGGATTTGGATTTGAATGTGTGTGGCTTTGTGATCCAATTGATTGGGTGGTAGGATGGGTTTTAATGGAACCAATTATGCCATCTACATGTGATCCCATAGTTGGTTTGGATGGGTCGTTGGTGGGGCGAGGGGAATTGGGAATTATGTCATAAATCGTGTCAGATTGAGCATAGACTAAGTCGAGATACTATGCACATGCAATAGATTTTTCCTCTATAACCGCCCTACCGATGGCTACAGCTTTGGTTGTAACCGGCAATAATGATTTGGTAAACCAATCAACTAGTAATTGATCCAGAATAGGGAACTTAATTAGCCGATGTTTTCTCCTCCACTCATGAATATGATCAGATATATGGGTGGAGGTAGATTGCTGGAGTGAGGTTAAAAGGTCTGTACCATTTTCATAACGGATTGGTAATTGGAAATGCATGAGAAAACCCATAGCCAAGGATTGAAATTTCGTGAAAGAATGTGGTGGAAATTCAATATAACATTTGGTGGCCATGCGGGTGAGAGTTCTCTTACAGAGCCTCAAATGAATAGAATCATCCATTAAAGAGTTCGAGGAGCACCAAAAATGATATGTCATCACGTGGTTTTTAGGGTCTTCACTGGGTTTTCCGTCAAACTTGGGTATGTCTGATGGAAGCTTGACAGGAATGGATGTCCAATTGATACCATGTTGAATGTGATCGTTCGCCAAACGTGACAGGTCTAGAAGATCTAATGTAGCTAGAAATGGTAACTGCCAGTTTGGTTGTGAATATTGGTAATATTGATATGGCATTTGAATACCAATAGGACAATAAATTGATTGATTATAAGGTGTAGTCATATATAGCAGTGGTCCTCCCATAAGGGGTTGTCCAGGTGGTGGGTTTCCCCCCGAATGAGGGGGTCCCCCGGAATGGGGGGGTTGTTCTGTCACGTTCCCATTTTTCCATCACTAAATAGAAGCCAATGTCACATCAAAACCCCATGGATCCTAGTAAAACTCAATTAATTAATTAATTAATAAGGGGGTGACATTACCTAGGCAATTAATTTATTAACTAGGATAAATTAGCCTATATTTGTTTTAATTAATTAAAATTGAAGTGATGTAATGATTATTTTTATATTTAATTATTAATTACATGTTTTGATGAGTTGGATGATGACAAGGACCCCATGAGAGAACATGGAGAGATAAGGATAGCCTTATGAGTTGTCACACCAAAGTAGAAACTGAAAAAAAGCATGCACAAAGCAAGGTGTTAGAAAAAAGAAGGAAACTGACAAAAGCAGTGCATAAAGCAGGCAAGTGAGGAAAATCATAAACATCCAAAAAATATAAGGAGGGCGCAGTTTCCAAAAAGAACAAAGCTATCCAGTTGTAGAAAGAAGGAAACATCCAGAAAATTTAGAAGGGCGCAATTTCCAAAAGATAACAAAAGCTAGTCAGAGGAAAAGCAGGAAAGTGCCAACTTAGTCAAGGACGGGGTAATTTTTAAGGGCGAAATTTCACCAATTGGCTATTTTTTGGACTTCTTTTCAAAAATAAATTCACTATTTGGAAATTTCCAGTCTCTAATATCGCCTATATTTACGGGAAATATGTTTTTTAATAATAATATTCACCACAATTTACACGTTTCAGTAGCAAATTGTATGTTTCATATTTAATATCCGCCTACCTATCTATATACATGTTTTTTTATATCCAAAATGATCACCTAGGATATTATACTTAAGTATAATATTAGAATCCTTAAAAAATACCCTGGTCAAGGAAGGTGCATTGGATGAGGCCAAGGAATTTAATTTGCTCAACAAGTCACTCGGTCTATTAAAGGAGGAGTGCGCACCACATTCACATCTTTTGACAGTTTATGAATTTGTATGTGAGAAATGATCCAGGAGGATCTAAGAAGGAAAAATTTTGAAGTCCTCCAATCTCAGCAAAACTAGCACTATATCGAAGGGCTCGTCGAGACGATTCCAACGGCGTTCGTTTCACCTCAAACGGACTCCGTATGAGAAAGTTATCGCGTTCTGTTCCATAAGGTCAACAAGCAAATTTGGCAAAAAGAGGTGCCACGTGGCACCACTGACAAGGTGACACGTGGCATCCGTACTATACAAACATGATGATGTAGCACCACTCAGAGGATGACACATGGCATCCATACAGTATAGACCAATCACAAGGTGACATGTGGCATGATGACATGGCATGCTAAATGGCATGATGATGCGGTATGATGACATGGCATGCTGATGTGGCATGATGACATGGCATGATAATGTGTCATGATGATGTGGCATTCTGACATGGCATGATGACATGGCATGCTGATGTGGCATGATGACATGGCATGATGATGTGGCATGGTGACATGGCATGATGAAGTGGCATGATGACTAGCATGCATGCATTTGTGCTTGAAATGAGTTTTAGGAAATTCATGCATTTACTCATGAGAAATTGTAAAATGATTAATATTTGAAGTGAGTGGAAAAATTACTCACATATTACTCATTTATTTATTCCTTGAGTTGTTATGAAGTTAATGCATGGTTGTAACCAAAAACAAACATGCCATATTTGTAAAGAAGTTGTAACAAGTTGGTTTATGGTTGAAAAAACCAACATGCTATTTAAAAGAAGGATTTTGGTATGTAATGGATTATTGTTGGATTTTGTAAATGTCATTATGGGGAAGTAACTAAATGTGAAAACCCATGGACATGTGGGCATGAACCATATTTTTGGTTTATGTTCTTAAAAGCCCAACCACATGGAAACCAACTTAGGGAAGTTGTAACCAAGGCCAAGATAGGCAAATTAGTTGCAACCAAAGGAATCCATGAGAGTCATGTGAAGAAGGGAAAGCCAACCTATATAAACCCATTCATTTGCCATTTCCCACTCATGCTTTGGAGTAGATACTTTGTAGCTAAAGGAGAGAAGGGAGATTGCGTAGCTCTGCAGGAGGAAGGTACGAGTGTTTATACTCGTTTTACACCGTCTTCAGGCTTCGGAGTTGCTGGAAGCAGTCTTGTTGTGTTTTGGGCAGCGGTTCTCTTCCTGGCCATTGTCACCAAGGTATCATTGTATCATTGCCATGTATTTTGCCTTTATGCTGAGATTATAGATCGGCCCCTCCTATTGAGAAGCAGGCCCGGAGACGTAGTCCATCCTGGACGAACTCCGTTATCAACTTGTTGTCTTTATGTGTGTATTGTCTATGCTGTTTGGTTCTCTTCTTATGGATTTGTGAGCTTCATTCATACTCTTTATGCAATTCATGTTAACGTCATAGAGTAGCAAAGATCTTGTTTCCGGATCAAGAAAGCTCAAGCTTCTCTAGGCTTTGGTGATGCACCCTTAGCCACCGGTGGGAGATGTCACCTACCCAAATTTTGAGACTATTTATTTTACTGCAAAAACATTATATTAAATTATAATTACAATTTTTTGCAATTATGACCAAATTTGGTCAAGGATGATTGTACTGACTGATTATTATTATTTAATAAATTAAAATAGGAGACAAACACCCAAGGGAACTGTTAAATGAGTGTTCACTGACCCACTAGGAGGAATGGAAGTTGATAGAAGGCATGGGATAAATGTTAGCATTGCACTCCACCACTAGCTTTTGGTTATGGGACAACTACCCCTAAATTTGTGGCATTATCCCCCATGTGGGTGGAAGAGAGCTGATGGCTCACTAATGACCAAGTTAACCACTAAAAGGCCTAGGAAGCCTAGATAAGGCAATTCGAATTGAGCAGGCAGCTCTACATTATTTTCTGCAGAAATAATTCATCAAGTGTATCAGGTGATCGCTGAGAGATTCAAATAGGGAGGCTAAGTGGAAGTGCATTGTGAGGCTGCTGAAAATATTCTAAGAAGAGAACCAAAGGTGCTAGTGCAGGTCTCTTTGACTTCTAATTCTATATCACTGGATGAACTACTTTTTTGCTGCAAGTAGATGACCTAAAGCTTCTACAGATTCTTCTTCCTAGTGGTTCAGTGAACAGGCTCGGGGGTCCTAAGGCAAGTAATTTGGCTGTCTTTAGGAATAGGTTGGGTTGAACAAGCTCCTTGGGTTGTTTGCTTCTCCTATAATCAATCGGGTTCTACTGTTCTACCTTATTGTATACAGTTAAATGTTTTTCTGAAATTGTGGGTTTAGTATATACAGTTAATAACATATAGAAGCAATTGTTTTCAATTTCTAACCTAGAGAATATTTTATTTAAGAATGATTAAGTAATGAGATGATTTATAAAGAAATATTTTCTTCATTTTTCGCCATGTGAACTTTCTACATCGTACTCCAGTACAGAGAAGAAAAATTTAAGATAGAAGATTTGATAGACAGATTGTCAGATGAATGAATAGAATAATGTTGTTGTATATTTTTAATTTTCCCTATCAATTATACTCTATAATACAAACTGTATGCTTAGATTTAGAATTTATACTCAACATATTATAATGCAGGCATTATAGTAGTTTATGTCATATAAATTTAAGTTAACATTTCATTTCTGCTCAGAAACTAGGTTTTCAATTATTATTATCTACTTGAAAATGTATGTTGTATATTCTATTATTTCTAACAATAGAATGTTAAAATTTTATTTAGTTCAGGTATCATAATCCCTATAAATTTAATAGCTGCAAGTTTAAATATTCTTTGTACAAAAATGTTAAATGCATTTTCTTTTCATTTCTTTTCTTTCATTCAACATTCATGAATTAAACCTAGCATTATTTCCCACTATTTAAAACAGTCTGCTATATTTCAATTATTGCAGAATAGATTTATTCTAGGTTTTATTACAAAAATTTATAGTTCTGCTAAAACTAAAACTTTCAACTATATATAGTTTGCAACATGTACAGTTTTCATTTTAAAACCTTAAGACTACTATACAAGTATTTTAGAGCTCCAACACTTGAAAACGTAAACATCAATTTATTATATTTAAATTGCAAAACCAAAACACCATTGTCGTTCAAACTATCACATACACATTAGTTATCTATACAAGACAGAGTTGCAGACAAGAGTCATGTGATTTTCTTATCAACCACATTATCTTAACTAACAAAGATTCAATACCAAAACTGAGTCTTAACATCTTTCCAAACTTTAAACAAAATGATCACAGGGTATCACTTTATAAAACAAGCTAGCCACGGCTCTCGGCCAAAATCAACGTAGTAGTTCCTAAACAAAACTATCAAGTTCTATAAACCTAGAAACCACTCATGTTTTACTTAAGACGCAGTTCCATTCTTCCATTAAAAGAAAAGTATATTTATGATAGCACGAAACCTTCCAATTCATAAAAATGAGTCAACCCATGGCTTTTGACTCTCACCAAAATGATGTATTAATTATACAACCATCGACATAACCAAATTTACATTGCACAGAAACTATTAAAGTTTTCTCAAGACTGTTCTTCCATTAACATCAACCGAGGATTCGACCCTCTGACATTACGTTATAAACAAGATTACAATTCAATAAAAGTCACAACGAAACGTTGTTTTGGCAGGGAAGCAAAATGAGCCGAGGATTACATCCTCTATACACACGACATGAGGCTCTTGTTTTTCATCTCAACAGCTTAAAAACTCTGCCAGGAACTTTTCTCAGTCTCATCAAACATCAAGATTCGGACAACATGCCAGGAGAACCTACAGGGATAGGAACCACCGAGGCTTACCGGATGGCATGGAAACGTGTTTCCCTTAAGCATTAGTCCAGGTATATACGTAGATGAATGAAGGTACCTGCCAAGCAAATAAAGGAGGTGGTTAAAAACCTTAGCATCACAATATTAACTAAAGTGGCAGGAAACTTATTTCTATTTTGAAACGAAAACTTTACCTCATAAGAGTTTGCAAAGGATCGAAAGTTGAACCATTGAAATCTTCTGGCGCCACCCAACAGCCAAGTATTTTTGTATTATTTCCTCACCTCTCAGCAGTCGGCCTTCAAACCTTCTTAAAAATCTGAGAATCCATCAAATTATAGTCACGGGTCACACCATCGAACCCGAGGGAGGAGCTCTCTGTCAAGCAAACATCAAACCCTAAACTCATGCAAACGGTCGGCCTCTCCACCGAGCTAGCATAGCACCACATTCTACGAAGCATTCCAACATTTAAACTCCATTTATGACCTTACAGTCGTAGATTCCAGATCAAAGGCATCTCACCAGGTTAAAGATGCACAGCTTGGATCGTTAACAACTTTAATCACAAGGTTTCCACTTGAAGTTGGGATAGATAGCAGTACATTCCACCATGGAGGTTGGCTAGGAGCATTTAATGCTTGGTTTGGACACGTTAAATCTATCAACACACCACTGCTACGAATTAATATCGGTCACTATCCATATTTAATACGTTGATCGGGTTTGCAAAAATGTTATATCATATAATATCAATGTCTATAGTCGTAAATACATAGGGTAGTAGTTAGGGTTACTTCATGTAATCCATTTCATATCCAAAGTATTGATCATTCACATGCATGGGTCATATTTATGTTATGTTTTGGTTTTCAAATGATAAGGGTCATATATTATAGAAGGCTTTCGATACTTAGGGTATAGTTAGATTTTTATCTAATGCATAATGTAATATGTTTGTTCACATTACTATATCTTTCACAAAGTTGCACATTATTTCACATTGTGTAAATATTAAATTAGAAGGGTGCAATCCTATAGTGTAACAAATTCACAAATATATAATCATCATAAATATGATGGTAATATTATAATAAGCATTGTTATTTTAGTATGATGTCCCATGCATCTATAATTTGAGAAATGCGTAAAAATACTTTAGTCATAATTAGAGTCTCCAATTTATCCATGTATTAAAAAATAAACTAAATGTTTCATGTCTCCATAATATAGAGTATTATGCAAGTTGAAAACTTTCTCGATATAACAAACCGTTGCAAATGGTGAAATGATGACATGATCAAATAGCAGTGACACATGATAATCTAGCATATATCTGATAATTCATAGTGTGAGTATAGTCAAGATGAACCTTACAAAAATAGGACAGAGATGCATACCATTAACAACTCTCTTGTTCGGAAGTACACAGAGATTACAATAAGCATTGATGGCTAACTGAAAAACTATAATTAGAATTACTCTTAACACTTGAATTGTCGTATTACCCTTACCTGCGAAATTGTGAAAAGGAAACATGTTCAAATGCTTTAGCTAAAACAGCCAAGTAAACCCCAGGGTACCCCGTAAGACCCCTTCATCACCATTCAAAAGAAAATTGTCAGTACCTTATCAAGAAAATATATCGCGGGATAAACTTAACTACAGCATGTAGATTACAAATAAACATAAGCAGAACCAATGAAGTACTTTGCGTTATAAAGTATAATTTTTTGTTATTGTAATTCATCATTAGTTAACAAATTAGTAATTATTTTATTTTCCGCATTAGCAATTTTAGTATTTATTGCTACTTTAAAAATTTTAAATTTTTGAGAATTTTTCGGGATGTTATAGGAGATGTGCACCATAGTTCCTATTCTATTATTTTTCATATGATCCATTGCAACCATTAATTACCAATTTGTAGATCTGATCCAGCTCTATGATTACATCCTCTCTTCTTTCTATCCTCTAAAGCATGCTTCTCAGTCATTGGAAATAGTGTCGAAGGGCCGAAATGGAGGTTATGGTTTTGAATTTTATGATAATTTATGGACCTTGATCTCTATTCCATTGTGTCTATAGCATCGTTTCCAGTAGGAAACACTTTTGTTTTCATCAAAACAAGTGTCCGGGTGAGAAATATATGGCCATTTTACTAGATCCGGGGTTCCAGCTGTGAAGAACGCGCCCTTATTTTTACATATGGTTTGGTGAATGCGCCCATGAGAAGATCCTAAGTCTTGGTGTGCATACCATGAGCATCCAACAGCCCATGTTCATCCTACATATCAAATCCAATGGTTATACCTTCCCTTCTCATTCTTCTTTGAAGCATTTTCCATCATTCATTGTAAAAATCCAAGTTTAATAACTCTCTATAAAGTCTAAGCTCTGAGACTCTTATTCAATGCTTAATGGGATCTGTTAATACTTGATATTGTGTATTATTTAATTTTTGAGTCTTTATTATGCATCAGATAATGAATTCGATATCCTTAGAGGCTGATTGTGTTCACCTTTCTCAAGACTAGCTCACTATACATTTTATTTGACTAGTTTCCAGAAAATTGCCGCATACAGAGCTCTGTGAATCTATTTTATTTTCTGAAAGTTTATGTATATTTTAATTCACCTTTATACCAAATGATAAATCATATATTCTTGACCCTTTATTACTGTTGGTATTCATATTTATGAAGATGAGCTCATTGAGCATTTTTAATTGACTAGTTTTGCAGTAGTTTTAATTAATAGTTCTATGAATGTTCAATTTTGGTTTTATCAGCCATATGAGATTCTTTATACCTTGATGAATACCCTCCAATACTCTCCCTGATAATTCCTATCCCTCTCAGCTTGTTTGGGAGAGCCTGGAAACAATCTAGTTGAGCATTCCATCCTAACTCGTTTTCTCCCTTTTCCTCCAAACACTGCCAGAACCTCCCAAAAGCTCTTTAAAACTTGCCCAGTAGTATATTATGGAGATATGACCTGATATCCACCTCTGGTTGATGTCAATTGTAAGTGAACAAGTTTAGTAGGCATATGATGGTGTGCCCAGGTAGCCTTGGAGTAGACTTCATCCTGGCTTATGTTCGAAACATAAATGGCCCCAGTGCATTGTGCTTAGAACTCAGAAGGTGGAATTGATGTTGTTTTCCTTGCTGCTGCACACTCCCCAATACATTTTTTAGATCCAAAAGTTTCCATTAGTCAAGCTTTGGGTGGGTTAATCAGTGACCTAGTGTAGTTTCTTATTCACTAGTTTGGAGAACTAGTTACTGCTTGCAATTTTCTGGTTTTAAGGTTTGAATTTGAGTTGATATCCTCTGATATTAGATCATGGATATTACATGTTCATATGGTGGGGTTGGAGGTGGGATGGGTGGTGGAGGTGGGGGTGGGAGTGTTGGGAGTGGGGGTGGTCCTCCAGCTAGAGGTCCAGACAGAGGAAAGTTTTGTTGGCCCCATGGGGTGTTCGTGTTTCCAGGGCAAGGTACTCTGGGATGAAGGTTTCTTGGAGCAGTTTGATAGATTTGACTCAACGCCATATTTTAATTTCCTGGATATGTGTAACCCCATGAAGGCTGACCCCATGTAGGTGGCCCAATGTATGATGCCCCCACAAAAGTTGTCCCATGGTTGGAGGCATACCTCTAGTCATATTTTAAGCAGTAAATGAAATTTGGCCTCGAATTACATTATGTCCACTAACCAAAGCTTTCCCCCTAGTTACATTTTGTCCACTAACCAGAGGTTTCCCCCTATTTAAGTTTTGACCACCAATCGAAGTTTTCCCCGTAGACATATTTTGACCACTGACCATAGGTTGACCCATAGTCGTATTTTGACCACTAACTAGAGGTTGGAATCCAATTGCACTTTTCCTTGTATTTGAATATTGTGCTCCTGTTACAAATTTAACATTAGATGAAGGTTAAGCCCCATTCATCGAGGTCAAAGGAGGTCTAGAACTGACCATTTGATTTTGAGTCCATACAGCCAAAAAAGAAGGTTGGCCTGGCTCATAGGAGGCCATGTTGGGCATGGGAATTCCAAGCAAAGAAAGAGAAAAATAATAAATGGGAGAATGGTATTCAATATTTACTACTTCCGAAGTGGATGGTAAAGGAAAAATCCAATGTCTTACATTTTGTCCAAGTATCCGTAAGCGAGATACAATATCTTGAAGTGATCCAAAAAATTCCTCATTTGAGACGAATCTGGTAGGACGTGAAGGTGGAGTTGTCTCCACTTTTGATGGTGAACCGAAGTCGAAAATATCTTGTCCTAAGGAGGTTCCCCAAAATGAATCAGTTGGATCAAAAGCAGTTGCTACTAGGTCATCTGGAGGTAGTAAATATCCAATCGATGGTTGCAAAATATCCTTCAAGTGAATGGTGAAAATATGTATCACGCAAAAAAGGTTGTTCTACCACCAATGGTCCCATGGGATCGATGATAGGTGGATATACAGGATGGGAATAATTTCCTCTCATTTCAGTAACTAGGATTTCTTCTTCATGTGGACTAGATGTAGTAGGTTGGTCCATATTTTCTCGTGTTTCCCTCCCCGAGGGGGGGATATTCGGGTGGAAATTTTTGCATTCTACGAGATCTCCTTAAAGGTTGATCAGCCAAAATGTATAATTAAAATCCCTCCATAAAAGTATTCTAATCAAAAGACACACTTCAATTTCTACTCAAGCTAAAGGCCACAAGAAAACTTGTGTAACAAGTTAGATTAAAGGATGGATCCTTACAAGAGTGTCAAGTCATCACAACTCTCAATATACCACAAGGTCCAATAGTAATACTCGGCCAAATATTTCAGAGCACTAACCAAGGAGGATTAGGATTGTACCCCTGACCGTATTACCAGACTACCTAACAGTACGTGTGTAGTATCTCCCCAAGTGTTGTTCTCGGTGTATTGCAACAACAGGACGATCAATGGTTTAATCAGTTGGTTTCAAGATCCTAAAGGAGTCTCCTGATATATACAAGGTACATGGGAGCTCAAATCTGTAGTAGTGTTTTCTAATGCACAACCATTCGATAGGATCCTTCCTATATACCGTCAAGTACGTGAATAACCTTTCTATATATTGTTAAGTACATGAAAGGTTGTTCTATATACCGACTATTACGTGGAAGAACTACAAGCCCCTAGAATGTAGTGTAGGAAAATCATGATAGCTCCTATGCTTTAATACGTTGGAACACATCTCTAACCTATCACTCAAGTTTCTAAATATTTTAACTTAAAATAGCACTTTATTTTATCTTAGATGGTTAAGTGGACTTGTGAAGTGTGGACTCATCCCAATATCATGCACGGGAAACTAAATGAGCTGCAAACTTATCTTTTGATGAAAACTATGTATAGGAAGGAGAGAGGTATTTTCTTATTTTGCTAAGAAAAATGAAATATTTCCCAAAATATAACACTATTCTTTTCATTTTCTTCTCAAGTAGAAACCAAAAACACACAACTATCTTTCGATTAACCCAAAACCAAAAAATAACACTGTTAACGCCTAAAATTTGCACACATGTGACATTTCAGAGATTCATCCAGTAAATAATCATCAACATAAAGCATGCATCTCACCACATTCATCTTCAATAGATCCAAAACACAACATGATCTCACAAATTCCCAGAAACAGTCAAAACAAAGGGTAGCACGGGTATTACATAGGTTACCCGCGCTATAACGCAGGTTATCTGAACAATGCTCGTGCTACACCGCACGTATTTTCTTTCGATAGTTGCGCTACTATCAAAATGGTGGGACCACTTCATCCCAATGATGCATTAAAGGATCAATCCTCCCCAAGGATCAGAATGCGGCTCCTCACACACTTGGTGGCATTAATCAACCCCCTTATGTACCTTGGAACTAGTTCATGAAGGAGGAGAGCTCACACTTGGATCTAGTTGTTTTTTGGCCACCTATTGGCCTATAAAATAAATCCATTTCATTCATCCCTAGTATGGTATCCATCAGAATTGTTGTGGAAAAAATTACACAAGTGCACTCTTCCACTTGGTGAGGGGCTAAGCCTTATAGGTTGCTTTAAGGCCTCAACACCATTTATGAGAATGTTTCACAAATCCCCCTCATACCTCCATGAGCACTTATACATTTGAAATCCCTCTTGTATCATCACCCCCGCAAAGACACCTATGGGGCCCCCACCTTCAGGAAAAAAAAAGTTATATTCAGTTATCCCACGTGACTACACTGCATGACATTGTTTCATGGGACACCCGTCTTTTCGTATTCTAGTTAATCCTTACTTCATTTGTGGAAAGTGCCCCCGAATCCACTCAAAACTATGGGGACTCCTCCCATTATCAAATCAGTCCCCCGACACACAAAATTTTTTGGGGACCCCAGCAACATTCTTTATCTACAAACAGTTCCCGCATCACCTCACATTGCGAGAACATCATATTATTTTGGAATCAACCCTTGGTCGCCTTTGATCGATGTATTTGAGTCTCCATACATTCAACAACGTTTGTTTTTTCGGTTACCATCACCATACGTTTTCTGTCTCCATCAAATTCATTTCACTTACAGTTTGTCTCCTTCCGTCTCAATCTATGTCGTCTTCAAAGAAAAAGTTGTTGTCCCCACTCCCCAAGTTTACATAGATCAAAGGAAGTTATGAGCCCCACGCTTATCATACAGTCTTGTGTTAGGTATGTCAGTCCATCAGGCGGTTACAATAGGATCCCAATTCTCAAGATAGGACTCACATCCTGCCATGGAATTCACCTCTCGTCGATGCCAAAACAATACCTTGAGTTGCAGTAGTTTCATATTGTACCTTGAGACCCCTTTCAATCACTATAAGGTGTCACCTCGAACTTAGTAGGGAGAGTCCTTAGTGCTCCCTAACTAGGTGGCTTCCCCTATGCTCGACATCAGCACATCATCGCATTGGGGGGAGACATACTTTTGAAGGTAGCAGTGTTCACATCTGGAAATCATGATAGTAGTCTATTTGGCACAGTAAAATCCCTCAGGCATGTTTACATGCCACTATAGTTCCCCACCACAGCATATTTATCATGGTCACCAGTAGTTCCACTTCTTTAACATTTTGCAGTAGTATTTAGGGCATTTACTCAAACATGGATCAAATCCATCTTCATCCATGTCCCAGTTGTATAGTAGAGTTGACACCTTTGTCTTCTCTTATTGTAATCTCTTTGCCATCATTTCACAAGCATGGGTATACCCTCCTCGTTTGTATAAAACACTATTCTTTATTTCAACTCCAACGGTTGTCATCAGCAATCTTCCCCCATGGGAGACCTTATTTTTTCCACACATTCTTCGTGCTACATAATAGGAGAGACAAAACAAGAAACACAATGCATTATTGGCTCTGCAGTACTCTCCGAACCTCATACATCAGGGGGCATCTGTTACACCTAAAAATCGCACACATGTGACATTTCAGTGATTCATCTAGTAAAGCATCATCAACATAAAGAATGCATCTCACCACAGGCATATTCAACAGATCCAAAACATAGCATGAGCCCACAAATGCCAAGAAACAGTCAAAACGAAGGGTAGTTCGAGTATTACATAGGTTACCCATGCTATAGAGTAGGTTATCTGAACAATGCCCATGCTACACCATGCAACTTTTCCTTTGATAGTTGCGCTACTGTCAAAACAGCGGGACCACTTCATCCCAATGGCGCATTAAAGGATTAATCCTACCCAAGGATCAGGATTTGTCTCCTCGCACACTTGGTGGCATTAATCAGCCCCCTTATGTACCTTGGAACTAGTTCATGAAGGAGGAGAGTTCACATTTGGATCTAGTTGTTTGTTGGCCACCTCTTGGCCTAGAAAAGAAAGCCATTGGAATGCATCTTGTAGGGAGAAATTAGAGAAAGGTTATGCTGCTATACTTGAGTTGTAGCTTCCTCATATCCCACCATTTCCTACCATTGTAATAATTTCCAAGATTGCTTGCCACCTACCATCAAGGGGCAAGTGTTTCTCTCCATTGTTCTTCCACCTGCTTAGCATTTAGTTTGGACAAGAAAGGCCTCCCTAAGGGAGATCAGTTGGCTTCCCTTGAATCCTTCACCTCCTAGGTTTTGTTCAATTATTCCATTGGGAAATACAAGAGTGGTTTAGCATACCCTTGGTTGTTGTTGAATTTTACATATTTCCCCCATCTCTTTTATTTTATTTTCATCAATATTTTCATGTTTAAATGTGAACTACACTAACAATCTCTTACGGGATCTGTTGTCACCAGGCTTGCTTTCCTCTACTGAATTTTTTCAACATTGATATTTTGTTAAAAGTTTTGAATGTTTCTGTAAAATTGATATTAGAAACAACTTCAAGGGAAAGCTTGAGTTATTTATCCTCCAAAAAATTGCAATAGTCTACAGGTTTTGCAAGCCTTTATTCCCAAAGGTCACGATCACGCAGCAAATGCCCAATGTTTAAGTGTTGCAAGCATTCATTTCTTTATAGTCAATGCATCAGATGCATTCACATGATCGATGTTCTTTATGTTTCCTTCATTAGTTTGAAGAATACACACCGGGAAAATGGAATTCTGAAGACTTTACTTATTCCACTCAAAAGTGCCAGAATTGCTGCCAGGCGTCAATTGAATGGATGCATGAGTGAAAGTTGGTATTTAAAAACCACATTTGGCAAGCTTGAAATTACCAAATCACCGAAACATTGTTGTCACATTCAGTTAGTAAAGCAGGTATTACTTTTGATGAGGGTTTCATGTGAAAAGAGCCAAAATCGCTGCCAGCGATTTCTTACTTGTTCTTTCCAAAGATTGAGAAATCTTAAAGTCACCAATTCGAGATTTTTGCAATTGTTCAAGATTTGTAGATTTTGGTTATTATTTGTTGGCAGAGCATGTGTCATCAAGCAGTTGAATTCTATAAAGAACATTTCAGGATAAGGATCGATAAACTATATTCCAGGTTAAACACCCAGGTGTGTAGTGCCACAGAATGTCCAGCATCCAAATGTCAAACCACCGGTCCTCATCGAAAGTTTTAATAGCTACAAGTATATGGGATTAAAGAAGTTAACAAATATTTATCATATTCAGATTTGAGGGATTTTATCAGTCTTTTCAGGGATTTAATTACAAGTGGCAGAGTATTTGGAGCCTGTTAGATTAATTCAGATTTCAAGTACTAGCTTTGTATTATCTAGCAGTTAAAGATAAGCTCCAGATTTAAAAAAAGGGGGATTAGTCTCAGATTCGAATTCAAGTGACAAAGCTTCCAGCAATTTATAGTCCAACAAGTGTCAACAATCAAATTTTCAACTCCAACATTCCCAGATTCTTTGCAACAAATCAAAATTTGTTCTCAAGTATTGGCTAAGAGATTGAAACAGCGCAGAGGTTGTAATCTCTATTTATTTCCTCATTTTGTAAGGAAGAAGGGGGAGGTCCCAGCCAGAGGTCTCGACTGAGCAGAGTTCTTCCTTTCAAGGAGAACGCAAGGGACTGTAGGTTGGCTATTTTGGGAGATATGTTGGAGCACTTGTAAATACCTCTGTATTTCATGAAATCCTTGCAACTTCAATTCACAGGTTTTAGTTTTTGAATGAATTTGATGTTGATTTGTTGCTATACTTTATGAACTGTCTCTTTGATAAATATTTTGTGTACTTGGTCACTCACATTCCAATGCATGATTCTTGTTGTAAGTTGACAGTTATCTTTCCTTTACATAAACAGTAATAGTTTCATTTCATATTCAGGATCATAAAACCTTGAGGTTGAACATTGTCATTGCTTTTATGTTATACAGAATTGGTTTCATTTCCCTATACCTCTTATTCATACCAGCCTACATTTCAAATACTCTGATTATCTTATACATATCTGTATTTACCAATCTGTGATATATACCAGCTCTGTTTATTGTACATTATGTGATGATTTCATTTCGTATTAGAATTGTGTAATTTTTAATTTGTACTGTGAGTTTCTATTAAGCTTTGGTTTGATACCAGCTTGTTTTTTTTTTAATTTGATTTCATTTGATATTTACGTTTTCAAACAAAGATTTCCTTAAGCTTGAATCCCGTAGTCTAGGTTCAACTTTAGGGATAACATCTTCTGGCGCCGTTGCCGGGGACGGAAGAGTGAAGATAATCTTCCCCGGGAAAGAATGACAAAGATCAGATCCAGCTCTTGATGGTGAACAGGAGCAGGGCGTTAGTTAGACTACAGATTTATTCACCGGGCGACTCCATGTTTGAAGAATCCAGAGGCGATTTTTCAAGATGTCAAAGCGTTTTGAAACCATGATGGCACAGAAATTTGCTCCGTTCAATTTCTCAAATGTTCCTGGCTTTCCAAATACAGTACCTACCATAGATGAATGGGGAGATTTTCTTCCCCGATTCAGAGAAAAGGAGGAGGATAATCCGGCATATCATGTACTTAAATTTCATCAATACATGGATCAGCTGAATATACATCATGAAGACGTATTGATCAAAATGTTTATATATTCATTAGATGGTAGTGCGAGACAATGGTACAGAACTCTTCCTCTTTCCAGTATTTCCTCTTTGAAAGACTTTCATGATGTCTTTAATTCATATTATAAGAGGATATACCCAGATGAGTGCATTTTTGAGGATTGTTGTAGGGGATATGCATTATATATGCAGAGTTTAGAAGCAGATTTTTCCAGTAGTAAGGATGAAGCCGATGGTTATGATATAAAGAAAGAAGAAGATTTATTATCTTCCTCTGATTTTGTTTCACAAGAAGAAATTTTTCAAAATTTTGATATTAAAATTGATGAGAGCATCATAGAACAGAAATCTTTGTCTTTAGAAATTGATCAGAATGCTCCATTGTATGGTGAAGACATTAAAATTCTAGATTTGGAACCTCCAAGAGAAAACATTAAAGTTCTAGATTCGGATCAGCATCAGCTGATTCACTCTGAAGATATCCCAATCTATGATGAGTATCCAGATGAAACGGAGCAGATCCCTACATCAGACTTTGTTGATTTGAGGAGCAGCCAACAGGTGTATGATAATTATGAATCAAATTTTGGTGAGGAACAGCATTATATAGAAATCAATCATCCTGAATCTGTAGAAGACCTTGAGCAGCCATATGTACAATTCAATTTGCAGGTAGCTGAAAGTGGCAGCAATTATGAGGAAGAGGATATACAGAGATATTTTGATCTTCAGCAAAAGGAGTTGTCATTTCAAAGTTCTTTTCAGCTGTCTTTTGATATAAGGATTGAGAATAATGATGAGTTTGATCGTCCAAAACGAAGGAAATGGTATGACCCGATAGCTGAATACATCAAGGAATCTATCGACTCAGGGTTTCAGTATACATTGAATAATAAATCTGAAAATCAAAATTACAGACAGATGATGATTGTTGTTCCTGTTTTTATTTTGCTAATCCACAGAACAAGATGTTCATTAAATATTCAGATACTTGTATGGCTTCACTGGAAGCATGATTTTACCTGATCAAAAGAAAGTGGTTTTGATTAGTGTAGGAGCTGTGAATAAATAAGCTTGATGCTTCAAACATTTCTTTAAAGTTTGTACAGTGTGATCAGACTGTTGTGAGAAGATTATTTCAGTTTGCAGAATAGTTTAAGGATTCAGTCAGTGGTTTGTTGAGAAGCAGAGATCTGTGATGAAGACTCCATCCCAATGGAAACAAGGCACTGGTATTTCTTATTTTCAAAAGCAGTGAATGGCAGGACAGGGTGTAGTTATCATAGATGGTTTCATTGCAAAGAATGTGAATGTTTGCAAAGATAAAGGTTGCAAGTTCTTTCAGGATAATGGACAGGCACAGGTCTACAAGTTCTTGGCAGCTCACAGGGAGCATGCCATCCCCAGACGGAGCCAGATGTTGTCACCAGGCTTGCTTTCCTCTACTGAATTTTTTCAACATTGATATTTTGTTAAAAGTTTTGAATGTTTCTGTAAAATTGATATTAGAAACAACTTCAAGGGAAAGCTTGAGTTATTTATCCTCCAAAAAATTGCAATAGTCTACAGGTTTTGCAAGCCTTTATTCCCAAAGGTCACGATCACGCAGCAAATGCCCAATGTTTAAGTGTTGCAAGCATTCATTTCTTTATAGTCAATGCATCAGATGCATTCACATGATCGATGTTCTTTATGTTTCCTTCATTAGTTTGAAGAATACACACCGGGAAAATGGAATTCTGAAGACTTTACTTATTCCACTCAAAAGTGCCAGAATTGCTGCCAGGCGTCAATTGAATGGATGCATGAGTGAAAGTTGGTATTTAAAAACCACATTTGGCAAGCTTGAAATTACCAAATCACCGAAACATTGTTGTCACATTCAGTTAGTAAAGCAGGTATTACTTTTGATGAGGGTTTCATGTGAAAAGAGCCAAAATCGCTGCCAGCGATTTCTTACTTGTTCTTTCCAAAGATTGAGAAATCTTAAAGTCACCAATTCGAGATTTTTGCAATTGTTCAAGATTTGTAGATTTTGGTTATTATTTGTTGGCAGAGCATGTGTCATCAAGCAGTTGAATTCTATAAAGAACATTTCAGGATAAGGATCGATAAACTATATTCCAGGTTAAACACCCAGGTGTGTAGTGCCACAGAATGTCCAGCATCCAAATGTCAAACCACCGGTCCTCATCGAAAGTTTTAATAGCTACAAGTATATGGGATTAAAGAAGTTAACAAATATTTATCATATTCAGATTTGAGGGATTTTATCAGTCTTTTCAGGGATTTAATTACAAGTGGCAGAGTATTTGGAGCCTGTTAGATTAATTCAGATTTCAAGTACTAGCTTTGTATTATCTAGCAGTTAAAGATAAGCTCCAGATTTAAAAAAAGGGGGATTAGTCTCAGATTCGAATTCAAGTGACAAAGCTTCCAGCAATTTATAGTCCAACAAGTGTCAACAATCAAATTTTCAACTCCAACATTCCCAGATTCTTTGCAACAAATCAAAATTTGTTCTCAAGTATTGGCTAAGAGATTGAAACAGCGCAGAGGTTGTAATCTCTATTTATTTCCTCATTTTGTAAGGAAGAAGGGGGAGGTCCCAGCCAGAGGTCTCGACTGAGCAGAGTTCTTCCTTTCAAGGAGAACGCAAGGGACTGTAGGTTGGCTATTTTGGGAGATATGTTGGAGCACTTGTAAATACCTCTGTATTTCATGAAATCCTTGCAACTTCAATTCACAGGTTTTAGTTTTTGAATGAATTTGATGTTGATTTGTTGCTATACTTTATGAACTGTCTCTTTGATAAATATTTTGTGTACTTGGTCACTCACATTCCAATGCATGATTCTTGTTGTAAGTTGACAGTTATCTTTCCTTTACATAAACAGTAATAGTTTCATTTCATATTCAGGATCATAAAACCTTGAGGTTGAACATTGTCATTGCTTTTATGTTATACAGAATTGGTTTCATTTCCCTATACCTCTTATTCATACCAGCCTACATTTCAAATACTCTGATTATCTTATACATATCTGTATTTACCAATCTGTGATATATACCAGCTCTGTTTATTGTACATTATGTGATGATTTCATTTCGTATTAGAATTGTGTAATTTTTAATTTGTACTGTGAGTTTCTATTAAGCTTTGGTTTGATACCAGCTTGTTTTTTTTTTTAATTTGATTTCATTTGATATTTACGTTTTCAAACAAAGATTTCCTTAAGCTTGAATCCCGTAGTCTAGGTTCAACTTTAGGGATAACATCTTCTGGCGCCGTTGCCGGGGACGGAAGAGTGAAGATAATCTTCCCCGGGAAAGAATGACAAAGATCAGATCCAGCTCTTGATGGTGAACAGGAGCAGGGCGTTAGTTAGACTACAGATTTATTCACCGGGCGACTCCATGTTTGAAGAATCCAGAGGCGATTTTTCAAGATGTCAAAGCGTTTTGAAACCATGATGGCACAGAAATTTGCTCCGTTCAATTTCTCAAATGTTCCTGGCTTTCCAAATACAGTACCTACCATAGATGAATGGGGAGATTTTCTTCCCCGATTCAGAGAAAAGGAGGAGGATAATCCGGCATATCATGTACTTAAATTTCATCAATACATGGATCAGCTGAATATACATCATGAAGACGTATTGATCAAAATGTTTATATATTCATTAGATGGTAGTGCGAGACAATGGTACAGAACTCTTCCTCTTTCCAGTATTTCCTCTTTGAAAGACTTTCATGATGTCTTTAATTCATATTATAAGAGGATATACCCAGATGAGTGCATTTTTGAGGATTGTTGTAGGGGATATGCATTATATATGCAGAGTTTAGAAGCAGATTTTTCCAGTAGTAAGGATGAAGCCGATGGTTATGATATAAAGAAAGAAGAAGATTTATTATCTTCCTCTGATTTTGTTTCACAAGAAGAAATTTTTCAAAATTTTGATATTAAAATTGATGAGAGCATCATAGAACAGAAATCTTTGTCTTTAGAAATTGATCAGAATGCTCCATTGTATGGTGAAGACATTAAAATTCTAGATTTGGAACCTCCAAGAGAAAACATTAAAGTTCTAGATTCGGATCAGCATCAGCTGATTCACTCTGAAGATATCCCAATCTATGATGAGTATCCAGATGAAACGGAGCAGATCCCTACATCAGACTTTGTTGATTTGAGGAGCAGCCAACAGGTGTATGATAATTATGAATCAAATTTTGGTGAGGAACAGCATTATATAGAAATCAATCATCCTGAATCTGTAGAAGACCTTGAGCAGCCATATGTACAATTCAATTTGCAGGTAGCTGAAAGTGGCAGCAATTATGAGGAAGAGGATATACAGAGATATTTTGATCTTCAGCAAAAGGAGTTGTCATTTCAAAGTTCTTTTCAGCTGTCTTTTGATATAAGGATTGAGAATAATGATGAGTTTGATCGTCCAAAACGAAGGAAATGGTATGACCCGATAGCTGAATACATCAAGGAATCTATCGACTCAGGGTTTCAGTATACATTGAATAATAAATCTGAAAATCAAAATTACAGACAGATGATGATTGTTGTTCCTGTTTTTATTTTGCTAATCCACAGAACAAGATGTTCATTAAATATTCAGATACTTGTATGGCTTCACTGGAAGCATGATTTTACCTGATCAAAAGAAAGTGGTTTTGATTAGTGTAGGAGCTGTGAATAAATAAGCTTGATGCTTCAAACATTTCTTTAAAGTTTGTACAGTGTGATCGACGTGGGTCAGTATACTTCCCAGGTGCATGGTCGACGCACTGTATATGAATATAGGGCATGTCGATGTCAAGAAAGGGTGATTCTTTTAAAAGAAAAAAGAACAAATAGGCCCAACCCAAAAGATCTAAATGGATATTAGGTGTCGAATGCAATCCAGATCACTCAGTGACTCAAGAATGTTAAAATTGCAATAAACAAGACAAGATAAGTCGCAAGATCTAAAGGAATCCCAAGGAAAGGGAAGAGATATTAATGAGCTTCTACCCAGTGGAGTCATCAATTTTGTTGACGGATTAGTTCTCACATGCGGACACAAGTGAACCTCCCTAGTTCGAATGGGCCGAATCTAGAACAAAACGGGACAATACATGCACACCTTCACATAGATCAATTGAATATTCACAAGAGACGAAATAGAGAGAACTCACCTTTGATACGAATTCCATCCTTTCTATCTTCAAACCGCTGCAATCCAACTTTGCGTATGAAAGAACATGTTACAAATCCAACACAAATAAGTAACAAGCAGATTGAACTAGAAACAATATTAATGATCTAAGAAAATGACCAAGGATAGTTTCTATACATGAGAATAACAATCAAGTATGGGAAGGAAATGCATCATTGTATTAAATATGACAGAAAGAAATACAATCGTAAGCCTTGGTGGCGTAGTCTCCTTCTGGTATATTCCTCCTATTCCAACATGTCACCCTTATATTGAAAGGAAGCACATCAAGATCCTAATGCTTCTAGGATAATTTCTCCAACAAATCCTTACTACTAATTCATCCTCCTACACCCATGCCCAAAGGTCTCATTTATAGGACACTAAGGATAAGAGATGGGTGAGAAGATTATGGAAAGTGGACGAGATATGATCCCAACAGTTGTGGAGCTCAATCTAGATCGATATAAATGGGAAGGAAAGATCATCCAATTTGATTTCGCTCTAGAAGCTTCTCGAAACCTAATTTTTTGCTCATAGGGAGATCGATTTGTTTTGTAATGGAGCAACATGTGCCAATATGGGTCAATGTGGGTTGCTCTGAAGGAAATTTGCACCATCAACACGAGTTTCCAATGGATCATATTTCATCGATGGGATTTCGGCGTAGTTTTCTAGTGCAACAAGGCGCGTCGAAGTTGCAAAATAAGAAAAGTTGCAGGGTAAAGAAATCAAGGACCATCCACTATGAAAGTGACTTCAGAGGTTGTGGAAACACAAGATCACAAGGTTTGATGTTGATGCACAAGGTTTGATGTTGATGACGAAAATTCCATGTAACACCAATATCTCTTCTGTGGCCAAGTACTTATGTAGCATTATTTTCCTTAGCAGCTTCTTTTGTAGCTAGAATCGTGAGAGGTTCTATCTTTCACATCAATATTAAAAAATAAATAGTTGCATAATATTCTCTAGAAACATAAAATATACTAAATATGATGTAAAAAAACACCTAAAATAGATGTGTAGGATGGATTTATGCACCATGGATGTTCTTGCATCAAACTGACTGGGTTGGAAACTTTGAGCATGTTGCTCAAAAGGTACAGTTACAAAATATGTAGATCGGATATCTTCCTCTACCCATCACTGATCTTAACATACACAACCTTTATTTAAATTTTATTCATTTACTCCACATTTTAAAATGTTTCTTCCATTCCTTGTGAATATGTTCCACAAGGTTGCACTCCTCTTTCTCTTTTACACCAATGGCACTTACTTCCTTATATTACTTCCGCTCAATGGTGCTCATTACCATCCCAACCTCCCTCTTATGCAACATTGTCACTCTTTGAACATAAAGCATTAATTTTTGTTTCTCAAGAATCTCCTCAATTTGTTCTCCTAGGAATACAACCACTCTTCTATTGTAATCACTCACAACTACAACATCTCTGCAAATTGATCTTACAGAATTTTTCAACACCTCATCCTTTACAACCTCTGCTCAATTCTATTCAATATTGATTTGTGTTTCGTCTTACAACATCTACTCAATCCATCCATTGGAGGAATGCTCTACTACTCATTCAAATAACTCTAACCAACAATACACTTTTACCGGATTCATCTAGACTTCTCCTCTTTCTATTTTACATTATTATCTTAATCCAGGTGGATATCTATGGCCACCCACTTATTCCAAGAATACCTCAATACCCTACATAGGTACATACAAAGATAAATATTTCCTAGACATCTCCTCGCTAGGAGTTTCTTATCAATATGCTATCAAAATTGAGAAAAAGTCTAACCGGAAGAATAAGCCAAAGTTTGGGTCTACAATCAACCACATCAAAAGCATGGTAAAAGTGGTCCAAAATCATAGAAAAAAGGAAATAGAAAGGATATCCAACCTCATGACAACCAACCTAAGCCTTAGGTAAAGAAGGGTAATAGTAATCTGAATACAGACACTAAAAAAGGGTGTGAGTTCCATAAAATCCCTTGGCACAACACTAATGAAAACCAAGAGTCGAAATATGGCTTGGAATCTAATTTAGAGCTAGATAAGGGAATGTGGGTCGTTTACATAAAACCTAGTGCCATAATCACAACTACAAAGATCCAACTAGAAGAGACAAAGGATCCTGAGGAAGGGGATCACCTATTCCATTCATAAATGTGGGTGAATGGGATTCTGCTTCATTTCATTATTGATACTGGTATCCAAGAGTACCTAATATTGGTTGAGGTCATTATTGAAATTTTCAACCATGCCACACCCCCAACCATACACCATCTATTGGTTGATCTAGGGATGATCCAGGTGGATATCAGTGGCGGCCCACATCTTCCAACTGGCTCAAAACAGTCTTCTGGCAATTTTGGTAAATTACTATTTTTAGCAGTTTTTCGGGTCCTGAACTTCCGGAGCCATTTTGAGGCCCTAAACGACATTTTTTGGCGATTTGGGGGACCAAATGGTTGCCTTCGGCATACATTTGGGCCCAGTCGGAAGTTGTAAATCTCGGATAGACCTTCCCAACGGGCTACCGAGCGCCCCAAACGGAGATCGTATGCAAAAGTTATGACCCCGGGAAGTTGACTGTTCAACTAACCACCTTGGGGCCACAAACTTTATGACGGTTCATCTTCTAGGGTTAGGTTTTTGGATGTTTGGGATTCTTTCCCTCATGCTTATGATAAATAGGCCCTTTCGGCCTCTCTTTGTATTCATCTTGGCACGAATGAGCATAGCGGCCACATCTCTTCTCAGAGATAGCTACCACCATTCCAGCTATTGTATTTTACAGTCTGTTCTATTTCCGCTATTTAATAGAATATGTGTTTACTGTATCACTGTGTTATTTGCAATATATCTCTGTGTATGATTCTGTATATGCTATCTTTTGTTTCGTTCCCACATAATTCTGGATCAAGGGATGAGACATCCACATCATCAACAATGTCACTTGTCCTACAACATCAACCCCTTCAAAGATGAGGTATTATGTGATGTTTCCCCACTTGAAGTTTGTCGTGTTCTTCTAGGAAAACCATATTATGTGGAAACATCATTTTGTTTACGATTCTAGGCCATGTAGTGTCATTATTACTTTGAGAGGCTAGATATATAGGGCACTCGACGTAGTTCTAACTACTAGAATTTCCTTAATCTCAGAAAAGCAGTGCTAGTAGGTATTATCTCATGCTAGGAAATTTCTCCTCTTTATGATTTGATCAGAAGGTGAACTAAAGGTCACTGTGACCACCACAACCTCAACGTGAGACTTCTCTAAACAATAGAAGAAAGTGGGAAAGATTGTAGAATAATATAGAGATATATTCGTGTCACCTAAAGGTGTTCCTTTACACTACCAAGTCAAACATTCAATCGATTTGATACCTAGTTCTCCTTTACCTAATGGCCCAATACATAAACACCCTCTTCTGTAGAATGAGTAAACTAAATGTAAAATTCAATAGCCCATTCAAAAGAACCACATTCGACCAAGATCCTCAACTAGTGGGATCCCAAGTGTGTTGGTGTAGAATAAGGATGGGACATGGCGACTCTGTGATGATTACAAATCCCTCAACAAAATCATCATCAAGAATTCATACCCAATCCCCTAGATTGATGACCTTTTTTCTATTAGCAGAAGGGTTCCAAGTTCTTCAAAGAGATTGATCTAAAGGAAAGATACCACCAATCCTTGATTGACCAAACCAATGTATGAAATACAACCTTCAAGTCTAAAGAAGGCCTTTTTGAGTGGTCGTTCATGCCTTTTGTATTGATTAATGCTCTATCAACATTCATGAGAATTACAGATGATATCTTATAGTTTTTCACAAACTCTTTTATAGTCTTATATTTGGATGGCATCCTCATGTTCAACAAAACCTAGGTAGAACAACATTTTCATCACATTTAGTAGAGTCTAAGCACCCTACAACAACACAATTTATATGCCAATTTGGAGAAACAATAATTTGGCATGTAACAAATTCATTATTTCGGATACATCATAGATAAACATGGGGTACATATGGACCCAACCAATTCTTGGGCCTCGCTAATTTATATCATAGGTTTTTGTTGGTGCTCTCTCATATATCTTGTATCTTAAGCTAATTGACCAAGATTGGAGCCACAACCAAGTTTGCTTGGGTGTGTGACAATATAAATTATTCGAGGATCTAAAAAAATGCATCTACTTAATGCCAATAGGATTGATCTACTAGACCTATGACAACTTTTCAAGATTCATACATAATCCTCTGATTGTGATACTAATGTAGTCCTCATCCAGCATGGACATCCAGTGGCCTATCACAGTGAGACACTCTTTGATTTTGTTTACAGGTATCCCAACTATGACAAGGAGATGTACTACATTTTCCAAGCATGCCAATAGTGGAAGCATTATATTTTGGGAAAGGAAATAGTCATCCACATTTATCACAAGCCCCTTCAATTCATGTATTCTTGAATTCATGCAAACATAAGAAAAGTTACAAAATGACCAGAATGAGAATTGATCCACATACCTATAGTAATTCCATTTGAACATTAAGTACAAGAAGGGAAACACAACTCGAGTTGCAAATTATCTCAGCTAGCCTTCATCTATGGCGCTAACTATAATTTTTCACTCCTATGGGAATGAGACCTCTAGGTGGCCCCAACTATATGCTAGTGACCTTGAATTCACTACTACATATTAAACATTAGGTGTAGGCCAACAAAATCGATAATTTCACCACCAAGATGAACTTATATCCCATCTTAGCCATATTTTTCCTTCAAGTGAGTATAAGTATCTATGTTTGGAGGAACATTATACTCTAGTGGTGGGGCACTTCAATGTGGAGAAGACAATAGCAATACTACAGAAGTATTTCTAATAGCCAAATATATAACAGGGCATCCATGGGTATATAAAATCGTGCACTACTTGTGATATTGCTAAACCTAGCAATAATAAGAAAGGACTATACACTCCTCTAGCTACCCCACACAAGCCTCGAGAATAAATCTCTATGGATTATATGTCAAGTGTACCCTTTATCAAGAATGGTAATAATTGTGTCTTTGTGTTTGTCAACTAGTTCTCTAAGATGGCCATCTTGGCATCACAACAGAGGCCACTACTAAGCTCTTCTTCAAGTGTGTTTGGTTTGATTTTGGGATACCATAGACCATTATTTCAACTAAATAAAATAGTTTACTTAGTATATTTTGGTCTATGATGTAGTCTCTTATGGACACCAAGCTAACCAAAGCATCTTCCTTCCACCCCAAAACAGATGGATGAACAAAGGTGGTTAGAAGGATGATTATGCATATCCTATGAATGCACAACTTTAATCATCCACATACATGGAATGAGATATTTCCATAAGTTTAACATAGCTACAATAGAAACCTCCATAGATCTATTGGACACAACCTTTTTTAGGTATTCTTGGTGTTCTAGCCATCAACCCCCATTGATATAGCTATGCCCATTAAATATACACCGAAAGAGTTTTCACATGCTCAGATTGGGATAAATAGAGAAACCAAATTTTTTTAACATATTTAGCACATCCAATAGCAGGTTCATGATATACTACATAAATTCAATGCCAAGTATAAGCAACAAGATGACCAGCATCAGGTTCCATGTTTATGTATATGTAACTTCAGAATGTATTTCACATATATGTATATTGTATTCCTATAGAGATGTTATTATTCCTCTATACGGAAGTGTCGTCATTCATATTGCAAGTGTCGTAACTTATACTTGATGGGTTATTAGACCACCTTGTTGGGGTCGGCCCTATATAAGTCATGTGGGTCAAAGGGTTATTAGACCACCCTATTGGGGGTCGGCCATGTGGGTCAAAGGGTTATTAGACCACCCTAGTGGGGGTCGGCCCAGTCAGCATTATGTTAAGTGGTTAAGTTGAGGCCGACCTAGTTGAGTAAAGGTCAAGTCAAGTTAGTGTATAAATAGAGAGTGTGTCTCTCTCATTTTACACATTCTATTCTCTCACTCACACTTGGGAGAGTGGAGCACTTGTGGAGGAGGAGGCTCTGCTGCTAGGAGAAGACTATCTCTTGTATTCTAGTTGTATCATTTCTCTATCTATCTCTGAGGAAGTTATTGGGGTTTTTCACCTTTATGGTTTTCCCCAAGTAAACTCTGTTTCTCTTGTGTGCTTGCATTATTGTCCATGGTTGATATGTTGTAGATTTGTTGTACATGTTGTTCTCTTAGTTAAGATCCTAGATCAGATTGAAGTAAATTCTGAAAATTTAACATGGTATCAGAGCTAGCCTGAAAGAAGGCATGATATGGCATGTATGACACTTGTTGCACTTACGATGCTAGGGCTTGATATAGCAAAAACCAGTCATCGTATCACTTTCACTATAAATCCATTTTGGCGAATTTGTCGGATCTGAAACTTTTACAGGTCGAAGATCAGATCCCCATGTACCTTGTGTCCAAAGGAAAACCTCTAATTCATTGCACTTTGTGATTTATGATCTGTACAATATAGGGTTTCCGCCTCTTCCAGATCTGAGTCAAAATCAGGTGACCTTGGGAAAAAGGTCATAACTTGGGCTAGGAAGCTCCAAATGAAATTTTGTAAAACGTGATAGATAGTACACAGAATGTACTATTTCAGGAAAAAATTTCAGAGGCCGAAGTTGAACCGGTGACATGTGGAACACCGTACAAGTTTGCTCTCCTGTATTATCCCATAAACAGATCACGTTGCGACACTTGGCATAACTTTCTCTCAGAGAATCCAATTGAGGTCAGACCTGTCGGGATGGAAAGATAACAGGTCGAGCTATCTCAGGAAACGTTTGCAGACCATGTGGATCGAAAAGTGCGGAGTTACACCAGAAACAATCAGGTACATATTTCTTTCAAAACATAATTATTTTTTAGTACCTTCATTCATGGCTTCCAGAATTTAGGGCTTCGGAGAAAGTTGGAATTTTTGTAATCGGAGACCACAGCTAGATTCTACTCATCAAAATCAAAATTTAGAGACCAAGATCATATTTTTTGGTTGGGCAGAAGGCCGGGCTTGATCAAACCCTAGTTCGGGACTTTGATCGGAAAGATGGAAAATTAGGGCTTCTGCAAAAATTGGAATTTTGGAAATCTGTGACAACGGATGGAAGCTCCTCAAATAAATTGAAGCTTAGAGTTTTGAATCAAATCTTTTAGTTGTGTGAAGCTCTGGGAAACTCAAACCCTAATTCAAGGTCCTCCCAAGTGAATCCGGAAATCTAAAAGGCAATTTCGAGGGGTGAAACTTTGCAGTTTTCAAATTCTGAATATACCAACTTGATCAGCTCATCAAGGCGCATATTTCTATCCTTTCGGAAGTTTGAAATTCAAAGTTTGAATTTTTGGGGTTTCTTTGACAAACCCTAATCCAGCTCTAGGTCCAGTTCTTGCAAATCAAGTGGATTGGGTTAATCCTAGAAGAAGATGGATTGGTCACCTGCATAAGTGAAGAAGTTCCTGTCTCAGAGGGAGATGAGGCTAAGGCCTTCCATAAGAAGATTACAAGCAATCTTGATAGGTATGGCTTACAGGTATGTTTCATGGTTAAGTTTATCATATGTTTTTCTTCATATCATTACAGTACAATCTTGATTAATTACTGGACTTGTCGTATCACCTTAATAGAAGATATTCATTGATTAAGGTTTTGACACTTATGATTGTACTAATGCATTGTGATGTTGTATGAGGTTTATGTTGTTTGCTAACACAAAAGGTACACCAAGAAAGTCAAATCATGTTCTACTTCAAGAACATATGCTCATGGTGACATGAAGACAAAGATTCATCCATTGTCATGGATCACATAGAAGATCTACTTTCGAGGTATGTATAACTTGGTTCTACAATGGTTAACTTATGAAACATGCAGGTTACTAGCACAAGTCATTGAAGAGAACCAGAAGACATTATGCAGGTATGTTAGACATAACTAGCTAGCATGCTAATCCAGGTATGTTTTTCCTATATCAAGCTAGAATCCTACCTTGTGTTAGGATATTATACTGTTGTGTTGTTGATAATGATTATTCATGGAGTCATAGGTTTGAATAATCATGGGTTTTATGCATATTATATCTCTTATCTTGATTGATGATTCAACTAACCAGAAGAGTCCTATGATCAAATAAGAATGTGTATGAGTAAAAGAAGACTTCCCTGAAACCTTGAATACTAATGTTTATTATCTGTGAATGATCATGAATATACATGTTTAAGATTATTGTGTTTTGATAGTATTAAGATTATACTAATAAATGTGTGATTATGTATGAGACCTCAAGGATAACACAATGATGATACTAATAAGCATGCATAGTGATTAAGGATGGATGTAAGTTCAAGGAAAGGTAATCCAAGAAGCAAAGATCAAGAGGGAGCACACTCTAGTTGTTCCTGCAAGAAAGCAAAGGAGCACACTTCAATAGTTTTTGCAAGGATGCAGATATTCAGAGGGAGTTGACCACTTCTCACAATCCACATAAGAATGGAGTTGCAAAAAAGAAGCAAAGACTGAGAGGGAGTCAACCCAACAAACAAACAAAGATAAGTATTTGAATTGTCATTACTTGCATATTTTATTGTTTAAATAATACTGTTCAATAATGTATATACTGATGTTCCTAGAATTAGGTTGTGTATTATGCATATTAGAATAGTTGCATTGATGAACAATATACTACTAATATGCATGGGTAAGTGGCCTATGGCACTGTACAACATTCCATTGCTACTTATCTAGAATGAAACCTCTTTGCTGACATGTTGGGAGTTGTGCACACTCTTAACAATGTTCTGGTAGAGATTGGAAGGCATCTAGAAAGTTACGGGATATGGATAAATGTTGTATTGGCTAAGATAACTGCATGACTATATGACATATTTCTTTATGTGTAAGAATTTGTTCTGAAAACTATGAGATGTTTTATAATCATGCAATTTAACATGTTGTGTAGGAAAGATCGTATGCCATCACCTACAAAAGAAGAACTACAACATTTGTTCAGCAACAAAATTATCTATTTAAGATATTGAAGTTCCCAAGATATGGGAAGAATGCCATGATCCGTCGATCATGAAGAATGATTTTTGGGATGTAGTCCCAAGACCTAAAGGGAAGTTTGTTATGACTTCCATATGGATCTATCAAGATCAAGCATGCTACAGATGGCAACATAGAGAAATATAAAAGTGATGAAATAGAAGATACACCAGATGGATTTCAAGACAACCTTCTTGAATGGTGTAGTCATATATATGTGCAGAACTTGGTATGGTAGGATAGACAGCTTTCTATCCAGTTTGGGATTTACCAAGAGTAAAGCAGATTCCAAGCTTTACTACAAGGTTGAGGAAGGAAATCCAGTGATACTACTTTTGTATATGGATGACCTGTTTATTACAGGTGAAGATAGATTGATTGTCGACATGCAGCGGAAGCTTGCTGCAAAGTTCAAGATGAAGAACTTGGGGATGATGCACTATTTGTTTTTGGCATGGAGGTGTGGCAGAGTGCAGATGGAATCTTCCTTGGACAAGGGAAGTATGCAGTAGAGATCTTGAAGAGGTTCAGCATGATGGACTGCAAGGCTATGGCCACATCTATGGCATCGAACCTAAATCTTCTGTGTGATGCTTCATCTGATCCGGTCGATGTCATGATGTATCGTCAGACGATTGGGTCCTCTATGTACCTAATGAACACGAGACCAGATATTTTCTTTGCGGTGAACACATTGAGCCAATTCCTGACAGATCCGAGAGATGTTCACCTGGTTGTTGTAAAGCATATTCTGAGGTACCGGAAGGGTACAGTTGATTATGGGCTCAAGTATGATGTGAATCAAAAGTTTAAATCTACAGGGTTATGTTGATTCAGATTGGGCAGGCAGTGCTGCAGATAGGACGAGCACTTATGGGTGTTACTTCAGTATGGGATCAGGTGTGATCTCTTGGTTTAGCAGGAAGCAGTCCTGCGTAGCACTGAGTACAACCGAAGCAGAGTATGTTGCGATGGACAAGCAGATTGCATATGTGCTAACGAAACCACTAGCCAGAGTGAATTTCGAGTACTTCAGAGAGAGGCTTGGTGTTCTTCAGATTGATGACACTTCGAGGAAGAAGTGATGGACACATTTGCAGAGGCCATTCCAAGCATGTTGGAAGGAGGATCCTTCACATGGCTGTGGATGTAAGCGCTAGATTATGAGCATCAGGACGATGCTCCAATTACTGCTCTCTATATGCATCAAGATGATGCTGGATATGATCAGTTGGATCATTTATATGTATATGTATGTATGCATCATGTTGGATGCTGGATATGATCAATTGGATCATTTATGTATGTACGCATCATGTTGGATGCTGGATATGATTGGTTGGATCATTTGTATGTATTTTGTATATGCATCATGTTGGATGCTTGGACCATGTATCTGTATATGTATCAGGTGGATACATTGTATGATCAGGTAGATCATGTATGTTGATATGTATCATGTTTGATCAGGTGGATCACGTATTTGTATTTGTATCAGGTGGATACATTGTATGATCAGGTGGATCATGTATGATGATATGTATTAGGTAGATACTTGGTATGCATTAGGCAGATGCATGATATGATCAGGATGATCGTGGATGACGAGCTTCAGGATGTTGCTCCAGATGACTTATAGCAGGATGTTGTAGTGATGATGGTCAGGATGATCATGTATACATCAAGATGATGTATGGTGAGTATCAGGTTAATACTCTATGGCCGTGGATCAAGTTGTGCAGATGAGCATATAATTTGGCCCTAGGAGATTTGCATATAGTCTTTCAAGGTTTTGCCTATGGCATATAATTTGGCCCTGGGATATCTGGCAAATGCTCTTTCGAGGTTTTGCTCTGGGAGGACATATAATTTGGCCCTAGGAGATCTGCAGATAGTCTTTCGAGGTTTTTCCTATGGCATATAATCTGGCCCTGGGATATCTGCCAGATGCTCTTTCAAGGTTTTTTCCTATGGCATATAATATGTCCCTGGGAGATCCAATAGGTTGGGCTGTGTGCCCATAATAAGTCCTGAGATGCTCTTGAGAGGTTTTTCCATGACCATATATAATCTGTCCCTGGGAGATCCTATAGGTAGAGCTGTGTGCTCGTAACAGCCTGGGATGCTCTTACGAGGTTTTGTGGTGACCACATATAATCTGTCCCTGGAAGATCCTATAGGTAGATCTGTGTGCTCGTAACAGCCTGGGATGCTCTTGTGAGGTTTTGTGGTGAGGTCACATATAATATGGCCCTGAGAGATCCTATAGGTAGAGCTGTGTGCTCGTAACAGCCTGGGATGCTCTTTCGAGGTTTTGTGACGCACGTAATAAGTCCTGAGGATTCCACAGTATGGCCAGTGATGACGAAGACCTGAAGGTGGTGGGCCTACATCCAGTATGAAAAAGGACTGGCTCTGTAGAACTTCCTATGACGAGTAGATTCAGAGATTGATTGAGATAGCAGCAGCAGTGACGATGACGATGACTCGATGACGATTATCCAGTGACGATGATCCAGAGAAGAAGACTTGTGCTAGAAGACCTATGTCGAGAAATACCTTCCTAGTTAAGAGGGAGTGTTGATGTATATGTAACTTTAGAATGTATTTCACATATATGTATATTGTATTCCTATAGAGATGTTATTATTCCTCTATACGGAAGTGTCGTCATTTATAATGTAAGTGTCGTAACTTATACTTGATGGGTTATTAGACCACCTTGTTGGGGTCGGCCCTGTATAAGTCATGTGGGTCAAAGGGTTATTAGACCACCCTATTGGGGGTCGGCCATGTGGGTCAAAGGGTTATTAGACCACCCTAGTGGGGGTCGGCCCAGTCAGCATTATGTTAAGTGGTTAAGTTGAGGCCGACCTAGTTGAGTAAAGGTCAAGTCAAGTTAGTGTATAAATAGAGAGTGTGTCTCTCTCATTTTACACATTCTATTCTCTCACTCACACTTGGGAGAGTGGTACACTTGTGGAGGAGGAGGTTTTGCTGCTAGGAGAAGACTATCTCTTGTATTTTGGTTGTATCATTGCTCTATCTATCTCTGAGGAAGTTATTGGGGTTTTTCACCTTTATGGTTTTCCCCAAGTAAACTCTATGTCTCTTGTGTGCTTGCTGTAATGTCCCTTGTTAGGAATTTTATTAAAATTGCAATTTTTCACTTTTTTTCCCTAGTTCGACCTTTGACTAGTTTTGATCTCTAGGTCCCAAATTTGCCCCAAATGATCCCAAATCTTCTGAGAAGGTATATGAATGATATTAGAACATAAATATGTGTTTCAGGGATGCCTTTGGACCTTTAAAATACTTCTGCAAATCCTCTTTCAATTCTGATCAATGTAGGTAACTTTACTAGTAATTTTCCGTTGACTAGTATTGGCCTCTAGGTCGCAAATTAACTCCAAATGCCTTCAAATCTTCAAGGAAGGTGTATGAATGATATTATAACTAGAATATGATGTTTATGGATGACATATGTCCACCAAAATACCTCTGCAAACTCTCTTTATATTCTGGACCAATTATGCAATTTTACTAGTGATTTGGGGTTCAAATCCCCCTGGGGTAAGTACTGAAAATGGCTTCCCAAATGCCTCCAAACACACTCAAATTTATGAACAGAGGTATGTAATGTGTTAATTATTTTATTAAAGTCTCATATGCACCATTAATTGATTATTACAACTGTTCTCGCCCTCTCCCATTCAACTGCAAAAATCCCCAATTCGACCCTTGGGGAAATGGCACTATTTCACCTCCCAATACAACTAAACTGAGTAAAAATGCTTCAAATGCTCAAGTACAGTACATGAAACTTGTATAAGACATCCATGGCAGTATATTGATCACAAATATATCAGAGAATCATCCATTCATTCGAAATCATCATCAATACATTGGTTCACAACAAGGTAGTGGGGAAATGGCATTGTTCTTCCATTAAAAATGAGATTTATACATTTCTACTTGGAATTTCGACCTGAAACTTTTTGGAGATGAAGAACAGAGTATTTACTTCATATTACAAATGAAATGGGTCATTAAAAGATTCCCCAAAGAGTACAATAGCTCACCAAAAACGCCCTCCCTCAAGGATCAAGAATATGACATCAAAACTGGAAATGGTTGAAGGAGTGAGCTGCAATAGAAGAAACCATGAGCTGCCCTGTAGCTTACACCTGCAAATAAAGACTCCATTAAAGCTCCAAATGAAAGGTCTGAATGGCCTTTCCAATTACCAACTTGGATGGGAATCTTTCACCCTCGAAATTGGCTAAGGCAAGAAACTAGTCATCCACTAGCTCTCCCTCTTCACAAATGCAATTGCAAATTCTACAAATGATCAAAAGCTGCTTTCATTATTTGTTATTGACATTTATAAAGTTCTAATGGCCTCCATGGGTCGAATTCCTTCCAAGAGACTCATGCCAACTCAAGTTGGGAAGAGATTCCAAAGAACGCCACTTGTACAACAATTCCTAGTCTCCCACTTCCACCAAATCACATGTGGAAGCATCTTAGCTTCCCTAACACCCTTGAGCGCCCTCTTGGAGTCTATTTTTAGCCCTGACATGTCATATATGTCATATGTCAGCCTTCAGGTCTGATTTGTGTCATAGGTGTCATAGCATCTTCATCATTGTTGTCATAGAGCTAGGGAATCTAGCCCAAGTGTCTCACTAGCTCCAAATTGTCTCTTCCTCTTCCATGGGAGTTACTCTTCCTCTATATTTCGACCTTGGATGAGTTATGCCATGAATAATACCTTTTGGACTTCCCCAAGTATGTTACCATTCACCTTGAATTCGAATTGGTGAGAGAATGATGCCAAATGTAGTGGGGAAATCTAGCCATATGTGGGTCCCACTTCCTCCATGTGTCTTCATGATGAAATGCCACTTTGATTTTCACTTGTATATATTTATTTAGCTCCTTTATTAAATATTTATTCCATTCTAATGTTCAAACATCATTTATTATCCCCATTATTCCAAATCCCAAAGCTTCCACCCCAAACCTAGGAAACTAGTAATTTTCCTCCTTGGCAATTATTTGACCCTTAACATCAACTTTGCAAACTCTAATGAATATGGCTAATGTGATTAGGCCATTGTGACCCAATTCCAAATTTGGGACATGACAAATCCTCCCTTCCCAATATTGCTTGTCCTCAAGCAATTTCAAACATGGGTGTTGAAGAACCTGCTTTCTGTATAATTCTTTGAAGTTGCCATTGAATTGCCAAACCTTGAGTCTTTGAGTTTCCATGAATATTTTAGAGAGGAACCAACATGCTTGCTGCTGCACTACTCTGATAAAAATCACTTTATTAAGTGGGGAAATCCATCTCCCATACTGCTTGTTTCCCCAAAAAATTTGAAACCAATGAGATAAAAATTATTCCAGGGTCCCATTGCTTGTATTGCACCCCAACAATTAAGAGTGCTCTCCAACCTACACCATTAGATAAGAGGATTCCTGGATCCCATTTTCTTGTATGCATTCTTCCAAACATCATGAGTACCAAATATATATCATCAAAGTACATAACTACATAATGAAAATTAATATCAAGGAGGTGCTTCATCAAAGAATCATGAAAGTGCTTATACCTCCAAGCAAGTAGACCACCGTTTTCCAAGTGCATACAAGCTTCAAGTGACCAATCAAATCTGCTCCAATGACATAGGTGAGGATCCCATGTCCTAGAATTCTGCTCCAAAAGGATGTGATATGCATCAAAATATTCAGCCATGTATTCTTTCATCCAAGAAGTGAATGAAGAATCTCCACTAGAATCTGAACCAAATAATGAGCAGAAAAAACAAGGAGACTTCAAATGACTCAAAGAAGTCTCACCCATACATCCATGAATGTGAGAATCATAAAAATGTAACAAGGTATGTGGCTTCCAACAAAAATGTTCTCCCATCATAAATCTATTCATCCAAGTGTTGGATGAAGTTCCTCTAACATCAAATGAACCCAGTGTTGAGCAAGAAAAACCATGAGTATTCAAGTGACTCAAATCCATATCATAGGTGCATCCATGTAGATGTGAATCATCATAAAGTAACAAAGTATGCTTCTGCAAATGTGAATAAGAATGTGCTCCAACCATATCATCATAAAAAGTAAATCTAGGAGTTCCATACTCCTCATGTGGCACCATCAAAAAGAACCCTTTCACCCATACTTCATTGAGACTAATACTGCAAAACATGGAATTGTAGGATGTAGGAGAATGTACTAACTCACCCAAATGATCAAAAAGTTCAGGAGTTTTATCATGGGAAGGATCCATGTGGGTAGTATCATGCAGCTCCTTCAAAAGTGTGAACTCTTTGTCATAGTTTGGTTCCAATGTAGAGGAATCATGCTCTTCTTTAAAAATTGCATAACCTTCATCAAGAGGCAATTCAAATTCATCTTCCACCACATCAAGTGTTTGGATCTCTTCAAGTTCATCTTCAAACACATCAAGAACATTCAAGTTTTCACATTTCTCATGATCCACCATGTCATGAGAATCCTCCAAACAATCTACCATTTGACAATCTGAAACATAGGAGGAAAAACAAGTATCTTGCAACTTTTCAAGAAGTTGCTCATTTTGAATTGTGAGCTTATGAATATCCTCATTATTCTTCAAGTATGCATCATGTAACAATTCATTAAGCTCAAACAAATGGTTTCTATCAAAAAGCAAAGACATGAAATTACCTTTGATGTGGCACATTGCTCTTTGAATCTTCTCCATGTCTTCAAGGAAGGATGTTTCCTCCAATGAAGTAGCTCTCCAAGAAGAATTTGACACCAATGCTTGAGTGTCATGGAGAATGCTGAGGGACTCTTGGATCTTCTTTTCATTCATCTTTAAGGACCCTTCAAGAAAATGAGGCTCTTGCAAATGAACCTCCTCATCTTCTTCATTTTTTCTTGGACCAACTTCATGAAGCTCAAGTGGTGATGGAGAAGTTGATCTTGGTTCTTCTTCAACTGCTGCAAGGTCTTCATTATCATGCTTAATGGAACTTGGGCTTGCAGCAACACTTTCAAAAGTGATCTCTATGTCACCAACATAGAGGTGTGAGCACCCATCAGTAGGTACTCCTTCATAGTTTAAGCATCCATCAGTAGATGCTCTTTGGTTCATGTCTAAGCTAGAAGGTGTCTCGAAATGATCTTCCATATTTTCAATAGACTCTTCTTCATGATCTTGTGATGTCTCTTCCTTTTGCTCCTTCAAGCAAGCTGATGCATTTTTCCCCTTGGTTTCCTTAAAATCAATAATTTTTTCCACAAGTTCGATAGAAAACAATTCGAATCCTTCCTTAAGTTGTTTGGTCATATCTTCAAATATTGTTTTCATAATTTTTATATGCTCCTCACCATCATATGAGGCTCCCTTTTCATCCCTAGTCATAGTTTCCTCAAAAAATTTGCTCTTCTTCTCGTACTTTTTTTTTTCTTCAACAAAAGCACTTTCGGTTTCAATATCTAATGGTGGTACCTGAATTATTGTCCTCATGAATATTATACCACATCAGGTTCCAAGATCATGCTCTGATACCACTATAATGTCCCTTGTTAGGAATTTTATTAAAATTGCAATTTTTCACTTTTTTTCCCTAGTTTGACCTTTGACTAGTTTTGATCTCTAGGTCCCAAATTTGCCCCAAATGATCCCAAATCTTCTGAGAAGGTATATGAATGATATTAGAACATAAATATGTGTTTCAGGGATGCCTTTGGACCTTTAAAATACTTCTGCAAATCCTCTTTCAATTCTGATCAATGTAGGTAACTTTACTAGTAATTTTCCGTTGACTAGTATTGGCCTCTAGGTCGCAAATTAACTCCAAATGCCTTCAAATCTTCAAGGAAGGTGTATGAATGATATTATAACTAGAATATGATGTTTATGGATGACATATGTCCACCAAAATACCTCTGCAAACTCTCTTTATATTCTGGACCAATTATGCAATTTTACTAGTGATTTGGGGTTCAAATCCCCCTGGGGTAAGTACTAAAAATGGCTTCCCAAATGCCTCCAAACACACTCAAATTTATGAACAGAGGTATGTAATGTGTTAATTATTTTATTAAAGTCTCATATGCACCATTAATTGATTATTACAACTGTTCTCGCCCTCTCCCATTCAACTGCAAAAATCCCCAATTCGACCCTTGGGGAAATGGCACTATTTCACCTCCCAATACAACTAAACTGAGTAAAAATGCTTCAAATGCTCAAGTACAGTACATGAAACTTGTATAAGACATCCATGGAAGTATATTGATCACAAATATATCAGAGAATCATCCATTCATTCGAAATCATCATCAATACATTGGTTCACAACAAGGTAGTGGGGAAATGGCATTGTTCTTCCATTAAAAATGAGATTTATACATTTCTACTTGGAATTTCGACCTGAAACTTTTTGGAGATGAAGAAAAGAGTATTTAATTCATATTACAAATGAAATGGGTCATTAAAAGATTCCCCAAAGAGTACAATAGCTCACCAAAAACGCCCTCCCTCAAGGATCAAGAATATGCCATCAAAACTGGAAATGGTTGAAGGAGTGAGCTGCAATAGAAGAAACCATGAGCTGCCCTGTAGCTTAAACCTGCAAATAAAGACTCCATTAAAGCTCCAAATGAAAGGTCTGAATGGCCTTTCCAATTACCAACTTGGATGGGAATCTTTCACCCTCGAAATTGGCTAAGGCAAGAAACTAGTCATCCACTAGCTCTCCCTCTTCACAAATGCAATTGCAAATTCTACAAATGATCAAAAGCTGCTTTCATTATTTTTTATTGACATTTATAAAGTTCTAATGGCCTCCATGGGTCGAATTCCTTCCAAGAGACTCATGCCAACTCAAGTTGGGAAGAGATTCCAAAGAACGCCACTTGTACAACAATTCCTAGTCTCCCACTTCCACCAAATCACATGTGGAAGCATCTTAGCTGCCCTAACACCCTTGAGTGCCCTCTTGGAGTCTATTTTTAGCCCTGACATGTCATATATGTCATATTTCAGCCTTCAGGTCTGATTTGTGTCATAGGTGTCATAGCATCTTCATCATTGTTGTCATAGAGCTAGGGAATCTAGCCCAAGTGTCTCACTAGCTCCAAATTGTCTCTTCCTCTTCCATGGGAGTTACTCTTCCTCTATATTTCGACCTTGGATGAGTTATGCCATGAATAATACCTTTTGGACTTCCCCAAGTATGTTACCATTCACCTTGAATTCGAATTGGTGAGAGAATGATGCCAAATGTAGTGGGGAAATCTAGCCATATGTGGGTCCCACTTCCTCCATGTGTCTTCATGATGAAATGCCACTTTGATTTTCACTTGTATATATTTATTTAGCTCCTTTATTAAATATTTATTCCATTCTAATGTTCAAACATCATTTATTATCCCCATTATTCCAAATCCCAAAGCTTCCACCCCAAACCTAGGAAACTAGTAATTTTCCTCCTTGGCAATTATTTGACCCTTAACATCAACTTTGCAAACTCTAATGAATATGGCTAATGTGATTAGGCCATTGTGACCCAATTCCAAATTTGGGACATGACACTTGCATTATTGTCCATGGTTGATATGCTGTAGATTTGCTGTACATGTTGTTCTCTTAGTTAAGATCCTAGATCATATTGAAGTAAATTCTGAATATTTAACATTCCACACAATTTTTAGGTTGGTGATAAGTTATGGTTTAGTTTGTACAAATAGTTTCTCATAATCCCCCACAAGAATCTTAGACAAATTTTATATAGGCCTTACACGATCACAAAGTTTGTGGTTAAGAATTCTCTTGAATTGAGTATCTCTCCCCTCTTTAGCTTGCACTTAGTATTTAAGATAGTGTTGCTTCAACCCTATTTTCCACCTTTATTGGACACCTTAAAGGTGGAAAAGCACTTGTACCTTACATGAATAAGCCCTATATTCAATGAGAAAGATACAGTGGAATGGATCATGGACACCAAGATGAGGGTCACCTACTAGAAGAACATACAACTCTATCATGTCATCAAAGAAGAAAAACTTCACCAAGGAAAGTGGCTCACTAGAAGTTAAGTTGAACAAAATTTCCCCCATCTAATCAAAAAAATTAATGAAATGGGGACCATTTCTTCTTAATATATGGTTGATCCAAGTGGATATCAATGGCCACCCACCTCTTCCACAAACTCAAATTGGTTCTTCACATAGACAATTTTTCAGGTCCTAAAATTTCGATGCATTTTTAAGCCCTAAACAGTTTTATTTGGCCCTACGATGGTTAAAGGTTTCCAAAGGCCCACCTAAGTCTTAACCAAAAATTTTCTTCTCATTTATATCCTTCTAATGCGCTATTATGCACCCCAAACAGAGTTTATATGTGGAATTTGTGGCCCTAATAAGTTGGTGTATTAAATAGCCTCCTCGAGGCCCACATTCCTCTTGCCACTTAATATCCTAGGGTTAGGGTTTTGGATATTTATTGGTTTTACCTCTTAATTTTTATCACTTTAAGTTAAAAGGCCATTTTGGGCCTCTTGTAATGACCTTCTTTCTAATGATCATGGCCGACACATCTCCCTTAAGAGATCAGCTACTGTCATTCTAGCCAGTGTTTATTGCTTTGTATTTTATAGTCTTTTTCTAGTTCATTCGTTAATATAATTTTTGCTTCACTATACTAATATGATTTCTACAAAATCTTTGTGTGTGTATGTGTTTTTCCATTTTATATTTATGTATTCATTTTTTTTGTTGATAATCCAAATCAACCCTACATATCCACTAAATACTTTGACAAACATGTGCAAAAAAATAAATGCCAAATAAATCTAAAACAAAAGAAATAACAATGGTGCACACACATAGAGTACACAAAGATTTATCCTAGAAACCCTTAACTAAGAAAACTAGCCTAACTGATAGTTTCTCCTCTCTCAATATCATTGTATTATCTTCATTGTTTACAATATAATTTAAATTCACTTGGGGCTACATCTACATATTCACTCTCAAAAAATTAAAATTCTTAGAGACATACCTTTAGAAGTCCCACTCATCCCCACTCAAGTTTCAAATGCATTCTCTTACAAATTTCTTATATTCATTGGTAGATTCATAATCTCCCCCTCCCCTCTTCAATAATCATATTATTTATCTTCTACAATTTTGATTGTTCTTCCAAAACTACTAGAAGCCATTAAACACCTCAAGATTCGCACACTTCTCTCAAAAAATTCTACCTAGTGTTCCTACCTTTGCTAAAATTGTATCGATCCCTTAGGATTGCCTCACTCTAATACCATTTGATGTATAGGTTTCTTATCCCCCTAAAATATCATATACACAATATAATTATCATGATTCCTATAACAAAAAAAACTCAACATTCAAACAAAATAGTAACCATAGTAAAAAAATTAATTGAACAAAAAATAATCCCAACACAAAGCAAAGAAAGAGATATCTCCACAAACTCTATTTTTTTTATTAATCAAGAACAAAATCTCGAGCATGTGACAATAATTTTAAGAAATGGTTATTGTCTCTAAAGGATTCTACTCAATCCATACCACCATAGCCATTATTCATGCAACTACAATCATCAGGCCAAAATATTCTCATCAATTACAACTCGAATGTTTAAGACTTAGACTTCTACAAAAATAATGACCAATGCCTCTACCCTCCACCACAATAATTAAACGGATATTTATACAAAGTCAAGGGTTCCTTGTTTAGTTGTGGGAAGATAATTTTACACATAGGGATTAGAAGTTGAACAACTCCAACTATTGAAATTGCCATTGATTTGGTGGACCAAAAAACCAGTTACTTTCTTCAATGCAACCTTCATATCTTCATCTTTGAAATGACAATTAAAACAATTGTAATTAGATTATTTCATATTCCCCACAAGTGACCCGCACGTGGCTAGGAAGCACGAGGAGGACAACAGTTCAACAGAATGAGTCGGCCCTTGTTATGGCGGAAGCTTAAGAAAGAGAATAAGCAAAGAAGGAATACACTACACAGATAAACACATACACACAGACAACATGTAGGAATGCGAATTGATTTCTCTATTACTGAAAACCAAATATATAAGATAAGATGTATATTACAATAGTTTACATGCTTTTATAGAGAGTGCTGAGATGCTTGGGTGCCTGCCCGTTATGTTTAGTTACAAGAGAAGTTAGAACAGTTCATCAGTTCAACCATTATAGTCGACTGGAAGACATAGAGATAGTCTGTCAAAGTTCGGCAATTGCAAGTCAGTGCTGTGCAAGTTGCAAGGAGAAGCTGCATGTCGACATCATGAAACTGTTTGAGGTTGTTGAACTTGTTGAAGGTGCGGAGTTGTTGAAGCCATGTCGAAGTTGTGTCGACGTCGATGACTTGTCACAATAGATGTTAGCATTCGACAATAATGCCAACTGCGATATGGATCAGACCTCCTTCCTTAAGAAACAATGGTCCCATTGTTTTCTCGTGAAGGTGAGGAAACTTATCGGTCAGTTCAGTAGCAGAGTGCCATTTTCCTTGTGTTGGGATTTGTCCTAATTTAGCAACTTGAAACAAGGGAATTGTGTTCGTGCTGGTATGGTGTACTCGTCGTCTCACAATGGTGTCCCAAGGAAGAGGCTCCTAAACATCTGGATGGATGTCGTCAGGTTCTGCTATCTGCAAGTCATTCTGTTCCAACAATGGTGCATGGTATGGTCGAAGTAGATCCACATTGAATACTGGATGAAGACCAAGGCACGTAGGAATGTCAAGCTGGAAAACGTTTTCACCAATTTGCTGAAGAATATTGTATGGACCATATCACAAAGGTTTGAGCTTCTTGTATGGGCCAGTGAAGCGCTCATTCTTAAGATGTAACCAAACCTTATCATCAATTTGGAATGAATGAGGAATATGATGCTTATCGTTTTGGGCTTTAGCTTTCGCATTTGCTTGTTGCAACATGTCCTATGCTTTCAGTTGGATGTCACAAATCTATTCTTGAAACTTCAATGCTTTATCAACTTCCCGCTGGTTATGATCAGTGTCGTGGGGCTGCGTCGAAGGGATAATCAAGTCGATAGGCGCTAAGGGCTGAAATCCGTAACAAATCTCAAATGGAATCTTTCTCGTAGATCTGTGTTGAGAACGATTGTAGCTGTGTTGTATGTATGGAAGACTTTTATCCCATGTTCTTCTATGCTTGTGGTTGTACATGCGAAGAAATTGCACGACCAAGGGATTCACAACTTCTGTCTATCCATCTATATGAGGATGGAAAGCTGTCGATAATGAGAGTCTTGTGTCAATCTTCTACCAGAGATTCTTCCAAAAGATGCTTACAAATATGGCACCTCGGTCGGAAATAATGGTTGTCGGTAAACCAAAGTGTTTCCAAACATGTGCGAAGAAGAGCTGAGCGGTTTGTTGCGTTGTCGTTGTCTTGTTGCATGGAATGATAATGGTCATCTTGGAAAATATGTCAACTACTACTAATATCGTGTCATGTTGATGTTTCATAGTAGGATATCTTGTCAAGTAGTCCATAGAAATAGATTCCCATGGTCGACTAGGAACTAGAAAAGGTGTGTACAATCCCTGTCTTCGATTAGGCAGTTTAGCAATGGCACAAACCATGCATGATCGAATGTACTTGTTGACGTCAATTTTAAGTGTAGGCCAAAAGAAATACTTCTGGAGAATAGAAAGTGTCTTTGCTACTCCAAAGTTTTAGTTTTTTCTTTCTGTAGTGCGCATCCCAAATGAGTTGTTTTCGATGCTCACCTATCGATACACAAAGTTTTCCAAGATTGTATAGCAAGGTTTCTTTCACGAAATAGTCATCGGTCAACGACTTGTCAGTCTGAAGTTGTCGATAGACTGGTGAAAATTCGATGTCTTCCTGATACAACTAATGCCATGTAGTGGTGTCATATCCCTGCATACTCATCACTATAAAAAGGAGAGTAGTGGGTGGTCTGCTGAGACAATCGACAATGGAATTAGCTTTACCTTTCTGATACTTAATTACCAATTGGAATTGTTGCAGGTAATTAATCCACTTGAGTTGTTGAGTTGTTTGTAGTTTTGACTGGGTCGGAGCGAACTGAAGAGGCTTATGGCCAGTGAGGATGACCGTTTCCTTTCCAAGGATGTAATGCCTCCATTTCTTGAGAGCTTGCACAATGGCGTACAGTTATTTTTCATACGTCGAATATCTTCTAAGAGTGTCGTTAAAATTTTGAGAATGAAAAGTGTCTGGGTGACCATACTGAGTGATCATTGCGCCCAAGGCATAGTCCGATGCATCTGTCACAATCTCAAAGGGATGATGCAAATCAGGTAACACAAGTACCGGTGCACTACAGAGCTTGTGCTTGAGCTGTTCAAAAGCTACTTGTTGTGTCAGTGTCCATTTGAAGACAGTTTTCCCACTTCCTTTCGTCAAATGATTCAAGGGCCAGGCTATGTGACTGAATCCGAGTATGAATCGTCGATAGAAATTCTCCGAACCAAGAAAACTTCTTAGTTCTTGAATGCTTTGAGGAATGGGCTAATATTTGAGAATTTTTACTTTGTATGGGTTGATGTGAATGCCTTCAGAGCCGATTACAAACCCCGAATATTTGATGTTTTTCATCACAAAGGAACATTTGTCCATGTTCAAGTAGAGACGATGTTGCTGGAGAGTGTTGAGGACTTGTTGAAGTTGTCTGTGTAGTGCCCTCACTCGGCACTGGGTCACTATTCTGTTTAAATGTCTGTTTTCTGTATGTTTATATGTCTCTGAAATTAAATAAACAAATCTTAAAACTTTTCATGTAAATACCAAGTTTTTTTTTTTTTCTCCTAGTCCTTTCTAACGAAAAGAATCAACCGGCTATATTTCAGGTTTCTAAAAGTTCATAAATCTGTGCAAATTAATTAAACATCAACTTAGGACTCATCATTCTAACCCAGTTCTTTCAACATACGTAATTTGGAAATAAAAGAAAATACCTGTTACTTAAGCTTGTTCAGTAAAATACCTGGAGTCCGTAGATTTGCAGCAAGGTAAGAAGATTCCTGTAGTGGGTTCTGTAGGTTACCTTCGCAACCCAAAATGATGTGTCCACCCTGCCGATCAGCTATTATCGTGTTGACCCTAGGAAATCAACGGATTTCCTAGCCCCCGAGCCCACAGACCGATAATCCCGACAGCAACTTTCCATCGAACCTTTCCATGGTAATCATTTGCTGAGTTAACCCCCTCCTCAGTCTTTTCATTTGAGTTTCCCACCTCCTCAAAGCTTCGAGTTAACCCCCTCCTCGGCATTCCTCCTTTTCACAAAATAAACCTCACAGTTCTCCCACAAAAATCCCCCTTACTACTTTGTTAACTCTCCCCTTTATAGGAATCCACCTCCTTCCAAAGTCAAACCTCCTTATCACTCCACCGCCCTAGATGTCGCCTTTTAAAGTACAAATTATTAATGCATCCCCCTTTTTAAGGCATAAAGGTGGATTATATATTATTTTTAAACCATCCCATTTTTCTCGAGCCGTGGAATAATTTATCCAAACAAATCTTTTAATTTATTTGGAATGATTTTGTTAATTAATCACATGAATAATTTATTTAATTAATTATTCAACCCACTATGCTTTATATAAATATTATCATCATTATTATCATTAATTAATTAATAACAATAATAACATAATAATTAATAATAATAGAAATTAAGTTAATTGTGAATAGAATTTAGAAATATTTATTTGGTTAATGGATAAGGGTCACATAGTACCTCTATGTATAAATAATGAAATATACTTTAATGGTTTATTTAATCGTGATCAACAATTATATAGCACACTTTTCTAGTATTAATGTTTAACTATTATACTTCATATAGGAGTCACCTTCACCTGAGGATGCTTACAATTAATGACACTCATTTTAATCGTTCATTACCATGTCTTCATACAAGACTAATTAACTTATTTTACACATTAAGACTTGATGATATTTTACTGATTAAGTCATTCATTGAATACTTAATTGAGTTACCTATGATACTTATAACATTGTTAAATCTTGATAAGTATGTTGTAAACCAATACTATTGCGCATGTGCATAATGTGCATGCGTGGCCAGCGTATGCACAAGACAGACATGTACTACAAACATATGTCATATATATATCCTATGCATATCATCTAACTAATATTCATAATACTTTATGCAAACCGAACAAGTACACATTCATCGTAATATTACTAAAACATCATCGTTTATTTTATCAATTAACCTTTAGGATTCCATTTCATTGCTTTTATGATTACGTTTGTTCAATCAATCAGGTACAAGAAAGGCTACCTACTACCACTAACTCCAGGTCAATGAATGCCCAACCCTCAACAGTACTAACTATCATATCCTCCCATCGTTAACCTACTGCCACAACCTCCCTATCCTTCCTCTGCTAGTACAAAAGTGGCTGTCGGACTCAACGACCTGACCACATAGAACTTGAGAGTGATAGCGTCGGCTGAACAGAAAGCGGACCTATCCTCTCCTAGCAGGCATCCGACCATCGTCATCACACATACATGGGGAGCGTGTCTCAGCACGGCCCTCCCACAATCTCGGGTATCATAGGAACATAGGGTGGGCAACGCATCCATCCCTCTCAACATACTAGGCCTACGCCCTTATCAAATCATACTCTGTTGCTCTCGAGATTATCGGTCCATGTCATCGTTTCATCAATTTTGGGTTGCTAAGGTTTACTGCATGGATAGGTTCTTCTCCATATATCAGATCAAGTATCCGGCTATCCCATAGCCCTCGTGTCTTGTAGGTTAGTATTCCGCAGAATACACATTTTATAACAAGCATTTCCATTCGATCACCAATTGATCCATATCATCAACATCATTTTATTTCACGTCAAAATTTTATCACATCACAGGTATGCATAGAATATAATAGTTCTATCAATTTCATCACATAAAATCATCAAATCGATCACAGCATAATGACCACATCATATATATCACATTTACTCCAGGACGATTATCAAGCATACACTGTCATTATGAAATAAAAGAATCTCATGATAATCATAACTTAATAACTGCATGAATATAGTAACATCATTAACACAGTAGCAACATATCGTCATGTCTATCATGCCGAAAATAAAGTTCACGCTGTCTAGCTGAGTCAAGCAGATAACAAGCCATAAAGTGAGAGGTGTCTAACTCATGAACATGCCTAGTCAAAATATGGGGCGTTACATACACCCACCCTTCAGGAAACTTCGTCCCGAAGTTAGGGTCATAATAATGCAGGGAAATTCTTGACACATACTCTCTTCATTCATGCAAGTAGTAGGTGTTGGCCATACTTGTCCTACTTAGCTTTGACTTGACCGAATATGTCGATATTATCTTTAAATTTTACTTTTCTTATCTCGTGATACGTGTTCTAATAATCACAGAACATTTCTAGATTAATTCCTTTTGTCGGATCTCAATATAATGCCTAGGATGCCTAGAGGTTATAATCACGTTCTATCCACCCTAGTATCCTATTTCATACCTTTTACAATATCCATCAAGTTGTAACATCCTGAGAGGTTTACTCATCACAGAAGCTTATATTGACCCAACTTAGCACGAAATAATCAACGATTTTTTTTATTTTTTTTAAAGTGGAGAGCCGAGAGTTCATAATCTTTAATTATTCAACAAGCGACTACAAGGGTCTTTAAGATTTGCATACCTCTCCTAGGTGATGAAGATCCCTGTTATTTCATCTTAAGGTCAAACATTCTTATTACTTTAGTGTTAATAAGCCATCTGCGTCCTTGATAACCATAAGTATTGTAACCAATATTAAATTAGGGGAAGTATCATTTATTAGAATGTTCTTAGTAACTATATCGTACCCGAATGCTTAAGTTCACTGATAGTATCTGTTAGGGGTTTAAACAACGTAGCTTTAATCATTGAGGTGCACATCGGTTCCTATTCTGCGTCCATTATTACCCCATTTACTTGTATGACTAATTCACTTAACCAGGTTGAGGGTTCGACGCACATTCATTCACGGTAACTTCCTTAGTCCCTCAATAATTTACCTACTTTTATAATTTACTGCTCGCTCATTTTGTAATTATTAAATCCTAGTTGTTTCTTAATAATATCCCCCCCATCATGACAATATAACCTAAGCAAGATTAGCGGCATATAACCCTTACCTTTCTCACACATACCTAATTGCTTCAATCTCTTTCCACTTACTATATTGAAACATGATTAATTGCACGTTATACATAGAAATTTTACGGTGTTGATTTTAATACATAGATATCTCCCATATCTTAATATTAATTAAATTTTCCAATAGGGGAATCCATTCACATATACCTTAAATATTGACCTACCAACTCTATTCGGGGTGCCTCATACACATTATCACTAGACATGAGATACACATATAATCTTACTCCCTTTCTCGCCAGTTTTGTAAAGATACCCACTCTCATTAATAATTAATTTCATCATTTCTCATGATTGGAAATGCACTATTTCCCCTAAAACACAGTTTTATAATAATTTCCAAGTACTCGATTTATATCGGTTGTTAGGCTATTGGTCAAATGTTATTGACTTTCAATTATCTCCCATTTGTTAGCTTCTTACCATATCCTTACTCCATTTACTACCTTATTAGGTTTGGTCAATACACCTCTTGTTTCTATTGATGATCCCCGCCTTTATATATAGGTATCACCTATAGATCCTGTACATAATGGGTAGCAACACAATTATCCTAGTTGCTAATAGTGGTAACCATCCTTCTTTAATATCGGGACACGAATGTTTATTTATTCGACAACTCGAGGCATTATTAAACGTAATTGGACTCCATCATCATATTTAACTAATAGAACTAGAACACTTCTTTCTTCCTTACGATCTTTAAGGTATATCACCTTGCCATTTCACTTATAATAACAAAAGTATCGTAACATCATTAAATTAGGAGAACTATTAAACTGTTTAAAAGGTTTTCATGGCTATTTCTTATCAAAATGCAATTGTTATCGTACTTTTTATCATTCTCATTTTCAAACCAATATCATTTGTCGGGAACCCATTACTTCTTTAATTCCTTCAGAATCTCGTAGCTAGTTTGTTCCCGCCCTTATCAATCGCAAGGGTAATTTCTAGTATTTATTCTAGTATGCCATTGTATTTGTACATCACCACGCTTCCTACTCACACCAGCAACCTTTGTGTACTTTGTAAAGACCTTAGTCTAATCCTACAAGTTGAACGAAAACATCAATGCGTAATATGTTCAATCATATTAGAATTCATAACATCCGTTTTAATTGAGTTAAGTTTGAGGGTTGTGTTGAGATTCTTACGACTCTTATATTATTATCCGAGATCATCATTATATTTGGTATGATTAATCCGAGATATATATAAAAAAAAATTTGAAAGCTTTTCGCACCATTACACCAATATGTAACTTAATTAGCCTAAGCCATGTTTCCCCTTAATGAAATAGTCTTTTAATAAGCTTTATATGCAACCTCCTTGTTTAAGTGCATGGTGTTTTTCCTAATGGGATTAAAAAAGGATATCCAGCCCTTGTATCGAGCAAATTTTATTTCCATCCTTTATCTTATCTAAATAATGTCGTGTATTTTGTTGTGGGAGAAATGGCAGCTCAAACACCACTCCATGCTTATTTAACCAGGTTCTCTTATTAAACACAAGCAAGGTGTAGGTGTGGTTGTCCTAACAATTCACACATTCACATATCCCTAAAACACGTTAATTACCCAACATGTAAACCTATTCAATAGAACTAGATGAGGTCACATGGTATTGCAACTAATGCAATCTAGGAATTGCATTAACAGATTTAAAACACAACTTTTCCCTTCTTAGTCGATATATAAATTTCCTTTCTTAGTAGTACTTAGGGAAGAAATATAAGAAAATAAAGGGACTCGTGTCTACCCTGTCATTTTACCTCACGAGGAAAACCTAATGCAGTGCTCCTTAAAATGCCTATATTATACTCATGTGCAAGGAGCAGTTTGTTAGGATCAACGTGTTGAAATCTATGGTCGTTTTCCTTAATGGTTTTGTCATGTAGTGAAATTAGCGTCTTAGCATCCAGCTTGTCACGCTCGTTTTAGTGGTTCCTTGCTTTCAGATTAAGTGTTTGTTTCGTCTCCTCGACTATACGTTGAAGTCTCGACAAAGGTTTTTTTTTTTTTTTTTTTATAAATATGTTAATAAAATATCTAAATAATAGTTTATTATATTGTAATATTTATTTAGTCATTATATATATATATATATATATATATATATTTAAAATTACTCGCATATTCATGTCCGCATCAATTGGATAAAAAAAATATATATATATACATCCCCTCCTTTACATCAATTTTATGTTTATTAAATAGACATGGTGAATGTTCATCTATCTCAATCAAACTCGTAAATTTTTAAAATATGTATTCTATTTATATGTTTCAATTCGTACCTATTAAATAAAACACATAAATCTGTTCCCACAATTCATAATACCACAAATAAAGATGCCCAAATTAGTTTTTTTTTTCATAATGTTGGGTGATGAGTAAAAATAAAAATTCAATTATGAAAAAGAGGGCCACGTATACCACTTATAACACTTATTTACAATATACTCATATATATACCCCTTATTTGTATTAATTGCAAAACTTATTTTGTTGTACTCATATTTATTATTTTGCATTAGTTATTCATTTATTTCTTATCCTATTAATATGACTCAATCATTTCTTATATTTATTTATTTATTTATTATTTTTTTTTTGTTATCAACTAATTTAATTATTTACTTTATATTACTTGTACATTCCTATTTGTCTATTGAATACTTCTCTTAATTCATATTCTCCTTTTTTTTTTTCATTAATTTCTTATTTTATTTATATTTCTTTACTTGCTCACCACATATACTCATTTTGTATGTCATCTTATATTATTCCTTACCTAACTTTTACTCCTGCCGCTTGTATTTATTATTTGTTATTCTATCAGAAAAAGAAAAAAAAAATTAAAATGAGAAAAATTAATTTTCACCCTGCTGCTGGTTACCAGATTTAATTGGATGTTTACAATGGATGTCGGGTTCTTGTGCTTTTCTTTTGGATGGAGACATAATCAACTCATAAATTTTAAATTCCCCCCCTAATTTTCTTACGTTTCCGTTGGTACATATAAGTTTCAAAAAGGATATATATTTTTTTTTTGTTATTTATTTCTTCACTCCATACACTTAATTAATAAACGTTATTCAGAATTCTTCTATTATTATGAAAGTGTTACCGCAAAGCAATAATTTCATTAATAAAACGGGAGAAATTCTGCTGTTCTAGCATGATGGTTGTGGTAAACTACAACGAGGGCTAGAACGAACTTCAGGCGCAGGTGAGACTTCAGAAGGCTATGAGACTTGGGTGCAATGGCTTGCTTGGGCGATTCAGGACTTGGCGTTGGGTCACATGTCGAGTTTTGGATGCTGGAAACTGGAAGTGGCTCTTGGTCTATGGCGCTTGGAGCGTGGAGGTTATGTGGAGCCCCCCTTGGCTCGGCTCTTGGTCACTTGACAATCCCTCGGTGCTGGGCGCTTACCTTTATTGCAATGGGGCCCAAGGAGGAGCTCGTGGACGATAGCGGACGTGAGAATTATGGGGCCCTCTAAGCGGATGACGTGGCTCAATGGAGATCGGCGGGAGAGGAAATCAACGGCTCACGTGAGCCCGCGCCGTCAACATGCTCGGGCGTTAAACGAGAGAGGCGGTCGCGGTAGGAATACCACCACCACGCGTGTCCACCTTCTACTCGTCCGCACACGGAAAGGCGGTATGGCAAACTTCCCCAGAGGCAACGCGGAAACCGCCTTACGTGGCCTCCACTATACCCTATTTAAGGAAGTGAACGGGGTTATTTTTACGCGTTGACGGTATGCTTGAGAGTGAGCTTGGTTCCCAGCCCTAGCAACAGGCTCGATGGTAGGGCTACGGCGTTATGGAGGCGGTGGTTTGGGAGGCTAAGAAGAAGGTGCCTCTCGTGGCTATGGAGGTCGTCTTTCATCTGATGGGGAAGGCTTTGGTGGCTATGGAGGCGGAGCTGGTGGTGACGCTTATGGAGTCCTCTCGGCCACCGCCACGGTCGTATCGGTTGTCTGCTCGCAGGAGAAGGTCCTCCGCACATCAAAGGAGTTAGTGGTGATGTTTACGGTGCCTACGGTGATCGCATCTGAGCCAAGCGTCGGGTCATCTCAGGTTGTCTGGCTCAAATTTCGATTAGGGTTTCGTAAGCAAATAATTTCCTCGGGTTTTGTACTATACTTATAAATGCAAGCCTTGATTTATGACTGTAGAAATCTATTATTAGTCTCAGATATTTTCACGCTCGTGTCATATGAGGGTTTGTTACAATTTCTCTATGGATGGAACAAATATTATGTTGTTTTGACTAGCTACAATGATTAAAATGTCATGGTATTGAAGTCTGAAGATTGCGTTAAGGCTCACACATCTAGATCCTTTTCCCAAAACAAGAGTACGACTGGTGAAATGGGCTTATAGTTTGAGATGCATTTCCAATATGACACTAAAATTTGCTAGCGAGGAGATGCTGGAGCCTAGAAATACTTCTCGAGATGAGCTTCATGGTATAGTGGCACAAGTAACAACTAATATCTTAAAGCACCCGTTGAATTTGACTCCACAAGGATAGCCGGAAAAGTAAAATTATTTACTATAGGTCAATTTATTGTTCTGAATGAATTAGTTAAAGGTTTAGTCAATATATATGCTTACGTATGGTTAATATATGTTTAAATATATGGGTAAGAAACTTGGACAGCAACTGCAAATTATGAAATTATGGTTGAGCATATATAAAAGAGTCATATATGTTATTAAACATGTGCAATTTAAAAGATATTTGTATATTTAATAATATGTGTTAGGAAGGGATATATATTCTTAATTGATTAATATAGGTACACAATTAGTTTCCCAATAGCAATTAAGACCGGTATGCAAGTTGATCCTTTAAACTTAAATTTAAAGAAAATGATTATTTATTTGAGCCATATACATTTATGGGGGTTATATAGGGAGCCGCTTATATGAGCATCTATATTTATAGAAGGGGGTATTAAAGTCCTTAATGGGCATCTAATTAGTAATTACGATTCTCTCCTCCCGTCTTAGCAATTTAAGCTTATATTTTATAATTCATGTGCATTGAAATTTTCAACGAATCACACCTATTAAATTGAAATTTGGAACTAGATTTTTAAACGTTTTACAGCCATTAAAGTCATATTTTTTTTTTTCATATGTACACATTTATTAACCTAATTTTCTATTATATTGCAGGAAGAATACGCCCATCCGCCATAGATTTCGAGTATGGGAGTTCGTTCACTTTACAGGAAGCCTCCTAGATTTTCTCCAAAACTTTCTGTTCAATTTTCTCGGTGGAGGATGCTAGATTTACACAAAATTTCAAAATTTTCTGTTCAATATATGTATATATATTTTTCATTCAAGTTCTGTTTCTGTCATGCCTTGTAAATAAATAGGAAAAGGGCTTTTCAAGTTATTTCCTACTGTGTTGCAGCCATCCTGTTGTTTGTTATTTTCTAGTAAATTTCACAAAAATTCCAGGTGTAGTTAGGCCCTAAGGTCTAAGGGTTTGAGCCAAAGCTCTGATACCATCTTTAGTGCCCTCACTCGGCACTGGGTCACTATTCTGTTTAAATGTCTGTTTTCTGTATGTTTATATGTCTCTGAAATTAAATAAACAAATCTTAAAACTTTTCATGTAAATACCAAGTTTTTTTTTTTTCTCCCAGTCCTTTCTAACGAAAAGAATCAACCGGCTATATTTCAGGTTTCTAAAAGTTCATAAATCTGTGCAAATTAATTAAACATCAACTTAAGACTCATCATTCTAACCCAGTTCTTTCAACATACGTAATTTGGAAATAAAAGAAAATACCTGTTACTTAAGCTTGTTCAGTAAAATACCTGGAGTCCGTAGATTTGCAGCAAGGTAAGAAGATTCCTGTAGTGGGTTCTGTAGGTTACCTTCGCAACCCAAAATGATGTGTCCACCCTGCCGATCAGCTATTATCGTGCTGACCCTAGGAAATCAACGGATTTCCTAGCCCCCGAGCCCACAGACCGATAATCCCGACAGCAACTTTCCATCG